>OVBL01000898.1:315000-426308 GCA_900406555.1 Pseudoturritis turrita | reverse complement strand
TCTCTTTTCACAATAATAACAAGAATGCCATTACTTCTTACTTTTTTTGAGTTTGCTATAAACCTTTTCAACCTCTCCACCTTTAACCTAGATCTACTATTTCGATTTCACCCTCAAAGGGAGATTTCATATTTTCAAAGAGACGGAAGCGAAATCCGAGTATAAGATTGTTTACAGACTTCGATTTTGAACGAAAGTACGTACATTCTTCGGAAAGACGATCTTCGTTTACATCTAAAGATATTCTAGGGGTTGAAGGCGAGCATATTTTCGGGAAGAACGAACACAGGTAACACTTCAAAACATTACACTAGTTATCTAAACCACCATCTTCTAAACTGCGTCTAGAGCTCTAGTACGTCTTTGGCAGAGCTATTTCTAAAAGACCCTGCCAAAGTGTAGAGCTCTGCGAAAAATCTTCTAAGATAGTGTGTTGCAGATCTTTTGAACATTCTCTTTTTTGCAGATAATGTTGCATTTGTTGACTGTTTTTGGACAATGGAAGGTAAAAATGGGTTGGGATTTCGACGTTGATTCAAGCAAAGGAAGCAAGTTGTTTGCGGTTGAAGACCAAATCAAGTATGAGGAATTTCTCCGCATTGTTTGTGAAGATTACAACTTGGAAACGCAGATGAATGCAGTCGAGATTTCTTATAAGTTGCCTACACATATCATGGAGAAAATGCCTAGCGACACACCTCCTATCTTCTTGAATAACGATAGGCAACTTGCAAACTTGATCACAATGGCGGAAAAAGAGGTTATCCGGCTTTGCGTGTCATGGAAAAGAAACGATGGAATTAAAGCAGAAGCTGCGGGTAAAGATGAAGCTTGTGATGTCAAAGAGGATGGTGGTGTGGATTTTGATGATGTTGGTAATGTTAAAGACGAGCATATGATGCCACCACCGAACAACAGCAGAGACTGCCGACAGTATGCGAAGAAACAGCAGATGCCGCCTTTATTCTGCGATATATTCGATGAGACGCCTACGAAGCCATTACCAATGAAGAAATCTGGATCCATTAAGGTTGGCGAAATATTTGATGACAAGGAAGCATTAATTATGCAATTACGCAAGATTGCAGTCATCGAGAAGTTTGATTTCAAAATCGCCACGTCGAGGAAGAAACTAATTTAATCGCGAAATGTTTTGTTCCTAATTGTTCTTCGGAGGATTCGTGCGTCGACTCTATCAGTTTCAACTGAATCTCCAGAATTTCTCGTTCGGATATATAAAGAAGCTCATACATGCTCTGCTGTCTGTAGGTATTCTCGTCAAACGACAGGCTAATGCAAAATTTATTGGAAAGCTGTATGTTGATAGGTTTAGTGGTGGTAATGATCTTAAAGGAATCACGCCTAAATATGTAATAAACTGTATTAAGTCACTACATTGTCTTGACATAGACTATACGAAGGCGCATAAAGCGTTGGCATATGCACGAGAGCTGGTCAGAGGCACTTTTGAGAGGGTTACCAGGACTTACCTTCCTATCTATACAAAATAGAGCAGGCCAATCCAGGTATGATTACAAAGCTTGAATGTGATGCTCAACAAAGGTTTAAGTATTTGTTCATTGCTTTTGGTGCTTCCATCAAAGGATTTGAGTTCTTGAGGAGGGTTGTTGTGGTAGATGGAGCACATCTAATTGGAAAGTACAGAGGTGTTATGCTGGTAGCTGCAGGTCAAGATGCAGATTCGAGTATATTTCCTATAGATTTTGGGATTGTAGACTCAGAGAATGATGCTTCATGGGAATGGTTTTTTACACATTTACGTGGTGTGATACTTGATGATAAAAATTTGGCCATTATTTCTGACCGTCATCCAATAATCGCAAAGGCCATTGAGAAGGTTTTCTCCGCAGCTGATAGGGGAGTATGTTACTATCACCTCAAAAATAACCTCATCTTAAAGTTAAAAAAAAATGCAATGCTCAGTTTGGTGTGTCGTGCTGCATATGCATATCGACTGGAAGATTTTGAAAAATTGTTTGGTGTGATTCGTCGTCAGAATAGTGAATTAGCAGTTTACTTAGAAGAGGCGGAATTTCGATTATGGGCTTGTGCATATTTTCCAGGAGATAGATTTGGTATAATGACGAGCAACATTGCAGAATCCATTAATGCCGTGCTTAAGGAAGACAGATCATTTCCTGTTAAACATTTCGTGGAGGGTATTAGAAAGTTTTTGTCAAGGTGGTTTGTGGAAAGGCGAGACAAAACTGCCTCATTAAAAACAAATTTCCCCCAAACGTTGAAAAGTTACTGGCATGAAAGACACAGTAGCTTGGAAATTTTAAATGTTCATCATACTGATTCAAATTGTAGCCATGTTACAGGTGCAGATTATAATTGTGTGGTTGATCTACAGAAGGTATGTAAGTTTTTTTTTGCTATTTATCACTGCCAGTTTCAGGAAACGTATCCTGAGCAAGTCTGCCAGTCTCAGCAAATGTTTGCCTTGTTTATCTGCTCTGAGTTCGATTCCTTTTTAAAATTTATGATTGCAGAGACTTTGTACTTGTAAACAATATGATGTCGAGAAGATTCCATGCGAGCACGCGATTAAAGCAGCATTAAGTCGAAAAACTGATGAAGCTACCCTGGTGGATGATCATTTCACAAAGGGCTACTTGTATTCAACGTACTCAGAACCTATAAAACCTATAGACGAAGATTTGATTCTACCACCACACGTAATTAGTGAACAATGTCTGCCACCAGTCATAAAAGTACCTTCCGGTAGACCGAAGGCAAAGAGATACCTTTCTGCTATTGAAAAGGCTAAGCGGTTCAAGCGTAATCAATGGAAAAAGAAAAAAATAGAACCTTCGCAGAGTACTCCATCCACAAAGCAAAAAACAAAGCAGAGGACTCAATCCACAACGAATCAAACGAAGCAGAGGACTCCATCCGTTACGAAGAAAATGAAGCAGAGTACTCCATTCAGCGATAAAATTCACCCACTACTCCATCCCCAAAGGTGAGAAGGAAACAATCTCGTAATTCTCCGACTACTCAAACACCAAATAAGAAAGCTAAACTTTCGCAAAGTACTCCACCCCCACAGATGAAAAATAGTCTTTTCCATAGTAGCCCAAAAATTCATCACAGATGCTCAAAATGCCATAATGCAGGACACAATCGAAAAACATGCCCATTTTCTTGACTCTGGCTTCACTCTGGCTTCAAGTTTATTTAAAAAAGGAAACAAATCTTGGTTTATACCTTTATTTATTTGTCCTTATTTATGGTGCTCCGTTGTTTTATGTGAGTCTTTAGTTTGATGTGGGTATCATAAAATAGTCGGTATCGCAGAGTGTTCATCTGGTATCGCAGAGTCTGCATCTGTTATCGCAGAGTCTGCATCTGTTATCGCAGAGTCTGCATTTGCATCAAGTATCGCAAAGTCTGCGTCTGATATCTGCATGAATAATCCAGTAATCTGCTATTAATCTTCCTGTGCTCTACTATAGATTTTACTTTTATTTTCATTCAAAAAATATATATGCTCAACAAATCCGAGGGTAAAACATGTTATTCAATTAAAATCCACATCTTGAATTACGGAATCATAAGTTTTCAAGGATTTATAAATACAGAAACAAATAAAGCTAGAAGAAATAGTTCAAATCTCCTATGTAATGCGGCAAAGCTGTCTTGCGAACCAATACAGGTAGCAGTTTTCGCATCCAGGTTGATATTCGTGCTCAGTGGCACAATTTGGAAAAGGCAAATCTGGACAGTCAGGGTATTGCCACGTTGATGCAAAAGAATGGTTCATGGGTGGATAGAAAGCTACAACCGCATCCAGAACCTCATCCCCAAGCCTGGTGAGTTTATCAAAATCACCTTCAGCGTGTACATCGACACATAATTTGAGAAGTTGTGCAGCCCTTTTCGTACGTCCATCATATACACACAATATTCCACAGAGATAAGTTGCGTTAGCACTGAAAGGGACAAGCCGTTCCAAAAGCTCCATGGCTGCGCTGATGTCTTGTTCTGCGGTCACGAGTCTTGTACCCTCATAATAAATAGCAGTTGGGTTTCCGGCGTTTAAGCATCTTACAAAAAAGCTGTGATTCGCCCCGTCTAGGAGAATTTTATCTGTGTCCTCACATAGATCGTCGAGACTAAGTTCCTTGAGGACGTCATCACTGTACACTACATCTCTACCAATCTGCCCTATTCGGAGGATGTGTCCGACTCTCCACAAGGTGAGGCGGCCAAGTTTTCGTACAATGACAGAGATAATGTCCGAAGGGAGCTCTGGTATTTGCATGTTAACCTACGATGTGATGCGGTATTTGGATTTTGAAAATAATTAACAGGCACTCTGTTCGTAAACAATCTACTATTTTTTTAGATAAGAAAAGAAATGAAAGGGGTCAATAATCTTCCTTTAAATTGTCTTGGAAAATAAAACTCAATTTAAGATACTCTGCCTTGGAAAAGACAACTCAATTTAATAAGAAATGGCAGAGAAGGCGCGTAAATTTGCCGCGCAATAAATGGCGCGAACACCCATAAGAATAAAGGACAAGTCATTTATTACACATGAGGAGATGAATGACAACTCATTTAAAAAGTATACATCAATGAACATGTTTTTATTGCAGTAGTTGAAAACACATTCCCTAGTCTGCCAAAACCCTAGAGTAACGCTTCGTGTTCATATAGGAGAAAGTCGTGTCTGTTTGTCTCTACATCTATTTGTTTACCAAAGACACAACATTCATCATCTTAGTCTCTCTTACCAAGTTTGTGACCATGGGTTATAGTGTAAGGCGAATTAAAATGGAACTTAAGCGGATCCAGAAGGATGTTCCTACACAGTTCATCAGGGCAGGTATAAAATCTAGAACTCCTGAGTCTTTTATGCAGTTAGAGGTAGTATTATTTACGGATGATAATAGGAACTTTACGGATGTAGTATTATTTAGATTAAATGTCTGAGTTGAGTCTTATATGTTTTAGGTCCCGTTGGTGATTGTGTTTACGAATGGGAAGCAGCTATCAATGGACCCATCGACAGTCCCTATGCCGGAGGGATTTTCTTGCTTACCATCCATTTTCCTCCGGATTATCCGATAAAGGTGCCAAAGGTTTGCTTTTTGCTTTTTCAGTTAATTGTTATTTGTTGCAGGATGAAACTTTACTCTTGATTATCTTGCTTTTCATCTTGCTTTTAATTGATATTCTCTTTCTCTCTGCATGAAGGTGGCTTTCAAAACAAAGATTTACCACCCAAACATCAACGCAAAAGGAGCGATTGACTATGTTATCTTGAGGGAAAAATGGTCTCCTGCTTTAACCGTGTCCCAGGTTTGGAATTTTTTCAGATTTAACAAAGTTTTGTCGAAAAAAATACTTCAGCCAAACATGTGTGTTAATGGGATGGATTTTTGTTATGGAATTAGGTTTTGATGTCAATTTGCGCGCTGATGACTGACCCAATCGTAGATGATCCTTTACTGCCGGAGGTAGCCCATATTTACAAGACTGACAATTCCAGATTCGAGCCAACTGCGCGAAGCTGGACGGAGAAGTATGCCATGGGATCAGAGTGAGGTGGTGGAGACAAAGAAAGGAGCTGTCTCACCTGTGTGTTCGTTAGTATCTTTTCTATATTTGCTTTAGTATCTTCTGAAGACTGGTTTGCTATAAGTGTTTCATTTTAAACTCGCGGATCAATTCGGTTATTTTGAGCGAAGGCGCAGTATCTGCTTGTACTCTGCATCTTAAAGCAGATGATGCGCAGACTCTGCATTTAGGCTGCATCTACATCGCTTACACTGCGCATAAACTGCATCTTCTCAACTTGTTTTCATCCACAAAGGTCTAACAAAACAAAATAAAGTATACACAAATTACTGAACTATTATAACGAGACATACATAAGTGTTACTCCGAGTCTCAAAAGATCGAGTGCAATAACATTAAACAACACAGTTGACGAGGTTTATTCTAGGTGGTATTGTTATGACGAATAGGGTCATCAATATATGCATCTTCAACCATTGAGAAACCACCGGTCTTAACAACCCTTAGTTGCTGGATTGCTTCTTCAATGGCAGGAATTGCTGGATTTATGAGGAATTCAGAGAATGGGTAGAGAGCCGAGACACGTATCTCACCTGCAATGCCAAAGAGTCACCTACTCATATATGTTGCAATAGTTCTCTATGGTTGAATGAAGTAGTAACACTACCTCCAAAATAGTCCATATTCCAATTTCTTAGCACTCAGAATATGACCTTCCCAATTGGCTGAAGTCGCCAGAAGTACTCAAATTCATCAGCAAATGTTCCCTTCGCAATACAGTTGATATCTTCGCCGCTGCAGCTCACAAAGAAGAATTTATAGTACTTCGTTCTCAAAAGACATCCTAAACTATAAACATAATTAACTTACCTGAAATTTCTCAATGTGAAGTGTAGAACTTTGTGACCAGGGACAACGTAAACGTCATCTGTGAAGCCTTGATAAATTTCTAATTTATTGACTTTCACAATAGCACCAAGCAAATCAACTGTGTTATAGAGCAACATCAATATAGATTATTTGATCTGACGTGAAATGGAAAATCAAACAACTAATATTCCATCAATACTTACCAACATCAATCTTCTTATGCAATGAGCCGTTTAGAACTCTGCAAAATGGAGATAACGACACCATATGGTTACCACAGCTTCGTGCTACCTTTTTAATGATCGATTCTTCATGGAAGAAGATATGGAACTCATGGTGTGTTAGTTTCCACTGACCCGGCCTCGTCGTCACTTCAAAATCCCTAATCAAATACCATTCCTCTTCAGCCACGTCTTCGAACTTTGACAACAGATGATTTCGAATGGTTGCAGAGATCCGAACACCCTAAACCATAAAACCAAAGATTGTATCTATTCCTTTAAAAATGAAACAAAATCATGTATTCCTAAGAGACAACATAAGGACATCAAAGCATGCATTTCTTACAGCGTGATAATCAGCGAGAAGCAAGTGTCTTTCAGGTTGAAAGCGTGGATAGTGCTCTCCAAATTCTCTTACGACTTGAACCAAGATTCTTCCACCATTCTTCATGAGTGACAAGTCTAAAACCATATCTAAATGAGCCATTTTTTTAGACTGAAAGTTTTAGAGAAAAGTTTGGAAGAAAAGTTTTGAGCCTGAAATGTTTGGAGAAAAGTGTTGGAGCCTGAGAAGTTTTGATTCTTTTGAAGAAACGATTGGATTGAAGAACGGTAAATAATCAAAACTTACTTTTTACGGTTCCAAAAAATGTTAAGAGTAAAAGCAATATCACATCACAAGTGTGGTTCGCGAAGCACCACGTGTCGATAATCGCATGATGCAATACGAGAAACAAGGCATTGCCGTAATTGTTAGAATGCGTAGTGTCATGCATTTACTTACTATGCATTTAATTGGTAAAACAAACTTCCCTACTGCAGAGTACGAACAGACGCTGCGAATTCTCTACGCCTAGTACTGCTTGGTCTCTACATTTATCCTAACCTTATATTAAACTTCCCAAAAACCAATATTATTTTTATTGTCTAAAAAATATTTACGATTGTGAATACGTAATCATTACGTATATAATAAATTATGAATATATAATAAAAATGAAACTTACTTTTCACGGTTCCATTAAAAATGTTAAGAGTCAAAACAATATCAACTCACATCACATCATGCACTCTCAAATGGGCATACTCTGCAGCCATCAATGGCAAGTGCGGGTTGCGAAGCGCGACGTGTCGATAATCTCAAATGCAACACGAGAAACAAGGCATTGCTGAAGGGGCCTTATTTGCTAGTTTCTACGATTCTTTATTATGGGGCCCATATTGATGGACACCATAGCAGAGGAAGAGCGGACTTCTTTAATTGGTACGACAATTACTTTTGATTCGACGTAGAACTACTTTTATAAATAACTTTTTAGCAGCAACCCAATAAACTTATTGAATTGGTCATTGGAGATAATTAGTAGAAAGTTATAGTATAATATTCAAACTTCAAAACAGCAGAGTACGAGCAAACTTAATATAATGCTCTTACTCTGCCTACGACCTGTCGATAATCGCAGACCTCTATTTTTAATCTGCGTATTCTTTTCTGGGGCCCATTTTGCTGGATGCTCTATCAGCTGAGGAAGAAGAAACTAATAAATGATGGGTCCGACTGGTAGCATCTAGTATCAAAGCTGAGGCTGGGAAAAGTCTATTTGGATTCTGCGGTTTTTCTTTAGAGAGTGTGCATCAAGCGCGTTTAGGGGGACATATTTTAGCACGTAGGGCTTCTCCCTCCAACTCCAACTCCTCGCAACGAGGACAATGAACATTATTGATGCGAGACAGATACACGTTTTGCCAAGTAAGCCTAAGGCGATCCAGGCTACCTGGACGGACCTCTGCTTCGTCGATATCCGCCTGAAGAGAACTCCCGTCAACTGTGGCATCGGAGAGAAGAAACTCAGGGCGCCGGTAAGGGAGTGGAATAAAAAAAAGGGCATTAGAAAAATCGGGATATGTGCGACGGTTCTGCGTTGTTAGAACTGATGAAGCGCAACAGAGAGAAAATGCATGTTAAAAGAGTTAGCTTGATCAATTCGCGAAAGTCTACTAACTTTTTTGTAAGAGGGAAATTACCTGAATCAGACCACAAGCGGGGAAGTCCGCCAGGACCGGAATGACGAACAAAGAAGTAGTGAATCTTGTCATCATCACCACCCTCAATTTGGAGGGGAGGTTCAACTGGATCTGTAACCGTCACGAAGAACAAGTTCATATCTATTAGACCAGGGGTCTATACTCCTAACCTCAAAAGCCCCAAAAATCATAGCACTCGAAACAGTGATTCCAGATAAGTCCGACAGTATTTGGAGGGCGTTTATCAACCCCCATGAACGGGCATTAAGCTGGCTGGGTGCAATCCAAAGTTCTTTACAAAACTCCATCATCAAAAAAGACAGGCGATGGCGGAAACCTGCCCGAAAGAAAGACCAATAGACGGTGATATAGCCTACCGGAGGAATCCCGGGCACGTCTTGAACCTCTGGATATTTGAACCAATCCAAATTCCAAGGAAGAACAGGATGAACACTGTTGGGTTCGCTCCTGCCATAGAAAGAAGAAGATGAGGAAAAGGCAGACATCGGATTCAAAGAAGATTGGTGAGACTGATGGGTAGAAAAGAAGAATAAAAGATACGCTTGCGTTCTGGTAGCTTTTGGATTATCTTTGTTTTGTTTGTTTGAGACTGATGAGAGAAAAGGATAAATTATCTTTGTTTGTACACCCAAATAAAGAAGAGATCTTTTATACTCGTTGAAGGAAAACCGTATCGGCATGGAAGCCCTAATTATTCATACTCTGCAGCTATTACTAGACGCCTCTGAGTTGATGCTGCTCCATTCCAAGGGCCATGTGTCGATCTTCGCATTATTGAACACGAGAAACAAGGTACATTATTAATTGTTCTACTACAATACGTCATACGCCATGTGTCGATCATAATGATAGAACATGTTAAATAAGGAATGGCAGTGATTGCGACTACTCTATTTATATTCTGTAAGAAATTTAATAGTACTCTGCTTAGGCACCTTCTCTGCATATACTCTACGAAATAACGGGTTAAATGATGGAAAGGTGGACCGCTGAAATGATGGGAAGGTGGACCATTGAAATGACAGCTAAGCAAAAAAACTGACGTACGTGGTTTTGCTTTATCTCTCTCGTCTATAAAAGAAAGAAGAACCCTCAAAATAACTTGCGGCTTCTCTTCTACTCAATCTTTTTTTTAGTCTGCGCAGTTGATTCCTATTTTTAATAGGCACATTCTCTGCATTTTACTCTTTTACAGGCACATATTCAAGACATCATGGCCGCAGATCATTCGAAGAAAAGAAAAGCACCAATGTCAGACCTGGAGTTGGAAGCAGAAGAGAAGCGGAATGATGCAGTTATGGAGGCGGAAAAGGAAGAAAAGGATTGCCTGAGGGCAATTCTTCTGCTGGTGCGATCTCAAATGAGAGCGAAGGACGAAGCTCACCGCGTCAAACTCAAGTTGGAAAGAATAGCCGGTAAACGCTCTATGTTGGAGAAGATGATGCATGAAGAACAAGGGGTCATGGATGCTAGTAGGCAGCAGTTAGCAGAGAAAGAAATGATTGCTGAGGAGGAGCTGAGAGGAATTACAGTTCCTCATATTGATTGGTTAAAACTTAATCTTTCGTTTATGGAGGACTAAAGTTATGTAGAACTCTTGTTATCCATATTTCTTGTTATCCATATGTAGAACGTTTATGAAAGTGATGTTGTTTATCTTTTCTTGGATTTGTTGTTTGTACTCTTTTCTTCGATTTGTGTTTCTGTGTGTATTCTAAACTTTCAAACTACATCTCATTTTGGATGCAAACTACGGGCAGATTTTTGTGCAGAGTAACCTACATCTCGTTTTGGATGCAAACTACGAGCAGATTTTGGTGCAGAGTACAAATAGACTTGGATATAGAAGCAGAGTACCGAAAAAATATGCGAAGCAGAGGACCTAGATTTGAAGCATATTTTAGCCAGATTTTGAACTTATGTTTATATACGTACCATGTATGTTTCTGCAGATTCTGCATTTAGTACTGCTACTTCTCTGCATTTATAATAAACATCAACTTCAATGCTGGAAAATGGGATGATTCGTCATATTCCTTTTCTAAATTTATTACAAAAAAATTCGAGCAAAAACTGGTAGATGTTCTTATTCGTCTTGATCATTGTGAAATACCTGGCGGATAATTTCCGGGATAGGGGATATTTTGTCAAATCCAAGCTGTTCCCATTCTGAAGGATGGACCTCGAGCCGTTTTATAATCTTCTCGATTCTCTTCTGTTTCTTGTGAAGTTTAGCCTTTTTCTTCAAGATTTTCTCATGAGTCTTGATTGCTCACCGGTACTTCTCGTTAAGCTGCATAAAATAAATTATAGATACATAAGGAACACCAATGGAAAACTCTTGAAAAACATGTAACACCTTTACCTTAGTTATGAACTCCGTGGATTGCTGAAAACATCTCGGGTTATGGTTCATGAGTAAAACTGAAGGAATCTTCAATCCCGATTGTTGAAATACAGTTGTTGAACTCGCGGAAGATTCATTATCGTTCATCGTATTGAAGACAGAGGTTATAGATGGCTCCATTAAAAGTCGGCTATATGTGCTCTGCAAATAAAGAAGATGTGTTGAAGATAACCCACGTCATAAATACAAGAGTGGACCCAGTTACGAAATACAAGAGTGGACCCACTTCATAAATACAAGAGTTGTTGACGAAATCCACTTAAAATTACAAGAGTGATGATGCTAGATATTCCAACTTCAATGAAATTCTGCTGATTTTTATTATACTAAATGGAACGCAAACGCATACTCTTATAACAGTTATGGGCCCATGTTTATGCTGAGTGTAAGAAAGCAGATGCAGAGTATGAGCAGGTGCTGCGTATTCTCGGTTTACAATCTATAAGCGTAGTTTATGATGCGTGTAAACGAATAATAAGCAGAATAAGTTCTCTTCTACTAAGGAAGAAAAAACATAAATTCTGCTTGTACGCCGCAGAGTTTATGTTTTTCATCCTTAGTAGAAGAGAACTTATTCTGCCCATGTTTATGCTGAGTGTAAGCAAAGTAGATGCAGAGTATGAGCAGGTGCTGCGTATTCTCGGTTTACAATCTATAAGCGTAGTTTATGATGCGTGTAAACGAAGAATAAGCAGAATAAGTTCTCTTCTACTAAGGAAAGAAAAACATAAATTCTGCTTGTTTACTATATTTACTCGAACATATCTCCCTATTTACTATATACATATATTTACTAACCATGCAATTAAATTTGAACATCGTAGGGATCGTGGATACTTGCAATAATTGTATCATCACACATGCGTTGATCGGTATACGAAGATGTCTCATCCAACACCTCCGCAGCGAGCTTCGTCCTCCAGGTCATCATTTTTGCATTACATAGTTCTCTTCCTGATAGCGGCAATCCTAACATGTGACACTCAATGTATTTGAGTGCGTATACTCCACAATCACCTACTTGTGGATGCATTTTGGGAACGTCTTTTACAATTGTGATTGTAAAAGCTGCTTGATCGTAGTCTTGAGGAAAGAACATATGAATTGCGGCAGGAACCATTTCAGCAAAAGCCTTCGCCGCTGCCATAATATCTGATTCTGGAGTATTTAAGGAATAATATATGTAGACAACCCGGTCAACCAATGATATGACCGTCCCAACCCAATGATTCGAGCTCAGGTGTAGAACGAAGTATAACGTATCAACGTCTTTGCCCCAAGCCAAATTTGTTGCGGCATAAGCTGGAAGAATACCGTGTACATTCTCGTAAGTACCACCAGGCCATCTTTCAAGCTCAAGCCACTCGGCATACCTATTCTTCCAAAGCATTTGAAATGCTGCATCTAATATAGCAATCTATACAAGTTCAGTGCTGCGTCAAGGTGATGATAATAAAAGAAGGACAAATGTTAGGCACCAAAGTAGAGTCTACTAGACACACAACAACAATGGTCTGCCAGCTAAACATGAAATAAACACTTTTGCCAAATCCACTGTTGACGAGGAAGAATGTACTTACCATATCGTGTAACCATTCTCTCGGCTTCAAAAGTAAGTTGAAGAATTCACGGGCCGTTGTTTTCCCTCCAAATGGATAAATATTTGTTCTGTCGAAGAAAAGCAACATTCAAGTTAGACTGCAAGATAAAATAGACGATCTTATAGGCTGTGTGTACTTACTCATCGGCTCTGAATACGTTCATCTTGTCCATCAGTGTTTGGTCAACATCTCCAAATACAATTTCGTAAGCAGATTTCTGGGCCAGTGGTTTTGCGTTGTTGCTAGGTACAACAGGAAGCGCAGTCGATTTGCTTAACCTTTCACTCCTCCTTGTTGTTAGCTTGTTGGTCTGGCGAAGATTTCTGGAGCTTTCATATATTTCAATTTGAGATGTAGTTGGGTGGATTGAATCCACTGATGGTTCAATGATATTAACTGGCTGGGAGTTTCCTTTTCCTCTCCCTTTTCCTCTTCCTCTTCCTCTTCCTCTTCCTCTTTCTTCAATGATTTCAGTGTCAATCACTGAGCCTTTACCATCTTCAGCAGTGGAAGCAGCTGTCTCCATGCAGACGTTGGTTATCAATGCCGTAATGGGATCCTTAATGCATACATTAGTTTCATCTGCTACAGCGGCATCCTTAATGCAGACATTGCTTTCATATGCGGGAGTGGCATCCTCTGCCTGAAGGCATGCTTTGGGATCATTATCTCCTTTTTCTTCTTTGGCATCCTCTGCCTTTTCACTCCCATCAATTTTTTCAACATCTCCAACTCTACCATCATCTTGAAGATGTTCTTCTTTGGCATCCTCTGCCTTTTCACTCCCATCACTTTTTTCAACATCTCCAACTCTACCATCATCTTGAAGATGTTCTTCTTTGGCATCCTCTGCCTTTTCACTCCCATCACTTTTTTCAGCATATCCAACTCCACCATCAGCAAGAAGATATTCTACACTCCCATCAATTTTTTCACCGACAGTTGCTTCGTTGGAAAGAGCTGCCTTATCAGATATAACCTTTTCTTTACCACCATCAGCTGCAGTGGCATCCTCTGCCTGAAGGCAGACGTTGGCATCATTTTCTCTTTTATCTTCTTCGGCATCCGCTTCCTTTTTACTCCCATCTCCATCATTACTATCATCTTGAAGATGGTCTTCTTTGGCATCCTCTGCCTTTTCACATTTGTATATTTTTTCCCCATGGAACATATCTTGAAGATGTTCTTGTTTGGCATCCTCTGCCTCGATGCCATCTGCCTTTTCACTGCAATCTATTTTTGCATCATCTCCTACTTGTTCTTGTTTGGCATCCTCTGCCTCGATGCCATTATCAGTTACTTTTTCTTTGCCATCTCTTACTATCTCATTTGAAAAGGAGCCAGAGGCAACAACCTTGATTCCTTCTCCTTCGTTGTCTTTGCCATCTCCTTTGTTATCCACCGTCGTCTCTTCTTCGTCATTCTGCAAAATTTCAAAGTAATGACTGTTACATGAACTCAGCTTCAACCTCTTACACCTTAATGGCATACTCTGCCGTATAGGATATTAAGGGATGTCAATGATGAATAGTATTGAATGCCATTATTAGTCTGCCGTAACAATTACATGTCTCACATAAATGAATGATACAACGTAGGCAAGCAGAGTATGCCATGCCCCTCTATTGTTTTACCACATCTGATAGAGCATGATATCGCATATCATGCCAGTGCTTTTATTTCAACAATTGCTGAGTTGAACATACCATGCGATTGTCAGGTTTTAGTTTGTTGTTAGAGAAGCGAGTATCTTGATCGAAACAAGTCATCCTCTCCATCAGCTTTCCAACGACCTGTGCTAACTTGTTTAAGGTTTCACCCAAAACAGTCTGCTGTTCCATGCTGGTTCGTTGCTATTCCAAATTTACTCGTTGCTGCTCAAGTCTGGCATTTTTAATTCTAGCTACAACTGCGTCAAACTTGGTCTGCTGTTTATCCAAGACAAATTCAATGATGTCGACGACATCTGTTGAACCAGTAGATGGGATTTTAGCTACAGAGAACTTCGGTTTCATGACATACCGTCCGTCATCTTCTTCTTCTTCTTCTTCTTCATATTCTTCAATTCCCTTCCGCTTCCTCTTCCTCTTTTTCCCATCTCGCTCTTCAATTCCCTTCCTCTTTTTCCCTTTTCCTCTCTTTCCTTCATTATCTACTTTCCCTTTTTTTTTCCAGTGCGGTTTTCTGGGACTGGCGGCATTTTTGAGACGCTCCATTTGATGTCCGACAACGGCTGGCCAGAGAGAATGTATTTGATGAGATTATCAAGCTTGACATCTATTACGTCGTTACCTTTCCAACGTGGATAGATTTCTGCCCGGGATCTCTCACACATAGTAGTTACAATCACCTACAAAACAACATATGGTTACATAAATGTCAGCCAGAAGTTAGCCAAAAGTCAGCGTAACTCTGCCAGAAGTCTAGCGATGGGAATATGTAAACTTGTGGCAGAGTCTTTTTGCAGACGCTGCCACTGTGGCTTACTTTGCCAAAACTCTACATTTTCACTTCAACATACTATGCCAAAGATATACATACCTCTTCACTCGAGAAGATCTTCTCCATATCGGGTCTGCCAATTTTTCCCTTGTATCTTAGCAGATGTGTACCTTCAAAAGCTATAGGTGTTCCCAAATTTTCTCCCACTTTGGGCACATAAGCATACGCCCAGACCTGTAGAACTTGCACGAACCCCTTCAAAACATAAGAGTCTTGCCATATCTTCTCTTTAGTTACTAACTTAACCTGCTCAACAAGATCTTTGTAAGCAACCCTCCCCCAGGGATACCCTTCGAAAGTTGCCAAATATATTACCAACCTAGCTAGGTTAAGGGGAATTTCGGTACGCCGATCAACACCCAACAGACCGTTAGACAGAATAGCTAGGTAACTAAGCCTAATTTTATCTTCCCTGGACCAAGATTTGCTTATATCTCCACCATGCTTCATACACAATTTCACTATATCCTCAATACAAGGGCTAGGACGACGTATTTTGAGAAGACCCCGAAAGCGATTCCAGGTTTGGTGATTAGCTTGAGAAGATACCAACCCATCCAACTGCGTAATTTCATTACAGTTAAGACCTGTGATCTCTTCAAACTCAAAGAGCGAGAACCGTGCTGGCTGCCCCGCGATCAAAAACCACAACTCAAATGGGTTTTCACACTCCAATTGTTTGCAAATAAGATGGTGATGCACTAATTTTGCACTCCATCTGAAACCCAACTTCTCAAACTTACAAATAACTCCTAGCGGTGACTTGCGGACATAATCCCACACTTCCTCACCCACTACACCTTCCACCAGTGAAAGATGATTGAACTTCGAACTGTAGTTTATTCTGGTATTTGGATCTGGCTCATTTCCTTTGGAAAAAATAATGGCAGGAAAATCCATCTCGTAATCATTCATATACATGATATATTCGAAGGAGAAATATCGGAAAATGAAGAGATCGGAGAATTATCGGAGAAATGAAGAAAATGAAGAAAGAGATCGACAAAATTGAAGATACGCTCCTCTACTCTAGGGTTGCCGAGGGGAAGTAGAAGAAGAGTCAATGTTGTGTTTTCCAAACTTTCTGGGCTTCATGGGCCTGAAACAACTGCTTTGAGGCCCGAATATATAGTGGAAATATTTTTAAACTAATATTACCTAATTAAGACGGCGCCCCCTTTTGTCGTGCAGTTAAGTCAGCGCCGCCTTTTTCTTTTAGTAGAAACTCTTCAAAAATGCTGCGCTACATCGGCATACAGTCTGCAAAACCCTAAACCACTCAAAACGAATTAAAAACTTCGATTAACATTTGTTTAGACGTCATAACTCCAAAGTGATCTTCAATCTAAGTGTTTAAAAGCTTATTTACATTGAAAACACAGAATGGAAGAAAAATCAATAACCATGGTAAATACCAAGGAAATGTTTCACATAGTGTCGTGTTGAACAAAGATACACGAAGAAACATATGATAACGATTTTTTTTTGTCTGAGTCATTCTTTTTAACATAAGTTTTACTTTGAAACCAGTAAGAAATAATGTATAAAGGTAGTGGAAGTATATACAAACATACAACAACAAAAAATCACTACAAACGAATTCTCCTATATCAATCTGCATTCGGTCTGCCGTTAGTGATATTCATTCAGTCTGCGATACCCTAACCACTCGGTTTTCACTGTGGAGTTTTTCTTTTTAACATAAGTTGTACTTTGACAACAGTTAGAAATTAAAGAAATAATGTATAAAGGAAGTTGAAGTATATACAAATATACATCAACAAAAATTCTCTATAAACGAATTCTCCGATTGCGATCTGCCTTCGGTCTGCCGTTGGTGATATTCAGTCAGTCTGCGATACCCTACCCACTCGGTTTTTAGTCGGCGATACCCTACCCACTCGGTTTTCATACCCTACCTACTCGGTTTTCACTGAGTTTCTCGAGTTTTCTGGTTTCGACTTATACCGGTTAATGCACTACTGGTGATTGTCTTCTGCCGTTGGTGATATACATTAAGGGGTAGCGCTAGTATTTTCAAAATTATTTTAGAACAGAACTAAAATTATTTCACAACCACGAGCACTTCAACAAGAATCAGTCACCATTCTTTTCAAGGCACCTGCGATTTTGAGGAGTGGACACAAGAAGGGTTCAAGCACTTGAAGGAGTTGGAGGATATATGGACTACTTGACCTACCCCGCGCCAACCATGCATTTCCTTGCCACGGTGAAGTTCATTGAGGATGAAGCGAATGGACATGGATATGTCTACTTCATGGTTGGGCCAACCCAATACTCACTCACTTTCGGCCCGTTTCCCTAACAACACGCTCGCATAGCGCTTCATGGATGAGGACGAGACGCCTTTGTGTTGTTTCTTCCACCCCTTCAAGATTACAACTCTGATCACTTCTAATAAAACTATTTATGAGTTTATGTTTGTTTGTTTTTTTTGTCGGGAGTTTATATGTTTCATTATGAAGAAACATAAGTGCAAAGCTAATTGGAAGGAGTCAATGTTCAGCTCTTTTTTGTAATGAATTACCCTAAAATCTGATACCAGTCTGGCTTTGGTCTACCGTTACGTGGTTTGGTCTGCGAAACCCTAACTGTAAAAAAGCACAGCAGTGTATACCAAATTTTTGCATAATACAAGTAGAATATAAACAGTGTTTGCGTATACTCTGCTTCCAACGGCAAAGACTGAGAACGCTTTGTTTTTCTTCTGCGAGTAAAAGCAGAGACTGCGCATACTCTTATCTCTCTCTACTTGTACTCTGCGTACTCTACATTTACTTGCGTTGCAAATGTCAACATGCAGACAAAGTGCCACAGGTCCGCGTTAACTCTGCTGGTCTTAAGGGGTAGCGCTGGTATTTCCAAAAAAGTGTACTAGTTCTACAATTTTCCCTACAAAGGTACCATGCTTGACATTAAAGTTAGAAAACGTACCATTTTAGCCTATTTCTTCGTTATATAATAACATCGACGTAAGCTTAGAATTAGGCATGGATGGTTTATTTGTGTTATGTTTGCATTTGTTTTTTGATGTTAGTGTGATTTTATTTTCTCGAATGAATCTACAATTTTTGTTAATAAATGTAAACACAAAAACATAACGAAAATAATATTATTAGACAACGAAAAAATGTTTGAGAAAGTCTAAAAATCACATTTTACGTTATTCTTTCTAAAATTACCATTCAGATCATAAAAATCCAAAAATATCACACTTTATATTTATGAAATGATCTTAAGTGTTTAGAAAAGGGTGCAAATGTATTTGTAGTGTGCTCCGATTTTCTCACTTTTATGGATTATGTTTTATAATCGTCTTCGTGTCCTTTATTTTTCTCATATTTATCAGGTCTGGTCTTTGAACCATCTATTGGTGTACGTTATTGTTTTCTCATTATTTTAATAGAATTAATTCAGCGTTAAAACAATTGAAAAACTTTCATAAACCTAAAATTTGTTGACAAACAAGAAAGACAAAAAAACTAAAGCTTATGGTATTTTTGAGTTTTATTTTTAATATTAAAATTGTAGTATTTTTAGAACTAATACATGTTTTGTGATATTTTAGGAATTTCTATTTCTAAAGAAATGTAAGTTTTTGTGATTTTTTGCTTTTCATATGTAAATACAAATAAAAAGTTTTATGTTAAGTTATATGAGTTTTCAACTCAAAACCAATTGACAATGAGTGGATTGGTCCATATCCTTTATATATTACTTAAAATTCCGTCCAACTTCCGATGTAGGATATTATTCTCTAATATGCCCCCTCGAGATGATGACTTTTTAGCCATTGATCTCGGTATATTTGGGCATGGATCGACGGGATCAGTTTTGGATCGGATCGATTATGGATCGGGTTGGACAACGTGGATCGGGTTCTGATACCATGTTAAGTTATATGGGCTTCCAACTCAAAAGCAATTGCCAATGAGTGGATTGGTCAATATCCCTTATATATTATTTAAGATCCCATCCAACTTTCAATATGGAATATTATTCCCTAATAGTTTACACAAAAAAAACAAAAATCAATGAAGCAACGAATTTGATGGAGAAAAAATTTAACCTCTCCTTGATGCTCAAGTGACAACAAGTAGTTCACGAGAGACTGTGGGTTATCGTTTACACGGCCGCCGAGCAGGACACAAAACTGAGACCATTTTCTATTGAAGACGACAACGAAGGCCGAGGAAGATTGAAATCCAATGCTCCAAAATCCACCTCCAACGCATTATTATCATCCTTTACCCTGTTACAAACTTCTAATTTTATATCATGGGATAAAAAAGTGAAAGTATTTGGTAAAGAAAAAGAGGAGAGAATATGTAGGCACCAATTTTCGTCAAAGAGAAGCTCTTTTAGTTTGAGATATTGCGTGTTCGATAGAGGCTCTACCGAGAGATGAGAAGAGTTAACCTTCACATATTGCCAATTTCATGGGTTTCCTCTTACGGCAAACCCCACATTTGGAGGAATTACCACTGCCTCATGCGGTTCTATTCACATTTATAATGCTAAATATAGCTCACCATATGACTTTTCAATCTCACTCAAGTATATAAGAAAATAAAATGTATAGTACCATCTATTGCCAATTATTTATGAAATAGAAATTTATAAACCTTCATAGTTTAATATTTCGAAGAAAAAAAACTTTATTTTAAAAAGAAATGTTTATAATTTCTATCTAAGACTCTTTATATATATAAAGTGTAATGCCCGTATTCGGAAAACTAACCAAGGAATGATTTGATTAATCATTGGGTAAGTTGGATCGAATAAGTTAGGAAAATTAGTTGATGGGAATCTGAATGTGTAAAGGGTTGAAGTGATCGAGCTGGATGAGTGTGATCCGAACTGAATGGACAGTTTTGGTCGAGAAAAGGGAAAAAGTGAAGTTAAACTGAGCTGGGCAGTTATTTCATAGTATAAATCCGACCAAGCGGATTTTTCGGACTGATGGTCGGATTTGGACATGACGCTTACTGGGTCAATCTGGTCTGTTTTGGACAGGATATTTAGGATTTAATTGAAATTCGCCTAAGGCAAAAATAGTCAAAATTATTCTAAGGCATTTTGGTGGGAACAGTTACTGAAAGAAGGCAGAAATAAGCCGAAATTATTCTAAGGCATTTTGGCGGGAACAATTATTTGGAAAAGGTGAAATAATCCAGAAAATATTCTAAGTATTTTGGCGGGAACGGTTACTGAGCCAAACACGCGGATTTGCCTTAGAAAAATAAGCGGGAACAGTTTCATGGGTAAAAACGTGCAGAAACAGTTTATCTGCTTAAGAAAACAGACAATGGGCAGTTGGGTGCGGTTTTGGGTTTTTTTGTAGCAAACATACTATTGGGAACCAGAGAATCATGATATAGTTATTGCTTGCTGGGAACATACGTTGAAGGAGTCTATCTGCAACCTTGTTAGCAAGAGGAAGCAGAATGGGAAGAAACCACCCTACAATGGTGTGACAGACTGGGGTCTTATGCAAGACGCTTGGAAAGAGGAGTAAAAAAGACCAACTCTGGAAACCGTTGTTCGGATCCAGATGGAGTAGGCACACACTGTCACATTTCAGGAGCAAATAAGCACACTCGAGTTGCTCATGAAATGGTATGATTTCATATTAGTTAGCTTCTGTAAGTATGGTATGATAGAATCTACCTAATTTTTTAATTGTTATTAATATTCTTCTCTTTTTGTAGGCTATTGAGGCTGGTGGAGTAGCACCTCCAGCAACTGAGGTGGTGTGAAGGACACACCACACCCGGAAATATGGCACTTACATTGACAAGCGAGCATAGGCTAAAGTAAAAGCTGCAAAGAAATTTGCGAGGCAGTAATTAGAGGCATCAAATGTGGACAGCCAGAATGAATCAACTGTCACTGAACTTTCCAACGAGCAACTCACTGCTGCTTATATAGAGGTAATCCGGTCTTTTATGTTATCATTTAAGCTCACTGCTACTTTCCAGCTGGTGTTTTCTCTCTTACTCATTTACGATCACTACTCTTTCATGTTTGTTTAATCTGATTATGCTTGCTTGTGATAGATGCATATAATTCTGCTTTGAGATATGCATAGAATCTGATTCCAATTCCAATTTTGCTATGCTCTGCTTACTTGTTCATATAATTCTGCATCGTTTGCCTATCAATTACGCTTTTGTTTGCCTATCGAGATGCCTTATTTTCTATTCAGTTTGGAGCTGTTTTGTCAAACTTTTTGTCTTTATATTTTTTTCGCATGTCGCAATGAACTCCAAAGGAGTGTCTATGGTTTTGGATCAATTCAGTATCTTGATGTTGATCCCGACGAGTCTGCTGCAGCTTATCTACGTAGGAACCTCAATGTAGAGATGTGTATGACAGGAATTGAAGGCACCATAGGCGAGGTGAAGGAGGACGTGATAGGCTTGAAAAGAGCCATGGAAGTGCTTTTACAGATCAATGAAGTAGATCCAGTTACCCTTCAACAGATTTCACCTGGTGAAGATGTGTAATCTGCTCCAAGCCCTCATTCGGAGTCTGCTCATAATCCTACCCAGCTCCCTAACCAGAACACTCCAGAATCCATTGGAGAAACTCTTTAGCTAAGTTTTCTTCATGTATTATCTTAATGGAATCTTTCTCTTAACTGTTAAATGTCTATATTTTGTAATTTAGAATCATGAATCTCGTGAATTTTGTGTTTGTATTTAGTATCTTCAAAACTCTTGAATGTTCAATATTAAGGTTTATAACTTTTTAATTGTGTTTTTATTTTATGAAATCATTTGGTTTTAATTTTTTTTTAATTCAAAATTTCTAATTAGTCACGACATTTTCATAGCTTTTTGTGGCTAAGACACAAAAATGATTGTCTTTATATGTAGATATTAGCCACTGAAACTCGTAGCTATGTGTTGCTTATATCCACAATTGAAGATGTGGCTATTTGTTGCAATGAGACACAATTGGAGTGGTGGATACTTGTATCATATAGCTACGAATGAAATCGTAGTTATGTTGTAGCTATTATAGACACAAGTTTAGTTGTGGCAATTTGTGTCTATTAGCCACGACATTGTTTGTGGATAGTTGTGGACAATAGCTACGACTTTGTATGTGACAAATCATGGCTAATGTAGATACAAATATAGCCGTGTCTATTTCGTGGGTATTATCCACAAACTTTGTCGTGGAAACTGATCCAAAAATAGCCACGGGTTGGTAATAGCTATGAACCCATAGCTACGAATATGAGTTGTGTCTGTTCGCGGCTAAGTGCAAAATAGCTACAGAATTATGACTATAACTACAATTAATTTCGTGGCTATAAACCATTTTTCTTGTAGTGTTTAGTCTCCTGCATTCTTATTGTTCTAATCACACTCCTTGTATAAGAATGACCCCTAAATACTACATCGAACTCGCCATGCGCTTGTTTTGATTTAGGGTTTAAGACTTGGTAGTTTTTGAGTTATTGAATTCTAATCCTATCACCTTATTAATATGATCATCAGCTGTGACCTATGGTCAAAAATAACCAGAAAAGGATAAGACAATACACGAAAATAAAGCACAAAATAAAAGACAATAATGTTTTAAAGTAAAAGGAAAAATAACTAACTCAAAAATAAAAAATCTATTCGACCAAAAGAAAAAAATCTCCAGCAGCTAGAGTCTTTGATATTTAGGATCTTATGTATCATTTAGAGTCTCTAGATTCTCCTCTTATACTTGCAGAAATAACATAAATGGAAAGTACCTTATTTTCACACACAATAGGCCAGAAACTAGCTGAATTGTTATTCTCTTGTACTAGTCCGTTCTTAAAGCTTTCTGCTGTATTCTCCTCAGCTTTATGACTCTCTAAATTAGCATAGTTAAGGTATTGAGCATTCTCCATGTTCTTAGCTCCCAAAAGGCCATTTGATGTAATTTGGTCTCTATCGACTAGATGGCTTGTTAAGGCAGCAAATTGCTGGTCCAATGTGATCTTCTGGGTATTCTTGGTGTTTTAGACTCCTTGACATGCATAGTGACTAGACATACCTTGATTTTCAGTGTTAGGAGCTTGTATGAGGTCGAATCTGGTCATGTCCTCCATTTGGTCATTCTCGGGCATGTTTGCATCTTCTTGGGGCATCTCCGAGTTGATCAGCTTATGGGGTGTTTTTTTCTGGTTCTGTTGAGTTAATGATCTCCCTAATTTGTTTTCTTTTCAAAAATGATGGTTTTCTTTCCAAGACATTTTTTGGTGTCCGATTCGCTTTTGTTGGATTCGATCCCATCGATGGAAACACGGTATTTCTCTATCTCCATCGTCGGTCAAAATTGGTATATATATCAGTTCTTACATAGATCCTAAATCCCCTTACCTGAACTACCCGAAAAACCGAACCAAACCGAATCAAATACATGAATGCCCAAGTCTAACCGTGAGAGCGGATAAGGGTCGGATAAGGGTATTTAGGGTATCGAAAACCATTACCCGAATGAGTAATTTAAGGGTAAGGGTCGCATAAGCGACGGGTAAGGATAATACAGGTTGCTAAAATTACTACTTGAATGGGTAACATTGATAATTAAAATATTTGAATGGATAATTTGGATAATATTAGCAAATTTTTTGTTAAGTTTTGAGATAATTTTTGTGATTACTTTGAAAAATGGTAGATGATTTAAAAAAATGTTATAAAAACCATCTCCAAAATTATTAAATGAATGATATTTATCCTTTTCAAATAAAAATTTAAATAAATTTAAACATTTAATTACCCAAGTGGGTAATCGGGTACCCGGATAATTACCCACCCTTATCCTTATCCGTTAAAATAAATTATCGTTACCCAAACGGATAAAAATCGGGTAATTTCAATCGGGTAAAAGTAGGAGCGGATGACCTGACCCAAAATGGGCAAAGGCCTAGTGTCACGTCATGGCTCCCACCGTTTTGCTTCTCCCGCCGAAACCGTTTCAGCATTACAAAAAAAAATGAAAATTAAAAAATTTCATTTTCCCACGCTTTTACATATTCACTATCTTGGTTCTAAATCTTTCCCAAGACGCTCCCTCTCTCTCTATATCTACTCAAATCCTTAATGAAGCCAATTTCTATTAAAATCGGGCTTCTGATTCAACCTTGTTCGATTTCTCCACCCTGAAACCCTAATTTTGTTTTCTTTAAAAAAAAAAATGATGGAATCTGGTTTTCCTTCCAAGACGTTTGCTGGTGTCGGATTCGCTCTCGTTGGATTCGATCCCATCGATGGAAACACGGTATTTCTCTATCTCCAATTCTCCATGTATATGTATATATTTGGTGGTTAGAGACTCAGATTTTCATTCCAATGGTTTCTGAGTGAGTAGAAGATTATATGTTATTACTGCTTGATTTTGCCATAATCTCACTACAGTTACGGTCCAAACTTGTAAGTGGTGGTGGTGTTGATGCTGGCCAATACAGTCAAACTTGTACTCATCTCATCGTAGATAAGCTTGTTTATGTAAGTCTAATCTCTAATTTTGGTGCTCTCTATGTTTTGGTGGTTGAAAAAAATTCATATATTTGGTGTGTTTTTGACAACAAAAACTTAGGATGATCCGATTTGTGTTGCTGCTCGAACTAGTGGGAAGGTGGTTGTAACAAGTTCATGGGTTGATCACAGTTTCGACATTGGAATGCTTATTGATTCAAATTCGGTCAGTTTCTTCTGTATTGATTTGATTAGTTCCAGAAAAAAAACAAAGATCTCTCCGTTTTATTCTTATTTTTGTTTGAATAATTATTGCAGGTTTTGTATAGGCCTCTTAATGATTTGAATGGGATTCCAGGATCCCAAAGCTTAGTTGTATGCTTGACTGGTTACCAACCTCAAGATAGAGAGGACATTATGGTGTGTCCTTAAAGGCTTCGCCTTTTCTTCATCTTGTTATTTTGGAATTTAGTTAGTGTGATATATCTATAAGGAAGTGCTTTCTTCATTTTCAGACAATGGTTGATATGATGGGTGGGCAATTCTCGAAGCCGCTGGTTGCTAACCAAGTAACCCATCTTATATGCTACAAGTTTGAGGGTGAGTTTCACTTATAGACATTGGGGATAGGTGTCTACTTTGATTTCACATGTTCAACTTTCGTATACGAAATATTTTTGCTGAATAAAGCTTTGATGGAGTCTTTCTTTCTACTCAGGAGAAAAGTATGAGCTAGCCAAGCAAATGAAGAGGATTAAACTAGTGAACCACCGGTGGTTAGAGGACTGGTGAGAGGCATACATGATTTTTGTTCCAACACTTTTCGTTTTGGTCTTGTGTAACCCATGTAGATTCTCACAATTTGTTTTTCTTCTTTGCAGCTTAAAGAACTGGAAGCTCCTACCTGAAGTTGATTACGCGCTAAGGTAAAAAGTGCACACATATCCATCTCTATCTCATGTATCATGGGATCCCTTGAATTGCTATTCTATAGAGACGGTATAGTCTCTTGTGACATCATAAGAAATTGGTTTCTGGGTTCCATGCTCATTTCAGTTCAGCTGATCATTTTCTCTTTTTTTCAGTGGCTATGATTTGGAGCTGATGGAGGCTTCAGCTAAGGATTCTGAGGACGAAGCAGAAGATGCCTCTGTGAAGCGTGCAAATAACAGCCCTCTTGGTCTTAGGGACGGTGATGTGGCTGCAGTTTTTCAAACAAATTCAGGCGCACAGGAAGGCTCATCATTCTGCAATACGTCTAAAGAAAATTGGTTAACTCCTAAAAAGATTGACAGACATCTTGAAGCCAAGGTCTCTACTGATGCGGTTGCTTCTCAGCAGTATAATTACCATAGAGCAATAGCATTCCAGCAACTAAGACCATGTTCGCCTAAAGAAAACCTCAGGCCTGTGCCGAGCATTACTGAGAGTGGGGAAGTTGGCCATAAATCACCTGCAAGTGGTTTGAATACTAAACTGTTGAGCTCAAATGTGGTACCCATGGAAGATGCTATTTCAACTGCGGAAAATATCAGTTGGAAATGTGCAGGGGATGAAAGACCGGAGAGATCATCGACTGAGCCAATGATTGGGAATATCTTATTGCAGGAACCAAGATCAGGCTCACCTAAACAAAACCTTGCAGATAAGTTGGATGTGAGTGATTCAGCAACTAGGTTATTCAATTTAGGTGGTGTGCACATGGAAGCTGATATTTGGACTAAAAAAAACATGACTTTGAAGGGTGCACTGGACTTTGTACCTGAAAGATCCGTAACTGAGCCTGTGATGAGGAGATCTAGCACCCCTCCTAGGTCGGGTTTAATTGGAAGGAAAGAGCAGCTAGAAACAGAGCTGCTTAAGAAAAAAACAGCTCCAAGAAAGAGCCTAGGCAGCAGAGGCAGGAAAAAGAACCCCATCAACCAAAAGGGATCTATATACTTGAGCGAACGTACCCCAAAGGATTGTCTAATCAAAGGAAAAGTTTCAGCGCCAGTAACAGACAAAGGCAATCACAAGGAGATATCAAGTCTTGTCCTAAATACTGAGGCTGTACCAGAAATGGCAAAACATACCGACTCAGAGACTGAAGCCCTTAAGGGAATCGACTGTGCAGAAGAGAAAGACCATCTTGTGGTGGATCTGATTGTAAACCAAGATAAGCTGCTGGTTAAGACCTCGGAGGAACCGGAGGTTAATGATGTTCCAACTAAAGATCCAAGTGATGGTTCATTACAATTAGAGGTTGATAAGAATGTAAGTAAACGCAAAAGGGAGGCTACTGTATGTAAAAGTATCCTTCCAAGTGGGAAGAGAGACAGTTCTACTACAGCCCAAGTAGGAAAATCTAGAAAAGAACATGATGGCAAAGCAAACGATACTGTGATGAAAGATATAGGGGATAACTCTGCGGAGGAGATGGAGAACTTGGCATTGGAAGATATATCTGGGAAGGTCGTTTCTGGTGGAGACCAAAGCCCAGTTGTGGGAGAAACATTAGCAAGAAAGGAAGCTGTAACTAAGGATCCAAGCGATGCTGCAGTGCAATTAGAGGTTGATAAGAATGAATATAAATGCAGAGAGGAGGCAACTGTAGAAAAAAGTGGGAAGAAAGGAAGTTCTTGGACAGTCGAAGATTCTGAAAAAGAAGATGACGCCAAAGCAAACGACACTGTGATGAAAGATATAGGGATTAACTCTGGAGAAGTGAAGGAGAATGTAGCAGTGGATAAGAAATCTGGGGATGTCAGTTCTGATGGAGCCCAAAGCCCGGTTGCAGGGAAACCATTAGCAAGAGAGGAGGCTGCAGCTAAGGATCCAAGCAGTGTTGACAAGAAGAATAAACGTAAACATGGAAAGGAGGCTACTGTAGAAACAAGTATCCTTCAAAGTGGAAAGAAAGGAAGTTCTTCTACGGTTGAAGTAGGAAAATCCAGTGTGAAGAAGACTAAAAAGTCTAAAAAAGAACGCGGCGCCAAAGCAACTGACACTGTGATGAAACATATAGGGGATAACTCTGCAGAAGAGAAGGAGAACATTGCAGTGGATAATAAATCTGAGAAGGTCGGTTCTGGTAGAGACGAAAGCCCGGTTTCCAGAAAACCATTAGCAAGAAAGGAAGCTGCAAAGGCAGATAAAACGGGTACAAAGTTGGAAAAAGAGTCTAAGCAGCTCAGTTCTAAGCCCATGGCTAGTACAAAAGCCATACAAGACCAAGAACAGGAGCCGAGGTTTTTTATTGTCAGTGGTCCTAGGGCTCAGAGAAACGAATACCAGCAGATCATTAGGCGTTTAAAAGGAAAATGTTGCTGTGATTCTCATCAGTGGTCTTATGAAGCAACACATTTCATTGCTCCTGAAATGCGTAGGACCGAAAAGTTTTTTGCTGCTGCTGCATCTGGAAGGTACAATAACTCCTTTCTATTAACTTGTTTAATACTCTCTTCAGCATCATCCTCTGTGTTTGTGTACAACACCCAACTAAGCCCTTCTAATAAGGGTTTTCAAACAATTTGCTAGTTTGAGATTCTCCTTTGATAAAATTGTAATTTTTGTCATCTTTTCCTTATTGCAGTTGGATTCTGAAGACTGATTATGTAGCTGATTCAAAGGAAGCTGGGAAACTATTAGCAGAGGAGCCTTATGAATGGCACAGTGCTGGTCTTTGTACTGATGGTGCAATAAGCCTTGAGGCCCCAAGGAAATGGCGGCACGTCAGGGAGCAAACAGGACATGGTGCTTTATATGGAATGCGCATTGTTGTATACGGTGACCGCCACTTCCCTTGTTTGGTAAGTATCCTATCTCACATTCATACAATAAGAATTGATGAAATTTGAACACCAGAACGATCTGTCAGAGGAAGAAGTTGCATCTCTGCCAAATTTCTTTGTATTTCTCTTGGTTCTTGATGTTTGTTTACTTTCTTTCTCCCTAATCAGGATACGCTAAAGCGAGTTGTGAAAGCTGGGGATGGTACGATACTAGCAACCGCACCGCCTTACACGCGTTTCCTGAATCAAAACACTGATTTTGCGTTGATCAGCTATGAGATACCGTATGTGGACTTCTGGATCCAAGAGTTTATAAGCCACGAGATCCCTTGTGTCGTCTCCGATTACATTGTGGATTACGTCTGCAAACCTGGGTACGCACTTGACAAACACGTGCTCTACAGCACAAACTCATGGGCAGAAAGGTCATTTAACAAGCTGCAGCTTAGTGCTGAAGAGAAACTCGTCGCCGAAGAAGAAGAAGAAGAAGCTGTTGCTTCACCAAACATAGACGATGTTGCTTGTGAGGTACGGAACGATTAGAAACTATTGAACACATTGTATTAGATTAGCTTTCAGATATCTGATCGAGTAAGAAATTGAAAATCTGATAGGTTTGTGGGAGCAGAGAGAGAGGAGAAGTGATGTTGATTTGTGGAGACGAACAAGGATTGAGTGGTTGTGGAATTGGAACTCACATTGATTGTTGTGATCCTCCATTAACACATGTTCCTGAAAATGATTGGTTCTGTTACAGATGCAATGTGAAGCCTCCTAATAAGAGAAAGAAAGGTAAATGTTGAAAGACTTTTTACTTCTACTTCTGTTTTCAGTTCTCATGTTTAAGGGTTATTCGACATTGTAAGAATACTATTGAATATAATTCTCATTATTATTAGAACTATGTTAGTACCCGCGTGCTATTCTTTTTGTTGGTATAATGTTAATTTCTAGTGTTGTTATCATATAATGTTAAACGTATTTTCTTGTTCGTTAAGTTGTTATGCTCATTCAAATTACAGTTTGTCTGTGTTTGAGTTTATGATGCACGTTTCTGTAGTTACAACTGTATCATAGGATTATCTTTTTATATCCCATGTATATCTCACTATGTCAATCTCTCATCTCCTCTATATATATATATATATATATGTTGTATTCGTTCATATTCAACGGTGGAAAGGCGTATATCCCACCGTTGTCCTATACGTTGCCTTGCGCATCGATCGGACTGGTGTCACCCATAGACAATTTACTCTCCTACCTCTAACAGTAAGCCACTTGGTTCCTAAAACAAACGGTCAAATCTATGTAACATAACGACAATCATATCAGGAATATGCGAGCAAGAATCTTGCAACAGCTTGTGATTATAGAATTCCATCTCCACCTCTTCCTTTTGAACGGTGAAATTATGAGACATGGATTTGAGAGACAGTTTGGTAGAATGCGATTCCGGATCACCTCTCAAAGTCTCCAACTTGCCAAAGATTAGCACATGTAACTCCCAATCAAAGCTGACACTTGCCTACAGTCCTTAGCCATTGAACGCCAAGAATCACATCCGCGCCTCCTAGTTCTAATGTGATAAAATCATTTGTGAAATCTAAACCTTTAACTGAGAATCCCACCTGTCTACATAATCCCAATCCATGTATAGAAGGGATACAGCAGTTCCCAACAATATATGGAGATTATCATCTCGGTTATCTCAACCACTGTGGAGGAGATGGAATTATGCGTGACTCCACTGTCCAACATAACTATAGTTATGATATCTATCTTTCCAATAGTTCCCCTCATTTTTGTTGTTGTTGGTGAGTCAATCCCAAAGAATGCATTGAAAGATAACTCCATCAATTGTCCCTCAAGTTCCATCTAAACTTCTTTTGTCTCCAACATATTTACATCAACTACTTCCATCTCATAACCATTTAATGGCGCACAAAGTAAAGACCGTTTACTAAAAAGTAAAGATGAATTCCCTGTGCAAGTGACAAGTTTTAATATTTATAACCATTTAATGGCACATGTTGGGGTCAGATTCCACCTCTTGAGAATCAACAGTTAAAAAACGGCTAAGTATGAAGAAACGCTAGCAGCTGTACCCCTAACCTTGAAGAGTTGGATCGGGTTTCCCCGAACCGTGAAGAGAAGAGTTGGATCGGGTTTCCCCTAACCGTGAAGAGAAGAGTTGGATCGGGTTTCTCCGAACCGTGAAGAGAAGAGTTGGATCGGGTTTCCCCTAACCGTGAAGTGAAGGAGTTGGATCGGGTGTCCCCGAACCGTGAAGAGAAAAGTTGGATCGGGTTTCCCCTAACCGTGAAGAGAAGAGTTGGATCGGGTTTCTCCGAACCGTGAAGTGAAGGAGTTGGATCGGGTGTCCCCGAACCATGAAGGAAGGAGTTGGATCGGGTTTCCCCCAACCATGAAGAGAAGAGTTGGATCGGGTGTCCCCGAACCGTGAAGGAAGGAGTTGGATCGGGTTTCCCCCAACCATGAAGAGAAGAGTTGGATCGGGAGTCCCCGAACCGTGAAGGAAGGAGTTGGATCGGGTGTCCCCTAACCATGGCAGGGGAAGGTTGCGCGAGAACCCCCGAACCATGGGCGATTGGTTCGGGTACTATGATCTCAATTGAAGACAAGACGGGTCAGGTTCAAAGACAACCGTCGACACCCGAGCCGTGAACCATGGCGTCACTCGAGCCGTGAGCCATGGTGTCACCCGAGCCGTGAGCCATGGTGTCACCCGAGCCGTGAACCATGGTGTCATCCGAGCCGTGAACCATGGTGTCACCCGAGCCGTGAACCATGGTGTCACCCGAGTCGTGAACCATGGTGTCACTCGAGCCATGGTTCAACGATAAGAGATTTGGGCCGAGGCGACGAGCCCACAAATTCAAGCCCACAAAAGAGATGACAAGGTTAAAGCCCATGAATCAAAGTCCATGGTGGTAGCCGACTTTGCTAAAAGGAAATCCCTAGAAATTAAGAAATCTTCCTTATCTCTTTAGGCATTAACTTAGCCGACTGAAACTTATATATATACTTATGTAAAACCTCTGAAAAAGGGATCCGCAATTTACCTAGCAAAACTCTGTACTTTTGCTCTCATACAAAAAAGCTTTCTAAACAGCTTAATAAAACACCATCTTTGGATCTCTGTTTGTGTTTTTAGTGGTTTTTACTCAGAAGTTTCGGATCTCCCTAAAAAGACGTGACGAATTCAATTGGCATGGATTTATACTCCCACAATTTGGCGCTACAAGGAGGGGGGCCTAAAATTTTCTTACACCGAAAAACCATCGCGAAACTGATCCGAAGGACAATGTATAACGACGGAGAGCAAGACGCTACCGATGTGAGGAACACTGGCATGGAGGATCAGACGAACCAATCCGCGAACGCCGGAGAGACTTCAACAATGCTCGCAGAGATGAAGATCATGTTGGAGACGCTACTCAAGAAGGCGGAGGAGCAAGACAGACTCAACCACACGATGACGGGGGAGCTGAAAGCCTTGGCAACGGCGAGTCGAACCCATGGTGTGGGATCAGGTCTTGACCCAGCAAGGCGTATCGAAAGGCGCCTCAACCCGACGGCCCTGGATTTCAAAACCCCGCTCAACCCACCAAGAACCCGCGGCAGATTACCACGACTCAGTACAAACTCAGCAGACCTGGCTTCCGGAATGCAAGGAGTTGGCGGCACACAATTGGAGGAGGAGCCGGCCCCAATCATCAATCTGGAGGAGATGAACCGAGTGGAATGTAACATGGAAAGCCGTGATGATCCCGAACCCCTAGCAGGTGGTCAGACCCGAACTGAAAGATGTGAGGCCATCCTGGAAGGAGATCAAGAGCTAAACGAGGAGGAGGAGAATTTACTCTAGGCTGAGCAAGCACAGATCAACGAAGAGTGCAGAGCAGGAGTCCGAGCCCAAAAAGAAGATATGGCTATGATGCAAGCAGATATGGATCGAGCAGCTGCCGACATAAAGGCTGTCCGATCCATGATGCATAAAGCGACTAGCAAGGTGCCAGAGATAGATCGTGTACTGGAGGAAGCGCAGAACACTCCGTTCACAGCACGGATTACTAGCACAAGAATTCCAGACCCTGGAAAGATGAAAGTCCCGATCTATGAAGAAAAGACTGATCCGAAGGAGCATCTGACGGCTTTCTCTATAGCCATGGGACGCTCGAATTTCAAAGAAAACGAAAGAGACGGCGGACAGTGCCTTCTCTTCGTGGAGCATCTCAAGGGACCAGCGCTCCAGTGGTTTTCCAGACTCGAACAGAACTCCATCGACAGCTATAACCAACTGTCTGCGGCGTTCTTGAAGCATTACTCCATATTCATGGATCCTGGAACATCCGACGCCGATCTGTGGACCCTGGCTCAGGGGCAGAATGAAACACTCCGGAGCTTCATCGGAAGATTCAAAACCGTCATGTCCAAAGTGGAAGGCCTGAGCGATAAAGCAGCCTTGTTGGCCCTGAAACGAGCACTCTGGTTCAACTCCAATTTTCACAAGGAAATCGCGCTGAACGACCCCACAACGATACAGGATGCAATGCATCAAGCTGCAGACTTCATCACCAAAGAAGAAGAGATGAAAATCCTAACCGAGAAGTACGGGAAGGCCAAGACAACGAACCATTCTCCTTATGCATTTTGCGATTCCCAACTAGTCGCAAATCAGTTCAGTGGTGAATACGCAGCAAAGGATGATCGAATGGAAGCTTACTTGAAGATCGTCAAGGAATTGGCTACACAGTTCAAACAATTCATCCTAACACGTATTCCACGAGGAGATAACACCCCAGCCGACGCACTTGCAGCCCTTGCATCAACTTCCGATCCAGATCTAAGGAGAGTAATCCCGGTAGATTTATCCAGCACCCGAGCATTAATCTTGGCGATTCAGTGAATGCTATAACTCGTACACAAGCGGTTAGACAAGCAACAGAAGTCACAACCAGCAAGAAGTGATGGATCGAATGCAGGAAGAATTGGCAAACCAACCGTCCGCAGAGCCAAATATTGCCCCAATGGAAGAAGACATTCTTGCAGAATCACCAACCATGGAAAGCAGCAACGACCTTGTCATCGAACCCAACGGAGAAGCAAACGAGATCAACAACGATGCAGAATATGGCTGCGACAAGGAGTGGCTCGGCGCAATCAGAGGATACATATACGACAGAATCTTACCAACCAAAAAATGGGCAGCTCGCAAGCTCAGGCAGCTCGTTACGTTTTACTCGATGGGAATGTCTTCAAGTGGAATTTCTCAGGACCATTGCTCAACTGTATGGAAGGAAAGGACGCAAGAAAGATAATGGAGGAAGTTCACAACGGATCGTGTGGCAATCACTATGGAGGAAGAGCACTAGCAATAAAAGTCAAACGTCATGGTTATTATTGGCCAACAATGATCAAAGATTGCAAGATGTTTTCCGCCAAATGCGAAAAATGCCAACGCCACGCGCCGATGATTCACCAACCAACGGAAGTGCTTTCATCCATCTCGTCACCGTATCCATTCATGCGATGGTCTATGGACATCGTCGGGCCGCTGCATCCCTCAAAACAGAAATGCTTCCTGCTGGTTTTGATAGATTATTTCTCGAAATGGGTCGAAGCCGATTCATATGCTAGCATTAAAGATGCACAGGTGGAAGCCTTTGTATGGAAAAACATCATATGCCGGCATGGGGTACCATACGAGATCGTAACGGATAATGGCTCACAGTTCATCTCAAATCGTTTTGAAGGCTTTTGCGACAAATGGAAAATCAGACTCAGCAAGTCTACTCCAAGATATCCACAAGGGAACAGACAGGCCGAAGCAATCAACAAAATGATCCTCGATGGCTTGAAGAAGCGCCTTGATGAGAAAAAGGGACGCTGGGCTGAAGAGCTGGAGGAAGTACTTTGGTCTCATCGCACCACCCCAAGACGAGCAACGGGGGAAACCCCCATTCGCCCTCGTGTACGGAACAGAGTGTGTCATCCCACCAGAGATATATTTTCCAGGAATTCGCCGCCGACTACTACCAGAACAAGAAGGGCTCAATCACCTATTGAGGCTCGACGAGTTGGACTTGATCAACGAAAGAAGGGATCAAGCCTTGATCAGGATCCAGAAATATCAGAACGCGGCAGCAAAATACTACAACTCCAATGTTCGAGGACGAAGATTCTACGAAGGAGATTTAGTCTTGCGCAAGGTTTTTCAGAACACCACGGAAACGAATGCCGGAAAACTGGGAGCAAATTGGGAAGGACCTTACAAGATTACCGAGGTAGTCAAACCTGGGGTTTACAAACTTGCCAGCATGACAGATGTTCCAGTCCCGAGATCATGGAACGCAATGCATCTCAAGAAGTATTATAACTGAGCTACTTTACATGAACTACAGGGCGACTTGATCCCTGCAAAGGGTACGTAGGCAGCTCGTCTTCGGATGGGTTCAGTTGCCCCCCTCCTTTCAAAAGGGGGGGGGAGTGGGTACGTATACGCATACTCGTATACTCTCATCTTTGTAAACAGATTCTACTATCTATCAAAGCTTTGCTTTCACAGACAATCTTTACCTAAACATCCTTCAAAGATCACTAAGTCTTAACAAAATAGACTACGGGCATCTCGCCACACCTTCACTATTGTTGGCCACAATAGTAAACTTTTGCATCCATCTCGGATCTAAACTATCACATCCGTCTCAGGATTAAAAAGCGCGCTATAAAAATATGTTCATTATCAGAGCGGATATGTTTACGGTAACATATCCGTAAACCGAAATGTTCATCCTACACTATACAAGCATATGTTCATTGTCGGAGCGAATACATTTATGGTAATATATCCGTAAACCGAAATGTTCAAGGACTAAACTATGAAAAATTATGATCAATTTCGGAGCAGGAAAGTGTCCAGTAACATATCTGTAAGCCGAATTGTTCATCTCAAACATAACTACTATGCAAACTCATACTTAGAACCTTTCATCTGAAACTGCGACACTTTATCAAGCAAAGCATTCAGATATCTATTCGCAAACATGTTTATCAAAACACAAGGCATTCTCTTATAAACCGGGTGATAAAAGAAGACAATAAGTTCTTAGACAACTCGGATAAAGCCGTTCAGGCATAAAACAAAAAAAAGAGAAGGAGAGTTTTAAACTAGACAAAGAAAAGAGGATCATAATCCTCTGTTATCTCAGGGGTCGTGATCACCCTTTGCTCTGGTTCTGTCGGCTGCTCGGCTACATCTACTTCAGGCACTTTGCCTTCCTCGATCATCTCAGCAAACTCTATGACGGTTTTGTCTATGGCGGCCTCGTTGGCTTTTTCAGGAGTTGGTTCGGGAATTGTTTCGTCAACAATCTCCTTTGAACTAAGCTCAGCTAAACCTGGCGTTCCTTTGTTAGAGCCGGAAAAATCCTGGATCTCGATGCTTGCAGCGGCAGTCTCCATAGGCTCACCGTCATTGAGCTCCTTCAAAATATCAGAACGGACATGAGATAGCTTTAGCACTCCTTTCATCTCGGCCACAAGCTGAGCAAACGTTTCATGAGCTCCTTGTAAACTCTCTCTCTGTTCGGCTAAGCTCGTTGCCTCGGCTTGAAAGAAGGTGGCTCATCACTCTGAAGCAGCGACATAAATTGAAGATTGCCTTCAATCTGTGCAAGGTCGAGCATGTTTTCTTTCGGCTCACCTTCAATCTGGCCAAGAAGCTTTTCGGCTCGGGAAATTTTGCCTTCAAACATCAGCAGCATCTCACGCTTGGCCTCTATAACAGCTTGTTCAACCTTACTCTCATGAAGCTCATTTGCTCGTCGGCTTCCTTAATGTGCTTCTGATGCCCTTCTGCGATAGCCTCAAGATCCTTGATCTTCTTAGCAGCTCTCTCTTGTTCAGTGGCATGGTTTACCTCGGCTTCTTTGAGCTTCCCATCCAGCTCAATGGTTTTCCGCCTAGCATCTTCAATTCTCTCCCGATCCTTACGGGCATCAGATTCGTATCCAATGACCATCCTGTTAAAATGGGAGATAAACTACAAGAACAACCAGAATAATATTATTACACAAGCTAAAGATTGTTTGGATCGAAACAAATAACATTACGCATACCTTGACGCCCCGAAGAGACATCTCGCTGTAGGCCTTATCCCTAAGTAGGGTATCAGATGGCGGAAAACGATCACCTGGACAAGTGATCTTGGAGAAGATAGCCGTAGACGCAGAACCATCGTTGTAATCCCCCTCAGCATTTAGGGGAATGGTAGAGAGAGGAATTGCTTCAGGGATAGCTCGGTTTGCTTCCACGCATTGTAGTTGCTTCGACGCCCCCTCGTCCTTGTCATCCACAGATGACTGTCTTTTTCTGCTCGGGGCCTTCTTCTCCTTGGCTTTCCCTTTGCCTTTGTCCTTGTGAGGCAAGATTTGGGAATCGGCTAGACGAAGCCCCAAGATGACTCCTCCAGGAGCCAAAGGGGAAGGAGTCGGTTCGGGAAGATTTTTAGCAAGGGTTGGTTCGGGGACGATGGCAATGGCAAGCTGGGAACTTGGGAGACGAGATTGATTCAACGCCTTTGCCTGTTGAGCTCTCTCTTTAGCCTCCGCCTCCGCTTTGGCTTTCGCTGCTGCCCGATCCCTGAAAGTTGTTCTTCCCATAGTATCTCTTGAGGAATGAGAGGAAGATGATTGCTCAACTGATTGTCCTTCGGAAAGGGCTCGGGCTCTTTCCACTCGTCAAAGATTGAAATCTCTTGACCAGTTACACTTGCGAGCTGAAAGCACTTCGTGAACCTCTGACAGATCGGGGGGGCAACAAAAGACGGAGATGACGCACTGCAAGACAAACATTTATACGAGGTTAGAAAAACCTAAAAAGAAAAAAAAATGTTAATTAATTAGAAACCCGAGCCGTGGCCCAAGTCGAGCAACGGATCGGCTACCAATTTCCCCCCAGCCAGACTTGACAGATCGAAGGCACGTTGAACCCACCGATGCTTCGGTGATAGGAACAAAAAAGAAATACTCTTCTCAATTATCATCTTTGGACGGGAAACCCCTTATAATGTTCCTCCTGGCTTTACCCGACACATAATACTTCAGTTCTCTCTTATTATGACGCCTGAATTCGAGCAAGTGCATCAGGTGCTCGACGCTAATTTCCACGTCGCATTCATAGCTCCTGGTTAGAATACCAACCATGTGCCGGATTCCCCAAGCGTTGATTTGAGAAATGGCCAAGTTATACTTCCAAAGAAACTGTAGAATAACTTCAGGGATCGGGAACCACAACAGGCAGTGGTAGAAGAAGCCTTCGTAGAGAGTAAAATGATGAGGGGGGGGGATGAGTGGCTCGGTCTGATGGTGAAGGAAGAACAAGCTCGACTTCTTCCGAAATGCCAAATCTATGTCTAAGAGCCGTTAATGAATCCACGGTTGAGAGGGTTGAACCAGGTGGATCGGGTCGCCTCTTATTTTTCTTTTTCCTTGGAGCTTGACGGTTGGGACCCATCAAACGCTTCAATTCCTGCCTAGCCACGGCTGGGTCAAAAAACCAGTCTTCTGGTTCGACTTTTGGCAGATCGGGATCCACTACGTCAGTAAACGGGTTCACGGCCTCGTCGAAAGGAGAATCATGAAGCTGAGGTACGTCAAACCTTTAAGGATTCCTGGAATTGCTGCCAGCTCTCGAGGATTCAGAGAGCACCATTTTTCTGCCAAGGAGAGAGGGTCCTATCCCCGAACCACTTGGGTCATCCAGATCCTCTGAAACAAGTGCACCAGAAGAGTCTTCCCGGCTATAGTGTCGAGCAAGAAACGGATCGGAAGAGAAAGTTGGTTCGGGAAGCGAAGACCCTACTGAAATGCCAAACAAGCGAGTATACGGATCGGGGGACGCAGACGACTGAGACATCCTTTTTAAACTGAAAAATGGATCGGGGTCTTTGGAAGAGAACAGATAGGGATCCCTAACAGCTCGCGAAAGAAAATCTAGGTTTTTAAGATTCAAAGAATGGATCGGGGTTCTCAGCAGCCTATCAAAACAGATCAAAGCCTTTAGGAAACTGAAGAACAAGTTGAGATCCTTTAGAAAAATTGAGAGTCAGATCCAAGTCTTCAAACAAACCGCCGGAAAACTCAAAGATAGCGGCGGAGCTAGTTGAATATGGATCGGGAAATTCGAATGGATCGGCGGCGAAGGAAGAACAACGGAGGTTCTATTTAAAAAATGACTTAAGCAAAAATTAGAGAGAGAAACAAGAGAGAGGTTATCTGATATGAAGAAATTTTCGGAGAAGTGAAGTGTTGAAGAAATGAGAAGTATCACGGATTATATAGGCAAATGGTGATGTCACTCGCCTCGGGAACTAGCAAAAATGCCTGCACTCCCCGATAAAGGTACCAGGGCAACAAAACCCCGAACTGGGTTTATGAAGGAAGGCGTACCCGAACTGAATCAGCAATGCTATAAATGCGGTAACACTACAGAGAGGAGGTTCGGGGTTATCCACGGATCATGGTTCAGGATCATCATTGGAAAGACGGTTCGGGCGACCATGAGGGTCGTTGATCTCACTCGACTGCTCACAGCTCGGCACTAACATTACTGATACTGCCAAGCTGGGGGGCTAACTATTGGGGTCAGATTCCACCTCTTGAGAATCAACAGTTAAAAAATGGCTAAGTATGGAGAAACGCTAGCAGCTGTACCCCTAACCTTGAAGAGTTGGATCGGGTTTCCCCGAACCGTGAAGAGAAGAGTTGGATAGGGTTTCTCTTAACCGTGAAGAGAAGAGTTGGATCGGGTTTCCCCGAACCGTGAAGAGAAGAGTTGGATCGGGTTTCCCCTAACCGTGAAGCAAAGGAGTTGGATCGGGTGTCCCCGAACCGTGAAGAGAATAGTTGGATCGGGTTTCCCCTAACCGTGAAAAAGAGTTGGATCGGGTTTCCCCGAACCGTGAAGAGAAGAGTTGGATCGGGTTTCCCCTGACCGTGAAGTGAAGGAGTTGGATCGGGTGTCCCCGAACCGTGAAGGAAGGTGTTGGATCGGGTTTCCCCCAACCATGAAGAGAAGAGTTGGATTGGGTGTCCCTGAACCGTGAAGGAAGGAGTTGGATCGGGTTTCCCCCAACCATGAAGAGAAGAGTTGGTTCGAGAGTCCCCGAACTGTGAAGGAAGGAGTTGGATCGGGTGTCCCCTAACCATGGCAGGGGAAGGTTGCGCGAGAACCCCCGAACCAGGGGCGATTGATTCGGGTACCGTGATCTCAATTGAAGACAAGACGGGTAAGGTTCAAAGACAACCGTCGACACCCGAGTCGTGAACCATGGCGTCACTCGAGCCGTGAGCCATGGTGTCACTCGAGCCTTGAGCCATGGTGTCACCCGAGCCGTGAACCATGGTGTCACCCGAGCCGTGAACCATGGTGTCACCCGAGCCGTGAACCATGGTGTCACCCGAGCCATGGTTCAACGATAAGAGATTTGGGCCGAGGCGACGAGCCCACAAATTCAAGCCCACAAAAGAGATGACACGGTTAAAGCCCATGAATCAAAGTCCATGGTGGTAGCCGACTTTGCTAAAAGGAAATCCCTAGAAATTAGAAAATCTTCCTTATCTCTTTAGGCATTAACTTAGCCGACTGAAACTTATATATATACTTATGTAAACCCTCTGAAAAGGGGATCCGCAATTTACCTAGCAAAACTCTGTACTTTTGCTCTCATACAAAAGCTTTCTAAACAGCTTAATAAAACACCATCTTTGGATCTCTATTTGTGTTTTTAGTGGTTTTTACTCAGAAGTTTCGGATCTCCCTAAAAAGACGTGACGAATTCAATTGGCGTGGATTTATACTCCCACAGCACACAAATGTCAGCCTGCCACGACTGAATCGACAACTTCTTACCATAGCGACCCCAGACAGCTGCCCGCGGAGACAGTGAAGCAACTGCGATGAAATCTGTTCTAGGATCTACCACTGCCAGCAACGCATGGCTCCATCGGAAATCCTCTTAATACTAACCAGACGATCTTAGAAACTCATGTCCTTCCACTACAAAAAAAACACGAGTTTTACGTGAATATGGCCGACGTATAACTCATGTTTTCTTGTAGTGGAAGGACATGAGTTTTACGTCGGCCATATTCGATGCAAATTCGACGTTAATAATGCATTTACGTCGAATTTGCATCGAAATCATTTTCGACACAAAATCGTCGACGCTAATAAGAATTCGACACTAAATCGACGCTATATTAGCGTCGATTATAATTCGACGCTAATTCGAAGCTAGTAAATCGGCGCTAATACGACGCCAAATTAGCATTGAATTTGCATCAATTACTTTTGTTGCAACATTTCGATGCTAAATCGATGCAAAATAGGGTCGATTTTGCATCGCTATGTCTTTACTTGTCGATGCTAAATCGACGTAAAATTTGCGTCGATTTAACATCGACAAGGAGTAGTAATCAACGCTAAATCGATGCCAATGTTGCATCGATTTAGAGTCGAAAATTTATTTTATTATCAAAAAAAAAATTTTTAATTAATTTAAAAGTAAAATTATTAAAATTCTGAATTCGAATATAAAAATAAAATAAAATTAATTTAATAAAAATTTAATTTTATAAAATTATAAATTGTAAATCCGAAATTTAAACAGGAAATTAAAATTGTCTAAAAATACTGAAAATACAAATATTGGGCTTAGTGACCAGTCCCGGATCCGAAATCCGGTACGTGATCGGCCCAGAGATCGACGGCCGGTTAAATCTCCACGAAGCTCTGCTTCGACCTCCCGTTCGAACTGCGTCTGACCAGTATGTGGTGGAGGCGGTGCACCACACGGGATGCATTCTAGAGCCGCTGCTAAAGCTAGCTTATCCACGACAATGATGTCCATGAGACCCGTCAAAGACGCGAGCTGGCTCTGCATCACGGTGTTGTGATACACATAGTTTTAACCCTAAAATATCACTGCAAGTGCACAACAAACGAAGTAGTATTTAGGGATCGAATCCACGAGAACCAAGTATCACAGTACGAATCTATATGAATGAAACTAAGCTAAGATGGCAATATGGTTGTTCGTTGTGATGCGAAACGAAATAGCAATATAAAAACGGTGTGAGAATCAATTAAAAACAAACGTTAGGTCAAGGGCAATTCGCAGAAATTCAGAGATCATGAACCAGATAATTATTCAGGGAACGATAAAGCGCAGTCTCAAACTCAAACATGAATGTTTAACCAATCCACTATCGTGGTATCAATTACTTTATCTAGCAACCTAAGAATATAAACTGTCGTTTGATCTTAAAATTCTAAACAAGCATTAACGAACAAGTTTGATATGTTCACGAATTGCCTTAACATCAGCTTTCATTGGCTAAGGACAATTCGCTCACCTATGTTCTATCAGGCAATCTATAACACTTTTGATGAATAGATAAAACCCCAAATCAGAGATTAAGTGATCAATTTAATCTAAGCAATGAGAACAACGATAGGTGAAGACAAGATAATAAATCCCTATCTATGTATGATTCAACGATTCATAAATTCCCTTAAAACTCTAAACCTAACTATGAATCTACTCAGACATGGATGCAGAGAAACAAGAAGGAGATGAAGAAAAACTCATAATCAAATAAATAGAAATCCAAAGGGGTTCAAAAATCTTCTCAAGAGATGTAGAGTCAGAGTTTCGTCTTCCCAAAGCTTACAAATTGCAGAAAAACAAAAAGTCTAAATCTGAATGGAATATAAAGCATAGCCTCCAAAAGTGGCTTAAAATAAGTATATATAGGTCTAGGGTCGGATTTGGTGGAGTTTGGATGATTCTGGGGCGAAAAAGGAAAGTCAGAATTTGTCTTTTTTCGTCTGGAAAGCAGATGGATCAATCCAAAATTGGATGGATCAATCTGGAAAAATTTTGTGCGCCAGATGTGTTTGGATGGATCGATCCAGATTTGGATGGATCGATCTGGCCTGGTCTAAAAAATTCCTGCGCGCCAGATGTGTCTGGATGGATCGATCCATATTTTGATGGATCGATCTTTCTCCTTCTGGTCTCGTCTCCTGCACATGCTTCTTCTGCTCGCTAGATTGACATATCTTCGTTAAAAATAGCATAAATTTCTAACCGTTGATCGGAATGACTTTAAACCATCTCCAAATGAAAGCTAACCCAAGTGACTATCTTCTATCCAAATTTCATCGCAATCAAATCAAGGAAAGCTTTTCAAATAACACCAAGTTTCCAAAGCTTCAGCATGATCCCACATCTTCATAAGTCCAGTTGCACCCAAAATGCCGTGTTTCCTCCAAAATGACTTAAAACCTGTAAAGACTAGATAAAAGAAATAAAAGACTCTAAAAACACACTTTGACTCGATAAAACAACGGATATCATGGATGAAAACCGGTGAAAATCATGATATATCAACTCCCCCAGACTTAGCCTTTGCTTGCCCTCAAGCAAAACAAAGAACTTAGTTTGTGAAAGAAGTTTGAAAACGCGGAAACTCGCCTTCTCTTTAGAGCATTATAATGACTACTCAACTCATAATCCACATACTGCAAGACCAATCCAAATCGAACCACCATATACTTCTCCGCAGACATTTGCAGCCTCCCAGATTCAACCCACAATTTCGCAACATTGTCCATAAGCCTTCATCGCTGGGTCTCATCGATGATCTCAATACCAAGAACCTTATAGACTCATTCCCGTACAATGCCATGACAACCATCCGTACAATCCTTGGTACTCTTTCTCTCCCCCAGACTTATTATGTTTTCATCTTTTCTTTTTCTTTTTTGTTTTTTTTCAAAGGTGTAAGCGAATAATGGCATCAAGGGAAATTTTCCTAGCCTCGCTTCCAACCTTTGTGTGATCATTCCTTTAGAAGTAAAATAATGGGATCGCATGAAATTTTCCTAACCCTTTACTCGAAAGAAAATCTTTTCATCTTTTCTGCTTTTATTTAACTTGAAATAAGGGAGAGGAGTACCATTACTTTTCAAACATGATGCATTTGTCAGGTAACGAACGAGGAGTCAAGATCTATGAACATCAATCACGTCGATGAGATAAAAGAAAGAGCTAAGAAATTAGCTCGGGCTTAGTGGGTTCTGCTAGAAACGTGGATGTCTCTAGTTAGCTGGCCAGTCTTTAGATTTTTCATTAGTCGAATCTGAACTGATTCTGCAATAATGGTCACTAATTTAGAATAATCAGACAACAAACCAAGAGAAAAGTCATCATACCCAACAAAGTTTTGACTCAATAAACCGACTTGGACTGACTCAAATAGAAAACAAAAGAAAGAAAATAGAGTTAGTAAACGATAAACACCTTCCCCCAGACTTACTTCACACCATCTCGGTCTGAAAATAAATCAAGAAAAAGGCAAAACAGACTCCAAATATGAAAATAAAAGAAAAGGATTTTTTTTTTTGGCAGAAAACGTACCTTGGCCTGGATCGATCGATCTGAAAACTTACGGTGTTTAGGAATTATTATTATTTTTTTTTACCTGAAACACTTCAAATCAAAATTAGAAAACAAACGCAAAACGAAGTATGTACACTTACCGGTGGGTTGCCTCCTACCAAGCGCTTGTTTTAAGTTTTTAGCTTGACTTATGAACACATAGGTTAATCATGAGAATCAAAAGGCTGGGCCAATGGACCTTTGGTCCTTCTCCTATGAGGAAAATAAATAAAATATGCAAGAGGACACATCCATGGTAAAGAGATAAAACTCTCATCAAGGAACTTTACTACAGATGTAGCATATATCTTGAAATCTTCCTTGTTAGATGCTCATGAGAATCAAATGCATTTAATGGATATGATAATATGCAAGAGGACACATCCATGGTAAAGAGATAAAACTCTCATCAAGGAACTTTACTGCAGATGTAGCATATATCTTGAAATCTTCCTTGTTAGATGCTCATGAGAATCAAATGCATTTAATGGATATGATAAGTGTTCATCAATACAAAGTGTTTTTGTGTCTTTGGAGGTGGCTAGATCTTAGAGAATGATGAAAACTTAGGTTTATATATATATATATAAAGGATATGATAAGTGTTCCCGGGTGAAATGGGTCGAATATTTGGGTTTGGGAAGGCGCACCGCACTGGCCGGCCGGCCACTGCTCTTGTTCATTCCTTCATCTTTTCTTCGTCTCGATCTTCCTCCCTTGTTCCCCTCTTGTTCTCCTTGAAATTCCTCATCCAAATCATGCTCCAAATACCTAGATGAAGACTCAAATAGACCAAAAAGACACATGCATGCTCTATGACTCTAAAATATGGAAACTAGCCTAAATGTGATGGAATTATTCAAAATGCAAGATAAAGCCATAAAGAAATGGTTAAAACCATGAAATTACGGACACATCAAATTTTCTCGAACTTGCTTTTTGCTTGTCCGCAAGCAAACAATCAAAAGTAGTAAGAAGGTTTTTGAAAAGGCGGGGACTAATATCCAAAAGAGCTACATAAAGTTTTTATTCCAATCTCCAAAATCAAAAGTTGATGTCGCAAAATTCTTTTTATGAAAATTCTCAAACTCCTCACAACTTTCATGCTAAAGCTAGACTCTAAGTATTTACAAGTTATCATGCTTTCAACTCTTTAACATTTAAATTATGACAATAAATGTGAGATCTTGCAATGGAAATGAGAAATTGATCAATCGGTTTGGGTGAAAAATCGGTTTTAGCTTTGAAAGAGGCGGTTAAATTGTTTGGAGTTTCTCTCAAAATAAAATGCAAGTCAATGTATAAAAGCAATTGCGAATGAGACAATTGATGCATACAATATTTCTCTTCCATCAAGCTACCCATCCCTAAACTTCTTTCTAATTTAACTCCAAGACTTAGCATCTTTTGCTTAAAATCTCAACCCCATTTTTCTTTTAATGCATAAACCAACCCATTTCTTAGCTACCTAAGGAGACTCTTTTTTAGTAATTAGCTCCCTTTTTTAATATTGTAATGCTTTCAGAAACCCCTCTTATAAAACTTTTTGGTATTGATTTTAGAGGAGCTCATTACTTAATTAAATTCCTATAACTTTTTTTTTTTTTCTCATTACTTCCTTAGTAACCAATTTTTCAAAAACCAATTTTGGGTTTATCCCATTTTTTTCTTTTTCTTATTCCCCACATGCCAAACCGTAACCCAAAAATATCTTAAGCTACCATTTTCTTAGATGAACGAGAAGGCTTGTCGTCCCTAACTCGAAATATTTTGTATATGAATGCACATAAAAAAAGGCCTCACTCAATAGATGATTTTGGTTAAAAAACAAGGGTTAAGGTAAGAGTTTGGTACCATTTAAAAAATAAAAATGGCCACTCGGATCAACTGAGGGTGGTAAAAATGAGTAAAGGGGATCTAAGTGTGATATACCATGATCGCAAAATCAATTTCCAAAGCAAGAAAAAATTAAGTACGGTTTAAATTCCATATAATTAGAGTTGAAAAATAATCAAATCAAGTATTTACAAAGAAATATAACCTTTTGAGCTAAGAGTTTAAAGTTGAGAATTTCAAGGTTCTTTTTTTCAAACAATTTTTCTAGCGACATTGTCCGTTTAATTAGGATTTCGAAAGATAAAAACTAAACGCAAAACTTTATAAGAAAATTAAATCATTGTCCCCTATGCAAGTGCAAATGCAAGCTATGTTTAATCTAGACTCCTAAAAATATGCAAATTTAAAATTTTCCAATTTTTTGTATTTTTAAAAGCTTTTTATTTTTATTTTGGTTTTTTGAAAATCATAGAATGCATCGAAATTTTTTTAAAATTTTGGGACACTAAGACACTTAAAACGAGAGATAGTAAACATAGTTAGTACGACACAAATCCTTCCCCCCAACTTAATTCACACCGTCTCGGTGTGAAAAAAAGTTAAAGGAAAGGAAAAATAACGGAAATAAAAACTAAACGGTATTTACAAAGGTGATAGATGGTACCTTTTTGGAGTCATTCAAGGGGAGTCGATGTCCCCTCGTTTTGCAAATCGGATTCGGTGGATTCATCGTAATGAGGGTCATCCTTGTTGTTGAGTTCGTGAATGAAACTAAATATCTCCTCGTTCTCTTTGGTGGCTAGGAAATTGGTATGGCGATCGAATCGTTTAATCATTCCACCAATCTTGCCAAGAAGCTTTCGGTGCATCTTTTGGATGCCTTGGTGAGCCTTAGTGAACCGATACCAACGCATATCCTCCATTGTGGCGGTTGGTCCCTGTATCATCATGTTTCCCCTAATTTAAAAGGATTCTTAGATAAATCATCAAAAAAGTACACATTACTTTTCAAAGTTGACATTCATCATTCTTGACTACACAAAGGACATATTGTGATATTATCATAAGGGTACAAATATGTACCCTAGATCAGATTCACACATACCATGTCAATCTACACCAATCCACTAAACAATAGCTTGTTTAGGATAAACATGAAACTCATAATCTGTGAGTAGATTTTTCCGAACTTGAATCTCCAGCAAAGTCTTAACAAGCCTTCTAACTTTAGGAGTCTGATTATCGAGCACATCAGAATGTTGTCCATCCAGATTTTGTAGCTAGTTTTATGAATTTAACATATAACAATCACAACAACCTCTTAAACACGAAAATGTGGTTCCTTGACGATTGCATGACGGTGGAGTCCTCTGTACACGTCTATTTGCTTCTCTTCATACGACATCTCCAGAGAATCAGTTTCAAGACTATGCGGCTTGCCGATTCTGGGGGTTCGTTTACGTCTTTGTGCGATCTTCATCTTCCATGTTTTCTTTCGGCGACATGTTTCTCTTGACAGCAACGTCTTGGGAAAGATGAAATTTCATAACCGTTTCTTCTCTCATGAGAAGAGTTTCCTTCCTCTCGATAATTGGTGGTTCATCCTTTTAGTTATCGACGGTGTCCTTCCGTTATATGCAGTTATTCGGTGTTTTTTCATTCTCCAACAATTGGAGAAAGATGTAAATTTATTTGGCTTTCAAATCCTGACAAAGGGATTCGAAATAGTATTCCCATTGTTCATATTATTAATGGAAGATTCACTGGTGAATTTCTACGAGGCAGTAGGTAGCATGATTTGGTTCAGTTTCATTGACATGGATCCAAAATGTTTGGAGTTTAGAGATGCCGCGTTGAGACGAGTTTTGGAAAAACGATTGGTGTGGAGCGAAAAGGGGCCATTGAAAAGGCGATTCTATAATGGTGGAGTCCTTAGTATTCCACCTAGAAAAATTGGGAGAAAATCAAAGTCAAAATCATTTTATAATAATTCAGATACGAAACGTTTGGTATCGGATTGTTGGAAAGTTAGAACTTTTGCCAGAAACATTGGGTTTTGTCATGCGGTGGGTGATTAAAGAAATGGTAGTTATGCACACAATTTGCATCAGAGTAAGATCGAATAAAGAGAATAAAAATAATGGATACAGTGATCCATTAGCGAATAAGGTTTGTCTACGGAAAGTATCGTCAAATTCACTTCTTTTCATGTATCTTTCTCATTATATGGCGCATATATTTGCTTATGTAATATTTTCTGAAAGTTCTGTATATTGACTTTGTAATTTCGATTTGAAATCAATGAAATTGTAGACGAAAAAAAAAACACGAAAATGTGAAAAAAACAAAAGAGAAACCTAAGTGATTAAAATAGATCATACTTGATTCAAACCAGAATGAAACACAAACGGATGTGAGCAGCGATGTCGACCAAAATATCGGGTAGGATTGGAAACCTATACGAAGAAGGAACAGCATAGGAGAAGAGAGAAGAAGAGGAAAGGTTAGCTTTTTTGTCGGAGAAGAAAGGTTAGCTAAACTATTGTTTTTTTCCTTCGGGTTTTTTTTTTTTTTAAACGTTTTAGCGTGTTTTGTTTAGTTATGTGGACACGTGGCACTCTCTCTTTTGCTGGAGAGAGGTTGCCCTCTTTTATATTATAGATTCTTTTTTGTCATATGAAATTTTTATTTAATCTTGAAAGATACAAAGCCAGTGGACAAATTAAAGTCCCCGGAAACATAATCGACAGAACACAAGTGTTCTCCAGAGACAAAGCCCTATGAAAGGGAAGTTTTCGAGACTACAATTACAAAGAACTGTAAAAAGCACAAATAGAAAAATTCCGCAGACAAGGCATACCAAATCCGATTTTAAAGTGAAACTAGGCTAAACACCAAAATCTACAAACAATCTATAACTTATGGAGACTCTTGGACAGACCCAATCCGAGGGAGCCATCACTACAAGAAAACAAGACAAAATCCGACGGAATTTCCGACGGATTCCATCCGTCGGTAATTTTCCGACGTATTTTCGACGAGTTTTCGACAAACCAAATACCGTAGGATATCCGTCGGAAAAACCGACGGATTACCGACCGCAAGAAATCCGTAGGAAATTCCGACGGATATCCGACGGCTTTCCGACGGATCGTAATTTCAAAATAGCCTTTTAATAGATCCGTTTGAAATTTAAACATCCGTCGGAAATCCGTCGGTTTATTTCCGACGGATTTTCGACGGATCGTAATTTCAAAATAGCCTTTTAATAGATCCATTTGAAATTTAAATATCCGTCGGAAATCAGTCGGAAATCCGTCGAAAATCCGTCGGTTTTTTAGGTATATATCCTACATCAGACATCTTCTTCCATTCATTCATTCTTATGCAACAACATTTTATAAAAAAGAGAGAGAGTAAAATATGTGTTCTTCTTCTTCAAATCCGTTTAATTATTTTCGATCGTGGATGGACAAGCCGATGCGAGATCAAGCGAGCAGATTGGTAACAGAGGAGTACGAGGCTGGGATTAAGGAATTTATGGAATTTGTTGGGCAAAATCCGCAAGCCATTCGAAATGGTAAATTTCCTTGTCCTTGTACGGATTGTTTGAATCGTAGGAGAGGAACGTATAAAGGTGTATATGGGCATTTGTATAATCATGGATTTATGCCGGGTTACAAAATTTGGTATTCACATGGAGAAACAGAGGAAATGGTAGATTATGGTAGTTGTAGTGAACCTTATGCAACTGATATGATAGAAGAAACGGCAACGGAACCTCCTAGCATAGGTATGGTGCAGATGGTCAATGATGCATTTCAGGAAAATTTATCAGGATTCGGAGAGGATGTTGAAAGGGTATTCGGGGAGGATGTTGAAAGGGTACATGTGCCTAATTTAGATGATAGAAGATTTTTTGATATGTTGGATGCAGCGAAACAGCCGTTATACGAAGGTTGTAGAGAGGGTGATTCTCCTTTGTCAACCGCGACTAAGTTAATGACCATTAAGTCGAATTACAATCTGAGCGAGGAGGTTGTGGATGTGATTGCGGATTTCAGTAAAGGTCTTTTGCCGCAGGATAACCTTGCACCAGCTTCGTACTATGAGATACAAAAATTGGTTGCTGGTCTTGGTTTGCCATTTCAGATGATAGACATTTGCGAGGAGAACTGCATGTTGTATTGGAAAGCGACCGAGGGCCTTCTGTCTTGCCAATTTTGCGGTCATCCTAGGTATAAGGATACAGGAGGAAGAGTTCCAGTCCCATTTAAGCGGATGTGGTACTTACCATTGACAGCGAGGTTAAAGCGGTTATACCAATCTGAGCGAACTGCGACCGCAATGAGATGGCATGCAGAGCATAGAAGGGAAGGAAAAATAGGGCATCCATCAGATGCAGAAGCGTGGAAACATTTTAATTCAGTCTATCCCACGTTTGCGGCAGAACGAAGGAATGTATACCTCGGATTGAGCACTGATGGCTTCAACCCTTTTGGGAAGCATGGGAGGCAATATTCATTATGGCCTGTAATTGTGACACCTTACAATTTGCCGCCATCTCTTTGCATGAAGAGAGAGTTTTTGTTCCTGACTATCCTAGTCCCCGGGCCATCCCATCCTAAGAAATCACTTGATATTTTCCTACAGCCATTGATCGAGGAGTTGCAGATGTTATGGCACCACGACGTTGAGACGTGGGATGTCTCACTGAAGGAGAATTTTGATATGCATGCAGTTTTAATGTGGACGATAAGCGACTTCCCGGCCTACGGGATGCTTTCCGGTTGGTCAACGCATGGGAAATTGGCGTGTCCGTCCTGTGGAGAAAGCACTGATGCATTCCAGTTGAAGCACGGAAGGAAGACGTGTTGGTTTGATTGCCATCGGCGGTTTCTCCCCCATGACCATCCCTATCGGCAGAGCACCACTCTGTTCAGGAAGGATGTAAAAGTTTTACATGGTCCACCACCTGTGTTAGGTGGGCAGTTTATCTTGGATCAGTTACGAGATTTTGGAGCGGATCGGACTGTTGAATGTGGTGGTAATGGACATGTCCGTGTAGATGGTGCTGGAGAGTACCACAACTGGCAGAAACATAGTATCTTTTGGGATTTACCTTATTGGAAGGATCATCTTCTGAGGCATAATCTGGATGTTATGCACATTGAGAAGAATGTTTTCGATAACATCATGAACACCATTCTCAATGTGCCAAAAAAGACGAAGGACAATTTGAAGTCGAGGTTGGACCTTAAGGAGCACTGTTCTCGAACGCAGCTTCACGTTAATTCCCAAGGGAAAGCTCCGATCCCTGCTTTCCGGTTGGACAGGCTTGCAAAACAAGAGTTCTTCGAGTGGATATTGAACAACGTAAAATTTCCGGATGGATACGTGTCAAATTTGCGGCATTGTGTTGATAAAAGAGAAGGCAAATTCATAGGGATGAAGAGTCATGATTGTCATGTTGTTATGCAACGCCTCCTGCCATTCGCTTTTCGAGGACTTTTACCCCGACAAGTACACATAGCTATCGCAGGTATATTCTCTATTTCTTTTGTATGTTCTGTCTTATTATGTCCATGTTCTTTAATCTTTGCGATTCATTTGATAACATAGATTTTTTATATTGCAGGGATTGCTTCGTTCTTTCGGGATTTAAGTTCTAGAACACTTACAGAAGAAGGTATTCAGAATTTGGAAGAGAAGATACCCGAGATCCTTTGCAATTTAGAGAAAATATTTCCACCGTCCTTCTTTGATGTTATGGAGCATCTCCCGATTCATCTCCCTCGGGAAACAGCACTTGGTGGGCCTGTTCATTACCGATGGATGTATCCATTTGAGCGGTATATGTTCCATCTAAAGAAGAAGGTGAAGAATTTGAGCAGAGTCGAGGGTTCTATCGTTGCGCAAAACATCAATGAAGAAAGTGCTAACTTTGCCGGATTTTACTTCCCACCTGAAAGGCAAGCAAAGAGTCGCAAACCCACGAGAAATGATGATGGTGGCGTAGCCCCAACTTACTCTGCTAATGTCCCAAATGAATTCGCCCAAATTGGACGTCTTAGTGGAAGAAGCCGTAAGAGAAGGCTTACACAGGAGGAACGAGGTCATCTACACTTGTATATCCTTACAAACTGTGAAGAAGTCTTGGAGTACGAGAGGTATTTAACTTCAATCTTTGGATATATACATTTTTTTCTTTAGTATATAATTTTTTTACAATGGTTAATGACATCAGGATTTACAAAGCTATACAACGGCACAAATACCCTGCAATAACAGAGGACCAAATTGAAGAGTTTAAGGAAAATGAGTTCGCGGGATGGATTAGTTCTTATGTAAGTTAATGAATTCATTTTCATATCCTCCTTATTATGTATACAAGTTCTTCACTCATGCAATGACCACAGGTTCAGGACATGATGACAAGAGGACATACATTTCCCACATGGTTCGAAGAGTTGCTAAACCCCCCCCCCCCTATATGTTGCACATTCATACCCGGCATATTTTACACGTGGATATAAGTTTAAGGTGTTTCAAGAAGGAAGTACCAGATCAACAATTAATTCGGGTGTTTCATCGCAATCAAGTGACATGGTTTACTACGGCGTACTTCGTGAGATATTGGAAGTCCATTTCCCAGGCATATTAGACTTAAGGTTCATTGCATTTAATTGCGATTGGTATAACCCAGAAGACGGCTATGGAGTACGACATGACGAATTTGGTGTTACATGGGTCCATTCTGGAAGGAATCTCGAGAAGTATGATCCGTTTGTCCTAGCATCACAGGCAGATCAGGTTTGCTACATTCGCCCCCCTACAGTGTCAACGTCTGTTCCCGACCCATGGATCACAATGACACAAATTCATCCCAGAGGAACGCTTGTTGGGGTACCTGAGCACGATCCTTTGCAACAAGACGCAGAGGGTGGATTAAGTACTATTGATCTTTCTCTCAACGTGGAGCTGGTTGTCGATTTTACAATCGGACTAGAGGAGGAGGTGTTTCCCGAATCTGAGGAAGAGTTAGGAGAATTTGATGAAGATTCTGATTCCGCGGCTTCAGACTACTCATCAGATTCAGATTATAGTTTACCATAATCTCTTCGAATGTTTCGGTTTATTTAATTATAATATGTAATATTTTAGAAGTCTTTTCAAGCTTTTGTAATATTATTATTAAAACTGTAATTTTTTTAATGTAAATAAGCAAGTTTTCGGATTTTTTAAAAGTCGTCCAAACTTTTATAATTCAGTAATTTTTATTGGGTTTTTATAAATCCGTCAGAAATCCGTAGGAAATTCCAATGGATTTCCTACGGATTTCCGACGGATTAGGGTTTAGAAAAAATATAAGTTATCGGGTTTAGGGTTTAGGGTTTCATATAAATATAGATTTTATTGATTCCGTTGGAAATCCGTCGGAATTTCAAGAAAAAAACCGACGGATTTCCGACGAATTTAATGGTTTTTTTTTGTTTTTGTCGATTCCGTCAGAAATCCGTCGGTTTTTTTCTTGAAATTCCGACGGATTTCCTACGGATTTATGGTTTTTTTTTTTTTTTTTATTGATTCCGTCGGAAATCCGTCGGTTTTTTTCTTGAAATTCCGACGGATTTCCAACGGATTTATGGTTTTTTTTTGTTTTTGTCACAAATTTGGTAGTTTACGGCCTACGTCTCCCAAATATAAACAAATTAGGTTGTTGACAAAGTTATTCAAACACTTTTTAAAGCATGTTTGTAATTTTCATAACATATGTACATATTTGAATATAAATCATAAAGTGTACATGTATGTTTACTAGGATTAGAAAGTGTGATGAAATCAAATAATTAATTGCTATAAAATTGATTATAGGTTGAATCTATTACACAAAAGAAATGTTGTAAGTGGTTTAAACGTGTTCGATGCGAGAATCGCAATCCGTAAACACCAAATTGAGTGGTGGCCGTCGGAAATCCGTCGGTTTTTAGGAAAAAACCGACGGATTTCCGACGGATACTAGATACTCTTTTATGTTGACCGACCAATCGCATTGCATGCATAGAATAATTATTTCCGTCGGTTTTCCGTCGGTTAACAATTGCCGCCTTATTTTTCATTTCGGCGGTAAATTTTTGGTCAAATTTTTTTGGAACCGACGGAAAACCGACGGTTATGGCCGTCGGTTTTGTAAAAAAATATGATCCACACAATCTTCTTCTTCCCCACAACCGAAACTTTCTCTCTCACTCTAACTCGATTTCTCTCTCTACTCTCTCTTCAATCCGGCGAAAAAACCCATGTAAGTCTTCTTTATCTCTATGATTTCATTGTTAGTTTGATAGATTTAGTTTTAGTTTGGTAGATTTAGTTTTAGTTTGGTAGATTTAGGATAACTTCTTCAAATTTATTGGTTAGTGATGAGTAGGAGGATTAGTTGGATTTGTTGAGGAATTTTAGATTGTTATATAGTGTTGATATGTTAAGACAACTCAAAATTTTAATTGAAATCTTTGGATAACAAATTTTTAGGAATTATTATGCTTTTTAGATTTTATTTTTGTTGATTTTAATAATTTGTATTTTTTCATATGGAATTTTGGACAATAAAAACGTTTTTATTATTGTTGATTTTTAGTTTTTGTTACTAATGTCTATATTTTTAGTTTTTATTGTTGTTGATTTTAACAATTTGTAGTTTATTGGATTTTGGTATATAAAAATGTTTTTTGTATATAATTTATATGTATGCAATTTTTGATATAAAATTTTATCAAACTAAATTTTTACTATATAAAATTTTAGATTGTTATATAGTGTTGATTTGTTAAGAAAACTCAAAATTTTAATTGAAATCTTTGGATAACAAAATTTTATGAATTATTATGCTTTTTAGATTTTATTGTTGTTGATTTTAATAATTTGTATTTTATTCATATGGAATTTTGGACAAAAAAACGTTTTTATTGTTGTTGATTTTTAGTTTTTGTTACTAATATCTATATTTTTAGTTTTTATTGTTGTTGATTTTAACAATTTGTAGTTTATTGGATTTTGGTATATAAAAACGTTTTTGTATATAATTTATATGTATGCAATTTTTGATATAAAATTTTATCATATAAATGTTTCGTCACTGTTTTTAAAATAATATTAACTCGTGAAATTTTTTTATATAACGATTTTTTTTAAATCGTTTTAGATGCCTTTGCAAATTTTTTTTAATTACTTTGAGCTTGATAAATATAAAATGTTTTTCTTATTTTTATTTTAAGTTTTGTTAATTTTTATATTACTAATGTCAATATTTTTTTGTAGGTCTCATTCTAGTAGATCCATTAGAGGCGGTTCCCGATTCGAGGGGCCGGAGTCACAGACGTCCGGTACTCGACGTCCATTGTCACTCGAGGAAATTGTCCTACTACCCGGACGTGAGCATTGCTTTCCGCTGCATCCTACCCGGCTAGATGGAGGGCACATTTGGTAAGTATAACAAATTCATATTTTATTACTTTGTTTACCAAATATTGTAATTTGATATTTTTTTATTTTTTCAGGTTTAGATGTGATCCGCAGGGGAAAATCAGTAAGGCAATTCTTTCTATTTTCAAGACGCAGCTCTCCCACCCGTACGAGAAGGCCTCTAAGATCCCCGAGACCGAGATAGAAAAATGGTTGCGTACTTTCTCGGTAAGTTATATTATTTCAAGCATCTGTATTTATATGTGTTTTTCATATTATTGAATATTAATAATTCTTTTTTTTCGTTTTACATATTTTCAGCAACAGTTCACGTGGGACCCAGCGTTGACCTCCCAGGTTCGAAAGGGTTTCGGAGAGCAGGTTCGAGAGTCATACAAGAACCATAAGTTTGAGTGGAAGCAGAAGTGGCTAAAGAACCCGGCAGACAAGCCAACAGACTTGCCACTACACGTTTGGGAGGGCCTCATACATTACTGGATGAAGCCCGAGACAAAGGCGCTATCAGAGACAAACTCAAGGAACCGGAAGAGCAACCGAGGTGGAAAAGGGATCGCTACTCAGAACGGTGGCCCGAAGACAATCGAAAGCCGAGAGCGAGCTATGGTAAGATTTATTAATTTCATATAAGTGTTATTTCTAATATTTATCACTTAAATACCACTAACATATGTTTTGTCTTTTGCAGACAATCGCTAATGATGGTGTGCCACCGCATTATGGAGTCTTGTTGAGAGACACGCACACTAATCGAAAGACCATGGTTGTTCAAGATCAGTTGGCTGCAGAGACCCTCGACGCGATTGAGGAAGAGCGCCAGACCCAGCTGAGTCAGCTCTCTCAAGCTGGGTCAAACGCGGAAGACTTACCCCGCGACGAGATGAACCGTATCGTAATGAGCGTAAGTATTCAATTTATTTAGTTTTTTTCTCTTAAATTTCTAAGTTTTGCAAAACTAATTCTTTTTCTCTTTTGTAGCATGTTCCAACAAAAAAAGGGCGTAAGTTTGGGGTTGGTCGACTTCCGGATCGAGACCAAGCAACGTCTTCTTCTAGCAGTTACGGCTCTATGCATCTTGTGGATGAAATCGAAAGGTTGACCGAGCGACTCAACGAGGAGCGGGCAGAGCGAGAAAGGAAGGATAAGGAAAATGAAGAAACCCGAGCATGTTTCGAGAGGATGAAGGCGTTTCTCGAGTCAACTTTCCCGGGACACAATTTTTAGACATGATATTATTTTAAATTCGCTTTATGTTTTTATAATTTCAAAACTAAATTTTATTACTTTTTTAAGACAAATTTAATTTTAATTTTAATGGTATTATTATAATTAAATTTCAATTAAATTTTATTTTTATTTTTGATTTAAAAATTATATTTAAATTATTATTTTTCAATTTAATTAATATATATTTTTTCGAAACCGTCGGTAATCCGTCGGTTTTTGATCCGTCGGATAACCGTCGGATTTATTTTCCGACCGATAAGGTCGTCGGATAACCGTCGAAAAATTCGACCAAAATTGTTGTCGGTTTTCCGTCGGAATTTCCGACGCAAATAGTTGTCGGTATTCCGTCGGATTTTCCGACGGATGTAAAGCCTCGGTTTTCCGTCGGTTTTTCCGACGGAACTAAAGCCTCGGTAATCCGTCGGAAATTCCGACGGAAAACGACGGATTTTTTTTTCCGATCACACGGATCCGACGGATTTTCGCGTTGATTTTCCGTCGGAATTGGCTCTTTCCGACGGATATCCGACGGTTTTGCCCGTCGGATCCGTCTTGTTTTCTTGTAGTGCATGAGCAAACCAACGAACCACAAATTATTTCTATAGTGAATAAAGTCTACCTCTCCAAACTTAAAGACATAGGCTTCTTACTTTAGCAAAACAATAGCACAAACAAGCACCACGAACAAACTTCCAAAGACGGTGAAGTCATAAATCGAGTGTTAAAATGCCTCGAATAAAAACAAACGATAAGACCAGATCTAATGAGTAGAGACAAAGAGCGAAAAACAAAACTAACTGGATGGAGCCGAAATGAGCAGATCGAAACCAGCAACAGAACGAAACCGGCTAAAATGAAACGAAGAAGAGAAAGAATGTGCAGGAAATGTACACTAATTCCTTGGAGTTTATCCTTTTGTCTAGTAGTTTTGAAAACATATGTTGGGCTTTTGGCCCAATAGCAAAACTCGGGCCGAATTTGATAAGACTTTGAGGGTCTTACAGCAAATCAATTTCTTTATAAGATGAAACAAAACTAGGGTTTTGAAGAATCTCTCTTTCTCTTTCTCGCAGTCGCCGGAGGCACCCAAGTCTCAGGTTCGTCTGTCTTGAGAGTCCTTTTTCATTTGTTTCGCCAGAGAAATGTAGAAATATAGCTTAACGATTCTGCCTAGTTGTTCCCGATGAAGTTAGGATTGTTATACTCGTATCAGCCATCTTGTGTTAGCTCCATTTTATCTTAGTATATAGAAAGCCTTGTTCTTGCTCTGATGGGTTGTTTAATTAATATGAGGTAGAAGGAGAAGAATGTCTCACAGGAAGTTTGAGCACCCGAGGCACGGTTCTCTCGGTTTCCTTCCCAGGAAGAGAGCCAACCGTCACAGAGGAAAAGGTCATTTTCATTCATTAGCTTTCTCTTTTATGTTTCAATCTTCCCAGGAAGAGGGCCAACGGTCACAGAGGAAATGGTAATTTTTATTCATTTGGTTTTGTTTGTTTGCTTCTTCTATAAATCAGTCAAGGCCTTCCCCAAGGATGACCAATCCAAGCCTTGCAAGTTCACGGCTTTCATGGGTTACAAGGCTGGCATGACCCACATTGTCAGAGAAGTCGAGAAACCTGGATCCAGTAAGTAAAGTTTTCTTCATCCTGATTCACTCGGATGTTCCATAACCATTCTAATTTATTCCAACTTTCATCTAGAGCTTCACAAGAAGGAGACCTGTGAGGCTGTTACCATCATTGAGACACCTCCTATGGTGGTTGTTGGTGTTGTTGTCTATGTCAAGACTCCCCGTGGCCTGCGATCCTTAAACACTGTCTGGGCCCAGCATTTGAGTGAGGAGGTCAGGAGAAGGTTCTACAAGAACTGGTGCAAGTCAAAGAAGAAGGCTTTCACCGGGTACGCCAAGCAGTACGAAACCGAGGATGGCAAGAAGAGCATTCAGGCTCAGCTGGAGAAGATGAAGAAATACGGAACTGTCATTCGTGTTTTGGCCCACACTCAGGTCATCTTTGCTGATTTAATGTTTGCATTAACGTTAACATCTTTTGCATTTCTTTCTTGCTGACATATGTATGATTCCTCTCTCCCTGCAGATCAGGAAGATGAAGGGATTGAAGCAGAAGAAAGCTCACATGATGGAGATCCAGATCAATGGTGGTACCATTGCTCAGAAGGTTGACTTTGCTTACAGTTTCTTCGAGAAGCAGATCCCAATCGAAACAGTTTTCCAGAAGGATGAAATGATTGACGTGATTGGTGTCACAAAGGGTAAAGGTTATGAAGGTGTTGTTACCCGATGGGGTGTGACCCGTCTTCCTCGTAAGACTCACAGGGGTCTGCGCAAGGTTGCTTGTATCGGAGCGTGGCATCCTGCAAGAGTGTCCTATACTGTTGCCAGGGCTGGTCAGAATGGTTACCATCACCGTACCGAGCTGAACAAAAAGGTTTACAGATTGGGTAAGGTTGGTCAGGAGACGCATTCAGCCATGACTGAATATGACAGGTCAGCATAATTCTCTTCTGGGCTTGGTTCTGTCTGGTTGTGATTACCATTTTCTTACTGATGATGTTTTGTGGTTATGGTAGGACTGAGAAGGAGGTGACTCCAATGGGAGGATTCCCTCACTATGGAGTGGTGAACAGCGATTACTTGATGATTAAGGGATGTTGTATGGGTCCAAAGAAGAGGGTTGTGACTCTACGCCAGTCGTTGCTTACCCAGACATCTCGTCTTGCCCTTGAGGAGATCAAACTCAAGTTTATCGACACATCTTCCAATGGTGGACATGGTCGCTTCCAGACCACCCAAGAGAAGCAGAAGTTTTACGGTCGTGTCAAGGCTTAGGAGTCATTTTATTTTATCACAATTCTTCCTAGAAATCCTTTTGTTCGGTTTCTGTTGCTACTCGTCTCAGAGAGATGTTGTCCTATGACAATCCGATGTAGTTTTTTGTGTTTTAGTTTATTTTGCAGGATTTTAATGTCTTATTATGTCAACTTTCTTAAACTTCCCATGCAAAAGAGTTTTGGGTAACAACTCGAAAGTCCTGATATTAGTTGAGGATCCTAATTTAATTCTTATATCCATATGACAATTTATATTTTAAAATATTTTATATTTTTAGTTGTAATTATATATCTATACTATTATTTAAAAGTTAATTCTTTAAGTTCAGAGGCCTCATGTTGAAAATTGGGATATAGAATTACTTAAATATCTTTAATGAAAAATTCTGCGAAAAAACAAATTTCTACGATTTAAAACGCATATTTTTTGCATTTTATATTTGCATATTCTTTGCATTTTATATTTCCAAAATTCGATGATTATCTTAATAGATAATAGAAATTTTTTTCTTTTCTTTTAACTTGATAATTGCTTTAAAGTCGGTTCTCTTTTTTAATAGTTTTGATTATTGGCAAAACCCTACCTCTATAAAAAGCTATATATATCGACACTATTTTCTCTTGCTCATAAGATTTAATATTGTCGTCTTTTTTTAGGTTTATATTAGGTGTTCTTCGTTCGTTGTTTTATTTTATAGTTTTTATTGCTTTTTATTCTTTTGTTCGTGTGTGTTGCTTTTGTTCGTACGCATAATGTTTCATATGTGATCAATTCTGATTTTTTTGTTGTCTTTTTGTTTTGTTTTTGTAGGTGTTTTCAAAGCAGGTTCTTTTGGTCTGTGCTATGCGTACGGGTTCGGTTCTTCAACAAGGTTAGCCATTATAGGTTTAAGATTCAGTGCCTACAGATTTGATTTAATGTCTCACTCTTTTTAGATAAAGAATCGGAGTAGACGTCAATTCTTAATATTCTTTTGTATACCTTTAAATCTTTAATAAAACCCTAATAATATTATTTTCTAGTTCTGTCGTTAGCATGTAACAGACTTAAGACTTAATCTTAGAACAGTGTTAGCTAGCAACCCTAAATCTTTTCAGCCGTGAGTTTCTCTCTTTTGGCCTCCGCCCTTTTTAAAACGTCGACTGCTTTGTGCTTCGCTTGCTAGTCACCGGTGAAGCTAAGGAGATAACTTCTTCTTTGTTTGATCTGCTATAGGGTACAAAAACACAAGCTATGTATGTAAGAGGTGGCGTTTCGATTAGCTTGCCTCAAGGCTTTTTAAAGATTGAGAATTCGTGGGTAGTATTGAACATTGATTAATCAATCATCATCGTCTTTTTTTGTTCGTTCTTTTCTACAGATTTGGAATCGGTGGTAATTCTTTGAATCTAAGCTTCGACTTTGTTTCAATGTGTTTATGATGGAATTCAGATTGCTGGTATCTGATTTTTTTTCTTTGTCGTTTTAAACACTGCCGAGTATGGGAAACACATATATGTTGAGAACGTTTTTGGCTTTACAATCGGATCCATTGAAAACGAGGTTGGATCTGATACACAGGCAAGCGACTGATCATTTGACATTGGTAAATGCATATGCGGTTTACGCCATGAAGCTAAAGCTTGATGCTTCGAAGTAGCTAAAGCTGTTTGAAGATTTGGCTATAAACTTCTCGGATTTGCAGTCAAAACCTGGTATGAAATCTATTGTGTCTCAAGACCATAATGCTCTCGAGGAGGATACGTTTAGGCAGCTTAAGAAAGAAGTGAAAGATAAGGCGAAGACAGCGAGGATGATGATTGTTGAGTCGAAAGAGAGTACAGTTATGATACACAACTAAAAATCCAGAAGTTGAAAGATACAATCTTTGTTGTCCAAGAACAGTTGACAAAGGCAAAGAAAAATGGCGATGTTGCAAGCTTGATTTCGGCCAAGTCGCTTCTTAAAAGTCTTCATTGTTTGGCCATGAGGCTTGTAGGAGAGAGGATCTCAAATCCTGAGAAGTACAGGGATGGTCCACCTGATCCAGCCACAGAAGATCCAAATCTTTACACTATGCGATTTTATTTGACAATGTGATTGCTCTGTCAGTTGTGGTGAGATCGGTTGTGATGAATGCTGAGGAGCCATGGAAGCATGTCTTTCATGTGGTGGCCAATCGAGGAGCCTCAGGAAAAGATAAACCGGTAAATAACAACAAAAACTCCAACGCTAGCATTTAGTCCTAGAAGGTGGCGGCTCACCTTACGATAAGCCGATGGCGACGGATATCGGAAACTTTTTCAACACACTCTCCAACACGGCCATGTTCGTTTGCCTGCCGCTACAAACCTACGACCAGATGTTGCGGTTGTTGTTCATTTAGAAGCTGCACGGCTGGTCGCAGCGTCCGGCCGCAGCGTTTGGTCGCAGGAATCTGCATCAGGTAAATGAACACCGCTTGGTCGCATGTCGCAGTCGCAGCCTCCTGCATCAGGCAAACGAACAGGCCCACATCTCCCTAATTGTGGTCGCAGCTTTTCGTCTCCAAGGACGGCATTTACAGCACACGTGCGCACGTCCTTGGTGGAGGCTTGATAAGCTCAAATTAAATCCCTAGAGCTACTCTCTCAAATTAAGAGATCGATGCAGTACTTAGGGGTCGAATCCACAAGGGCTCAAGAACCTCACGATAGACTTTTTCGTTTCGAATTCAGCTAAGCGAGTATGAAATAAATTAAATAACAATGCAAATAATAATTAAAACGGTTTGTTTATCAGATGGGGAAAGCGTCAGGTCCAGAGAATTTCTCAGGAAATCAAGTAATGAAGATCAATTAATTGGTTAAAATCGAATTACGAACAAGTTCCAGAACTCAAATCACTAATGTAAAATAAATCAACTTTCGTTGCGAAAATTAACTATGTTTAAAACTTAAGAAACCAAATTCCTTTGCGAATCCTAAATTCTAAACAAGCATTAAGCTCATGTTCGATTTGTTCACAAATTATCTAATCCAAATTCCTTTGCAATTATCTAATTTGCTCACTCTAGGTTTTAATCAGATTATAAATCACACTGCCGTGCCAATTTAACAACCTAAGATCGAGATTCTAGGTGATCAATCCAGAATTAGCCTTAAGTGCAACCTATGTGAAGAACTATCGAGTTTGAATCCTAACCAATAAATCAATATATCATTCCATGAAATCTCTAATGAGAATCCCTAAACCTAACAAGGGATCTACTCACACATATCAATTGAAATCAAAGACATGAATAAGATAGATATCATATAAATCAGAAAAGAGAAATAGAAACAGGGGTTCAAAATCTTCTCTCAAAGTAGTCCAAAATATCTGATCAGCACCCTAGCTCTAAATCTCTGCCAGTGCTTCGTCAAAGCCCCCTCCTCCTTCTTCTTTTGGTGTAGATTCCGTTTGGTGTAAGAAAAAAAAATCCATAATTTAACAAGTACAAACAAATAATGAATATAAATATGTAATATCGAAATATCTGATTTTTTAATGTATCTAATGAAAGTTTTAAATATTTTAAAAGAATTTTGATTTGTACAGTTATATTAAAATTTATATTGGTTAGGTTTCATCTTTAAATTTTATTATTCGGATTTGGTATAATTTATATGTCTACATCTGCTAAAGATACAAATTATGTTTTGTACAGGAAGGCCAAGGCCAAAAGCATACAGAGTGATACGTGAATGGAGTGTTACGCAAGGAATAATTGGAGAATAACGCAGTGCATAATTAGAGAAGAACGCAGTGAACGAGGTGATTATGTCCCCAGGTGCCATGGGGAGCCCGCAACTGCTGATGTTGAGCGGTGTGTGTCCTATGGTTCATCTTGTGGCTCACTGTGTTAAACCGGTAGTTTTAGATAATTCAATTGTTGGAAAAGAGATGGGAGATAACCCCATGAATGCCATACCATAATTGCATTTTCAACTTCAAGCAGCTGTAGCAAATGCTCTAAATTACTCTGTATCACAATATCCTTTTTTTTTCACCGTTGGTGTTATCGATAGCTCTGCAAATCCATGACCCATTTTTAGATTTTTACCAACCATGATCAATCAGTGAAAAATCATTCCTTTTGTGAGTGTGTTCGCGCGCGCGTGCACGGGAGAAGAAACAGTCACACGTAGAAGCGAGACTTCACACTTTGTGTACATAATCATTTTTGCGGAGGTTTGATTGGTATCTTACTTGCTTACTACTTGCAGGAGAATATTGGTAGAAGTTGCTTGTATTAACCTAGTCATGCCTTGGTGCATATACTAAGATGGTGAGTGATTCAATTGTAGCGATCCCCAAAGAGAGAGACACGAGAGGAAGAGGAGGAAGAGTCATCTAAACTGTCGAAAATAAAAGTTATGGTTGAAATTGGATTTATAAGAATGATGAGAAGAATGGTAAGTAGAAGAAGAATAGTTGTTGAGAGGGAAGTGTCAAAGTTTTTATGAAAGGTTTGATATGCTTTTATTCTTCGTATAGTGTTTTTTGGGATTAAAGTTTGTGACTTTTGTGGATTTGGGTTTGTACTTTGTAGTCTTGGCATTAATAAATTAATACAAAGTTAATACTTTTGAAAATTCTCTTTAAAAAACAAAAAATTCAGTTGTATGGTTTGTACAATATACTAATACTTAAATGTTATATTTTATGTTTTTTGGTTGGGAGTTGTCTTTTTATATTGTTAAATAATATTTATGCAACTAAAATTTGGAATGATAACGTGGTTTAGTTGGCAACTATAATGCATGCAGTTGAAATAGTATATGCAAAATGTCAAATGGCTCTGGGTGAACGATTCTATCTTCTTTCTCTGCTTTGGATAGAACCATTTCACAAGCCTTTTCTTTTGTGGAGAACGTTTTTAAATGTCCAGCAATTTGAAAGCATCACGAGGTAAAAGTTTCATTAGTGTTAAAGCATATGTTTCATTCATGCATTGCAAACACGGTAAGATACAACAACGCTTCTTTCTGATCCTCTTTTAGGACCTTGACATGTGTTATTAGCTATCACATGATATTGAGATAGAGAAGGGAGATAGGGAGAGAGAGATGGGAGAAAGAGAGGAAGAGAAAGAGAAATGTCTCACTTTCGTTAAATGTAAAAAAAATGTATGCGAGATTTATTAGAATTTTTGGTGGTGGAAAAAGTTATTTTGGGCATAAGATCAATGTTAGTCGAAAGACGACATTTTTATTTATAATAACTTTCATCAATGTGTAAACTGGTCAATTACTATTAAGTCATTGCAAGATCATATCTTAGTATGACTGAAATGCATTCATTATTTGTATACAATAGAGAAAACATTTCCAAATTTGAATTTAACTGAACAAACAAAAAATTAATCTAAAACCTAAATGAATTTGGAAATTAAGGATATATTTGACTAAAATTTGAATTCGAATAAACATAGTAACTATACCAAACCATCCCTATTATATTATATTTTATTCTAGATATTACTGTTTATAAATAGAATCTTCAATCATAAAAAAAATTATTTTAATAATTTATTTGGTAATATTTAAAGTGAGATTGTTTTTACCTAAACCAGTCTTTTCGCATGGACGACTATACGTTGCCGTTTCAAGAGTGACATCACAAAAAGATCTAAATATATTGATCGCATATGAAAATGGGTAGTCCAAAAGAAAGACGATGAATGTGGTTTATAAAGAAGTATTTCAAAATATTTAGGATTTTAAGGTGTTAGTTGTTTTTGCTTTTTCAAATTTCATTAATTTTATAGATTCATTATCCACTTTAATTTAGTTTTGGAGTTATTCTCTGTTATATTTGTTATCTAGGTGTGTTTTCACTCTAACATATAATTTTACACAATGAATTTATAACTTCTAATTCCATTTTTATCCATTATAAACATGACACTTTCTAAAATATATACGTATAAATGAGACTAATCCTTATTCGTTCTAATACATGACAAATATATATTGTAATTATTTTTAAGAGTTTTGTATATAACCGTGATCAATTAAGTTTTGTATGTATTTTTGAAAATTATCGAGTAAACATAATAATACTATACTATTACTAAGTTTTATATACCACCTAGTTATATATATACAAGAATAAGAGAATTAGACAACATTAAATTTAGAGAAACACAAAATTTACTTAAATTTTTTCTTAAATGAATTTTATCTCTTAAAAAAAAAAATTACAACAAAACAATATATCAGATTATTTAAATCTAAAAATAATAATAATAAAAAAATTAAATATGATTTGTTCTCTAAAGTGCAATTTGAAAAAATAATAAGTTGCTATGTTAATCATATAGTAATTATCAATAAAACACGATAAGAAAAGATAGATAGCAAAATTTTAATCTATTTTGTATATAAAACGATTGTTTCTTTTATTAAAATTAGAAAATAAAAAATAATTTTAAAAATAAAAAACAATGACTTCGAATTATGGTTTAAATTTTGACTCGAAAATTCAAATGAATCAAAAGACTAAAAATTTTGTGAACCGGGATTTGGTATAGAACCAGATCGCCGGTTTGACCGAATTTCGGACGGTTTTACCAGTTTGACCGATTTTTGGACGGTTTTACCGGTTTAACTCAAATACGGGTTTTGACACAACCCAGACTCGGCTTGGTAGACGATTCCCGGTTAGACTGATCAGACCGGCCGGTCCGATCAGGTTTTAAATACACTGGGTTTAACCATTTTTGAAGCTTCTAAAAGAAAGAGAGAGAATAGACAAAATCGAGAGCTATGGGGAGAAGGAAGTGGCTAGTGAGGCAAAGAGAGAGTATACATAATGAGTTCCGAAGACATCATCGTACAAACACACAACAATGAATGATACAGTATTACTACTACACTTCTCTCTACCATTGCTTTTCGTATGTCTTTATTACCGGTTAAATGAGAGCCCATGAAATCAACACAATTAAAACAGAGGAACCAAGAAGTAAAAAAGATGGTCAAAAGAAAAACAGAGTCCGAACAAGGTTGAGTGAAAGCAACATACATTCATTAGTCCTCACCAAACCCTAATGTTATTAGAGGAGAGAGAGAGGCGCCATACTCGACTTTATATCGTCTGTAGCTGGGAGAAGGAGATTCTGATAATTGATCCACCTAGAGAAGTCGCGTGCTTGCACACCAGTGCTTCCGCAGCTTCCTCCTCGTTCTCAAACTGCACCAGAGCTTGCTTTTTCCCATTCATTTCAAACACTTTTGTGTTCACTATCGCTCCATGTTCTTGTACATGGTTCACCACTTCCTCCTCTGTCACGTCTTGCGGAAGAGTTGATAGGTGAATCATCTTTGTAGGAGAGCAGCAATAGCGGTAGTTCTTTGCAGCATTGCGGTTGAAGCGGTTCAGGTTCGAGTTTACATAATCATGCGAGTCTGTGCCTGGTGTTATATTAGGATGCTTCGAGAAGTTTACTTCTAGCCGCTTACCAAACAGCATCGCTCCCTGCAAGAAACACGACATAACACAAATTAACAATTCCATTTTACATCATCCATCTTCTTAATTCAAAACTTATCCCATATACATTCTTGAATACATTTCTATCCACCAAACAGAGACGTGGACAAACCTTGAGGAAATGTACTGCAAGTTCAGCTTGAAAACCATCACCCATTTGGACAAGGGCATGGTCGGGCTTGTTTCGAAGAAGCTTTATCCTTACAATGTTCCCGTAAAGAGAAAAAAGATTGAATAGCTTATCCTCATCAACACTCTGAAACAAATGAATCTGGTAAGCCCGGTAAATATTATAAGAAAACACAACCCGTCAAAAGTAAAACAGGAGCTGACCAACTTACATCTGCATTCAGATTGGAAACAAGGACTGTGCACCTATCATTTGTGCCGGTTATACCCGGAGGCAAGCCTCCTCCAAAGGCAGCTGCAATCGCAGCTGTGTTTGCCATCTAGAGTTTTAAGTAACATCATACGGATAAGATTAATTATGCACAGAATTGAAACTTTTAACACATAAAGAAATCAAGACTGAACTAGGTTCAACCAATAAGAACAGGAAAAACTGAAAACAACAGCCATTTAGAGAACATATTTGAGGAAAAAGGTGATTCTGGCGATATCTTGACCAAAAGAGTAGCTAAAACTGTGTATCATGAGCTGAGCTTAGCATTACCCACCTGAGGATATGCAACTGAAAAAACATATAAAGAGAAAAAAAAATATACGAATTAGCAAAAGACCACGGTATAGAAGAACAATGCATAAAGTTACTATCATGCAAGACACATACCTCCTACATCACCATAGCCAGGCTGCAAGAGAAGAAAAGCAGAGCATTAAGACAGGATAAAAGGATACCAAGTATATATAGTTCACTAGTAAAGCTGGTCATACATGCGATGAACGGCCTTTTTGCTCTGATGGCAGGTTTGGATTTGTATAATCCCTATTTAAAGGCAGCATAAATCAGTTATATGAACATCAAGATAACATCAAATTGTATAACCGCAAAAAATATGGAAGCCAGGGACACATGACCCATACCTAGATCGATCGTTGTTGTAATTGACTTGCAGCTCCTCAAGGCTGAAAATGAAAAACCAGGTCAATACTCACAACACTAAAGCAAAAAAGGTAGAAACTAACAAAGTAACAACAGATGCCTTCAACAACATATGTAAGCAAACAGAGCATACTTCGAGAACTGGATATCCAACTGACAACACCCGTCATATATGTTACGACCCTGCCACAAAGAAGGTGGCATAAGTTTAGTTCAGTAATTAGACAAGTAAGGCAGATATAGATTTTTTTTTTTTTTTTTTTTCCGTAAAAGTTTTGAAAAAGACCTATTGAAAAGTACCTGTAGAGCAGTTCTAGCAGAGGCAGCACACTGTTGTACCTGATACTGTATAAGAGCTTGAAAACCTGAACAGCCACAAACAGGCTTACAGATAAAGATCCACAAACTGAGCAATATCATATAAAAGAGGCCAATAACATGAGTAGACAAACAAGCAAGTAATTCTCTAGAAAAGACAAACAATCTACAAGAAACCCAATCCAATATAAGAGCTAAACAGAATAGAAGAGGGAGACAAAACTCGGAGAAGCTGACCAGCAGACTTTTGGAAAGTGACGAGCTTCTCCACAAATCCGTAGGGAGAGAAAACTTGATGCAGCACGTCAACTGTAATTGGATACAGCATGTGATGGATTGTGACTAAGAGAATACGATTCGGCTGTACATCCACCATCCCGCAGCAACCACCAGTCAGAAAAAAGATGGAACAGACGAGAGAACGAAAGAAAAGTGAATAAAGGGCGAGAAAGAAGTGACCGCTATGAACCGCGAGGAAATGTAAAGCACAACATTTGACATAAATGAAATGACAAGACAATAAGACAACATGCTTGCTATAAATTAGAGATTCACATATAATAACACCAAACTGGTAATAATACAAACCTCATCTTCCCGTCCATGAATATTCTGCTCCATTGTTGTCAATTCTTGGTGAGAAGAGAATTGAATATACACATTCCTCCCTCTATCATATAAGTGTCCAAATAAATCAGAATGAAGGGCTAAAAGAGGAAATATCAAATAGAAGGCAGCAGAAAAAGGACTCTCATGGTCACAAACCTTATAGTTGGCTGCACATTTGTAAAAAACTGAAGGGCAGTGATGGCTGAAGAGACATCTTGCATCTGGAGTAGAGCCTTGAATATAATTGGAAAAGAAACCTCACGTAAGCCAATAGTTCCCAAAAAGAAGTAGACAGAAAAGCGCAACAAGGGTGGAATTTTAGAGACCTGATTCTTTGCCCGGAGCATGACAAGCTTAGTTATGACACCAAATGGTTGGAAAAGCTGAAGCAAATCATTCTGGCGAAGAAGAAGAAGAAAATTAAGTTTAAGGTCAGGTACTTGTTCCATACCCTAAACGAAGATGGTTAATTTCTAATTCACTGAGCAGAGGAAAATCAAGAGAAGAAGAGGGCTTTTCTTACTTCAGAAATCTCATGGCCAACATTACGAACATGAATGACCTTTGAAGATTCCGCCATTTATAAGAATCTGCAGACAAAGAAACCAATACAGCTCAACTGAAAGTGGATGCATCAATTTTTCCCGCTCACAGAATCAAAATCGATGGGGTTTGCTTTTGTCTCAATTCGAAGAGAGATATCGCTGCTCTAATCAGAACACAAACATCGATCAAGAACACATACAACAAGGCATCGCTTGGTCTGAGGACATTAACATTGGAAACGGAGCGGAAGAAATCGGTGAAAGGAATCGAATCAAAGCAAGAAAACATGAGAGAACAAAATCTCCAAATCGCCGGGAAGCAGATGAGAAGAGAGAACTTGCCTGGCCTGGAAGAGACAGATAGAGAGAGGGAGAGAAGTGTAGATCGAAGAAGGCTTCAGAGAGGTCTCGTCGTCGAATGCTTTAACCCTATCTAATCACTTATCTTATATATCTTTCTTTTCTTTTCTTTTTTTCGTGCCCTCTCTCTCCTTAGCCCCAACCCTTCTCTGCACTGTCTTATTGTAGGACCCATTTTCAACTTCACAATAACCTTCTAATACTCCCAGAAGGTTCTCCTAAATCCATAAATATGATTCTATGTTTTGAATCAAATACAAAATATTCTTTCTAATTTTCTTGCAAAAACTAGTTTGGCAAGTTATAGAATCATCTTTAATATATCCTAATTTATGGACAATTACGTATGCAACATTAACAGACAAGTCTATTTTGTGAAATGAAATACAAAGCAGAATACTACGATTGCTTGCAAAATTTACCTAAATTTATATGATATTCATAATTAAGGTATTAGCATTAGGATTTTGAGGGATAATGTTTTGGGTTTAGGACTTCAAAGATTATAGTGTAAAATGTTGATTTAAAATTTTATATTTTACGAACTATGATTTTAAAGTTTGATTTATGGTTTAGAATTTTACATACTGGGTTTGGAAGCTCAATTTAGGGTTTAGGGTTTATGAAGACTTACGTAGAAAACTGTTTGTAAAATAAACACATAACATGGTACTCTACATTAAAATCTCATACCAAATATGAAAAATTAAATAATAACTGTATGTAAACATATTATATATACTGTCTTATTGTAGGATCCATTTTCAACTTCACAGTAATCTTCTAATGCTCCGACAAGGTTCTCCTAGAATCGCTATATATGATTCTATGTTTTGAATCAAATGCAAAAGATTCTCTCTGAATTTTCTTGCAAAAACTAGTTTGGGAAGTTATAGAATCATCTTTAATATATCCTAATTTATGGACAATTACGTATTCAACGTTAACAAACTAGTCTATTTTGTAAAATCAAATACAAAGCAGAATACTACGATTGTTTGCAAAATTTACCTAAATATATATGATATTCATAATTAAGGTATTAGCATTAGGATTTCGAGGGATAATGTTTTGGGTTTAGGACTTCAAAGATTAGAGTGTAAAATGTTGATTTAAAATTTTATATTTTACGAACTATGATTTTAAAGTTTGATTTATGGTTTAGGATTTTAAAGTTTGATTTTTTGGGTTTGGAAGCTCAATTTAGGGTTTAGAGTTTATGAAGACTTACGTAGAAAACTATTTGTAAAATAAACACATAACATTGTACTCTACATAAAAATCTCATACCAAATATGAAAAACTAAATAATAACTGTCAGTAAACATTCTATGTATTGTCTTATTGTAGGACCCATTTTCAACTTCACAATAATCTTCTAATACTCCGACAATGTTCTCCTAGAATCGGTAAATATGATTCTATGTTTTGAATCAAATGCAAAAGATTCTTTCTGAATTTTCTCGCAAAAAATAGTTTGGGAAGTTATAGAATCATCTTTAATATATCCTAAATTATGGACAATTACGTATGCAACATTAACAAACAAGTCTATTTTTAAAAATAAAATACAAAGCAGAATACTACGATTGTTTGCAAAATTGACCTAAATTTATATGATATTCATAATTAAGGTATTAGCATTATGATTTCGAGGGATAATGTTTTGGGTTTAGGACTTTAAAGATTATTGTGTAAAATGTTGATTTAAAATTTTAGATTTTACGAACTATGATTTTAAAGTTTGATTTATGGTTTAGGATTTTACATACTGGGTTTGGAAGCTCAATTTAGGGTTTAGGGTTTATGAAGACTTACGTAGAAAACTATTTGTAAAATAAACACATAACATGGTACTCTACATTAAAATCTCATACCAAATATGAAAAACTAAATAATAACTGTCAGTAAATATTCTATGTACTGTCTTATTGTAGGACCCATTTTCAACTTCACAATAATCTTCTAATACTCCGACAAGGTTCTCCTAGAATCGGTAAATATGATTCTATGTTTTGAATCAAATGCAAAAGATTCTCTCTGAATTTTCTTGCAAAAAATAGTTTGGGAAGTTATAGAATCATCTTTAATATATCCTAATTTATGGACAATTACGTTAACAAACAAGTCTATTTTGTAAAATGAAATACAAAGAAGAATACCACGATTGTTTGCAAAATTTACCTACCCTTATATGATATTCATAATTAAGGTATTAGCATTAAGATTTCGAGGGATAATGTTTTGGGTTTAGGACTTCAAAGATTAGAGTATAAAATGTTGATTTCAAATTTTAGATTTTACGAACTATGATTTTAAAGTTTGATTTATGATTCAGGATTTTACATATTTAGGTTTGGAAGCTCAATTTAGGGTTTAGGGTTTATGAAGACTTACGTAGAAAACTGTTTATAAAATAAACACATAACATGGTACTCTACATTAAAATCTCATACCAAATATAAAAAACTAAATAATAACTGTTAGTAAACATTCTATGTACTGTCTTATTGTAGGACCCATTTTCAACTTCACAATAATCTTCTAATACTCCGACAAAGTTCTCCTAGAATCGGTAAATATGATTCTATGTTTTGAATCAAATGCAAAAGATTCTCTCTGAATTTTCTTGCAAAAACTAGTTTGGAAAGTTATAGAATCATCTTTAATATATCCTAATTTATGGACAATTACATTAACAAACAAGTCTATTTTGTAAAATGAAATACAAAGAAGAATACCACGATTGTTTGCAAAATTTACCTAAACTTACCAATTAGAATATGCAGATTACCAATTAGAATTTTAAATATTTACATCAATAAAATTTAAGATATATCATTTTTATAAAATTTATCTTTATTAAATTTAATCGGTTACCGACAACAAATATTTTACTTTGCTTTTTATCATATATAAATAAATCTATCTATCTTATACTATATTTGAGAGGTTGAAAAACTGATGTGGCGGCCTCACAGGCGATTTCAGACCTGATTTTACCGGAATACCATTAATAAAATCGTTGTATTTACTCTCCTTGCCATTGACTTTTTTCTGACCAAAATATCCCTAATGTTTGGTGATAATTATTGGGTTTAAACCCTTTTTTTTTTTTTTATCATGGCCCATAAACCAAATCTGTTTTACGGAAAACCCTAGCCACCATCTCTACAATTTCTTATATATATATATATATATATATATAAAAGTCCTAGGGTTTAGGATATAATACCTATTATATTGATCGTTTTGGAACAGGATCCATCGTTTGGTGATAATCATCGTCTTTTTTAAGGTATGGTTGTTTTTTTAATCGGCTTTGTTTTTTTTTTTGCATGTTTGACTGATCTTATTATGATATCTCTATGGGTTTCGAATCGTTTGGCCACAGATTAATTTGCTGTACTTATCAAGTCTAGGGTTTGATCCACGCTTATAATATAATCTCATAGTTTTTTCGCTTATTGTCTTGCAGATCTTAATGTCTTTCATAGGTAATGTTTTTTTATATGTTCTTCGTGTATATAATTATTTGTTTGTAGTTTTTATTGTTTGTTATCGACGTATGTGTATTTCTTTGTATTTTATTTTAGGTAATTTGATATATATGTGTTTGTTGTTTTGATGGGTTTATTTTTATTTTTTAATCTAATTATTTTGATTTGCAGACTACGTGTTCATCAAGGTAATTGATTTTCATATAAGTTTTGATTTTTTTTTAAATTTCTTTTGGAGAGAATAGGTAAGAGAACTTTATCAGCAAAGCTTGGTGGCGGAAAAGATAAAAAAAATGTTCATAATGGTTCTAAACATTATATATTTGATTTTTTCGTCGTTATTAGTTATGATAAATTTATTTGTCCTGATTGATTTTTGCTTCATTAATGAGTTCCTTCTGATGCTTTACGAGCCATGCTTTTAATTGTTTATTATATGGTATTGCTTTACCTTATAATATATCAACACGTGTTTATTGCTTTATTATACTTATCAAGTAAAGTCTTTGATTCAACGATGATTTATTTGCTTTGTTTGCTGGATTTTGCGATTAATAGTGTAACATGTATTTCTAATTGTTTGAGATAAAGTTAGTCTAAGTAGATGATGTTATTTACATGATCTTCAATTCATCCTTGAGGATTATTGAGCTGGATTATAACATGATGATTTATTCTGTAAGATCTTTCTATTTGTGTGTTGTTCCTCGATATCGCTGAATTAATCGAGGCATGCATTGTTAATTTGTTATATTCATTGGTTGAGGAATGTATTGCTATAAGGTAATTCCCTAATCATATTATCTCTACATCTTTTCGCTTTTTATTGAAAGGGGTTTGTTATCCAATCCTACTCTTCTTCTTTCTTCTGGTTTTCGCACATTTCTTATGTTTGTGCTTCTTTTAGGTTTTGCGTCTTCAACAAGATATCTCCTCATATTATTTCTATCTTTTATGTTTGAAAGAAATTTGTTATCTAATTATACTCTTCTTTTTTTCGTGGTTGAAAACATTTCTTCCGCTTTTGATTATTTTAGTGTTTGTTTCTTCAACAAGATAAATCTCTAAATCAGTGGTTCCTTCAATGTTTATTTTATCGATTTGCTTATGGTTAGGGTTTTTGGTATTTTTTTCTATATCATAGATCTATGTGATATTAATATCTTTTTGTGAGCTGTTCTTATTCTTTTGGTCGTCAATTAAATTTTGGTCTTATTTGATTTCCTTTATTTTGTTTGTTTATGTGTTTTGTTTTAGTTTTTTTAGATCAATCTTGTGTTCGTTGATATCAAGTAAGTTGTTATTTTGTCTGATTTTAATTATGAATATCTTTTATATTATATTGTACTTATTTTTGTTTTGTATATTAGTTTCTAATAGTTCGTATAACTATTTTATTTTTATCATCTCTATTTCTCGACACATTTGGTTAGTGGAAGTTGTGATACGGAAAATCAGATAACAGATGAAATGGTGACTGGTATGGTATTAGGACATGAATATTATATCCATGTGAGGATACTTTTCGTGTTCTTTTTAACTCGGTTTTCTTACGTGTGCATCAAGTTAGCAATATCTACTGAGCATTGGAGCACAAGTAAACTCAACCATTCGAAGCTTTTGATGTGGTCAGTGATCTTTCAGTGGAATAGAAAGGAATTCCTTATCATTCGAGGTATCGGTTTGTGCCTCTAGGGAACCATATTCCAACTTGAGGAATCTGACTTTGTTTCATTTTTCAGCTCAAAATATATGGGAATAGAGGAGTTCTACAGTGACACAAAACTTCGGATGAGGGAAGAAAATATTTTCGAGAAACTCGGGTTTGTATAATTGTGCCTTCTCGATGTACGATTTGGGAAATAGGCGTAGTGAGCATTGTATTATGCAGCTAATCACTGTGCATAAGAGTAACCTGAAAATGTATTTCAAAAGAGGAAAAGTAGAGATGATCATACCGTACAAGAGCGTCTCGAGGAATGGGATGATAAATAAACAGAACGATTATATTTCGCAAATGGTTTTGATGCGGATGAGATTATGATACCATATTAATTGATCAAAGAGTTTACAAGTTCATTTGCGGAGATAGCATGAAATGGATTTAAACCATGCGAATGAGAAAAGAAGAGTGAGAATCATCATATTTTTCACCAATTAATATGGTATAACTTTGGTACATTGTGCCTCAAGTAACCTCTTTTCGTTTTTGATATATTTGATGATTTGTGACTAATTTGATTTTACTTGGAATCTGCAGGATGAGTGTGTCGAGGTAAGAAGTGTAGCACTTGGTTTAACTCGATGCAACGTTGATTCGTTTGTTGCAAATTTCATTAGTGTTCTTTGTAGTTATAAGGAGAAGAAATTCAGAGACGTTAGGAGCAAATTATATTATAAACAAATGCAGAAGGTACAATTCCAATTATGATGTTTCGTAGATTTAACTATTTTTTATATAATATTTAACATTTATATAGTGCTACTATATAGATGTGGGTGTTATCATCTTTTTTTTTTCAAATTATTGGGTGAAAATGAGGCCTAACAATCTAGAATAAGACGAAGATGACGATGATGCAAACTTATGCAGAGAAGAAGATTAAGAAAAGGATGAATACTCCGAGGAATTAAAAATTTGATATATGGTTTGTGGGTGCATAATTTTAAATTTTGGTTGCACAATTCTAAATTGTAAAACGTCTGTCCTTTTTACGGTTCGCTCAATTTTCTTCTCAACTTCTCTTCTGCTAGGTTTCCAGTCGGAGGCAGATTCTTCATCGTTTTCAGATTAGTATCCTTTGGTTTTTGTATCTTTTGATGATATTGCCCACTCGAAGATGAACGAAATGGATTCGCTTGATTTTATAATCGACACTGTCCATTTTCATCATGCACTTGCTGTTTCTCACTCCTATGGCTATGCTTGGTGAGTCGTTATAAACCAAAACCCTCATTGAATAATTAATTAACTCTTTTTTAATGATTAATTTGGGGATGATGATGATTTTATATAGGGAGAAAAGTGATAATGGGGGGCTTCATAAAATGCATAAAGAAGACATAGTAGATGCTTGAATTTTGTAAAGAAAAGAGTTTGAGTTTGATCGAAGTTGTGAAGATGGATCATGTGAATACTGCATTTAAGAGGTTCGAGAAGAATGATATGCGTTATAGGTTTGTGGTTGATGTCGAAGGAAGTTAACTCGAGGCTTATTACATTTCCGATTTTAACGATTTTCTGTTTGTCTGTGAGCTTTTTAATGGTATTGTTTTTGGTTTTCATGAGAAAATAGTAAAAATAGTAAAAGATAATGATAAGATCAAGACGTCTTTGTTTGAGCATTTTTATTTGGTTTGAGATGGATTATGAAAAGAAAAAATACCGTGCGGACAAAAATGTGATTAAAAGAGACAATCTATCACATGTTTTTGATATGTCTTCGCGTTTTACAAATATGGGTTTTATCATATATTCCACTGACATTATATTTTTGGTTTTTTGCATCATAGTTTGGAGATTGGCCAGTAGGGAGGATATTATTTTTTATAGACTCTTTGGTTCATGTGGAAATAAAATAATGATAAGATTTTCAAGTGTTTATATCAAATTCCACTTAACATATTAAAACATGCGATACAAAATGAAAACTCGATGTATAAATATGTAGGAAAAAATCAATATATCGCTTTTCCTTTTATTATGTTATCTGATTATTGTATGTTAGTTTTTTACATGGACAACAAAGATCAGTTTTATACATATAAAGGTATAGAAATAATGGCATTTGCATATGATATAATCAAAATTTTGAGGGAACAAGCGGGACAAGTCTTGGCAGATTTCATACTAACGTATGTTACTTCATACCATATGGAGGTCAGCTAACTGTTACAATATCTCTGAGGAAAGATCAATATGTATTATGCACACATTTTGTGGTTATGGTAGAAATAATGTTTACCGTGCTAGAATCAAAGTTGTTCCTCAAATAAAGTAAAACTAACAAACCAATCATGTCTGTTTCACTAATTTACATAGATTACCAAAACTCATGAGTGTTAAAACATACGAAGAACAAAATAATAACATGTGTAGAAGCACAAACAATCTCAAGACAAGAGAATTGTGGGAGTCGAAATCAACACAATTAGATTTGTCACGACACTTTTAAGGGATCTGAAATTTCTGCGTATAAACCACGAAAATGAAGATCCAAAGATGGTTGTTATAAAGCTGTTTCGAAAAGCTTTTCGTACAAGTGTTTGTAGAGGAAAAAGTCTAAGGTTTTGCTAAGTAAATTGCGGATCCCTTTTTCAAGAGATGTACATAGATATATATACTAGTTTGAGTCGGCCAGGCCAATTCCAAAGAGATAAGAAAAACTTCCTAATCTTTCGGGATTTCCGTTTAGCTAAGTCAGCTCAGCTTCATGGGCCTTCGTCTTGACATTGGCCGAAGATGGACTTGCTGACTTCGGCCACATCGTCTTCGGCCATATTAGCTTCGGCCATGACTTCGTATGGAATTGGCTTCGGCCATGACTTCGTATAGAATTGTCTTTGACCGCGACTTCGTATAGAATTGGCTTCGTATAGATTTGACTTCATATGGAAATGGCTTCGTATGGAATTGACTTCATATGGAATTAACTTCGGCCAAGCTATCTTCGGCCAAGCTGTCTTCGGCCAGGCTGGCTTCAGCCAGGATCATCTTCGGCCAGGATCGGCTTCGGCCAGGATCGGCTTCGGCCAGGATTGGCTTCGACCAGGATGACTTTGGCCAGGATGACTTCGGCAAGGCTGTCTTCGGCCAGGATTACTTCGGCCAGGATGACTTCGGCAAGGCTGTCTTCGGCTAGGATTGGCTTCGGCCACGACTTCGGCCTTGTCCGATTCCTCGTATTTATGAACTTAGCCATTTCCCATTAATGTCAGCTGGGTGGATTCTGACCCCAACAGTTAGCCCCCCAGCTCGGTAGTTTCAGTTATGATAGTGCCGAGGTAAAGGAAGTCTAAGATGGGATCAATGTGTCGTGCCAATTGGTACAAGCCGAACTGACGTGATGCCAAGTCCATTGTTCTTGATATTCTGCCAGGTTCTCTGTCTTCAGATTGATAATCCTTTTCCCAGTAGAAATTTCTTCATGCAACTCTGTCTTGGCAGGATCTTCAAGGCATGATGACATCACCTTTTGCTTTAAGGGTCTATATATATTTTTACGTCTCCTCATTTCTTCCTCACTTCTTCACTTTTCAAAAATCTTCAAGAAGACAAGGTAATTCCCTTCCTCCCTTCTCTCTTCTTCATTCAAAGATTTTTTTTTTGTTGTGTTTTTTTTTTTGTCTCTCTCACCGGCTGTCGCCGAGCTCTTTTTGTCGAACCAGTCTCGATTCGTTGGTTTTCCAAAGTGATTTTGTTCTTGGCCGAAGACTCCCTCTTTGCCGAAGTAGCCTCGTATTTTTCGAAACAAAAATTTCCTCTCTTTTTTTTTTGCCGAAGTGGCCGAAGTGTCTCTCGCCGATGTGGCTCTTGCCGAAGTCGCCTTGTGTTTTCCGAAGTGATGTTGACTTTGCCAAAGTGGTTTCGTCGCTGCTGAAGACCCATTGCCAAAAGGTTTCGTCGGTGCAGAAGACCCATTGCCGAAAGGTTTCGTCACTGCTGAAGACCCATTGCCGAAAGGTTTTGTCGCTGCCAAAGACCCCTTGCCGAAAGGTTTCGTCGCTGCCGAAGACTCCTTGCCGAAGTCTCCTTTTTTTGCCGAAGCCCTTCTCTCTTTGCCGAAGTCCTTTTTCGCCGAAGACACTTTTTCGGCGAAGTGGTCTTGCCGAAGACCCTTTTGGCCGAAGTGATCTTGTTCCCCGCCGAAGACTCCTCTTCGCCAAAGTCGTCTTTTGCCGAAAGGTTTCATCACTACCGAAGTGCCTTTGATTGACGACATGGCGAATCCCTTCGAAGTGAAAATTAAAACGGGGAATTGGAGTTCTGATTTCGCCGAGATGAAGCGAGACGCGGGACTCCAAGCATGTTCTTCAAAGCGACGAGTTTCTAAGAGTGGATCAAAGCGTGAGATACCCTATCCTCCGGGGTCTACCCTTTCTACCATAGAATCTTTGGAGAGTCTTAGGCATCGTTCAATATCTCCGAAGAGATTGAGCTTATCCTCTCTCACCGCTAGATCGAGCCGATGAGCCACCCAAGGGGTGTTTCACCTTGTACGAGAGTTGCTTTTACATGTGTTTTCTCTGGTTTCCGATACCAAGGGTCATTCTTGAGTATCTATATAAGCATAGGTTGGCTTTGGCGCAAGTATCTCCTCGGGGTATTCGGCACTTGGTTGGAATTGTGGTTCGTAGTTTCGAGTGCGGCGAGGAGGTTATCGTGGATCACTTGTTGAACTTGCTATCCTTTCGAAAATTTCGTTCTAAGGATACGCTTCTCTACTCCATCTTGAACAAGGTCCACCGTAAAATTATCGGAGGTTTTCCAAGTAAAGATAGATATTGGGAGGACTATTTTTTCTTCGTGCCCATTTCCGAAGCTTCGGTTGGTGCCGATTGGATTAAGAAGATTAGGACCAGATGGAGAGAAATCGGTAACCGATCTATAGCTTTATGAATTTCTCTGCTTTGTCGAATATATCGTGATTTTCTGCTTTGTTTGTTGGTTTTGTAGTTCCTAACCCGATCCCGACGTGTCCTCCAGACGTAATTACACTTTGCGAGACTCTTGCTTCCGGTGAGTGTGATTGGCAAAGAGATTTTACTTTTCAGAGGGTAGAGAAAGCACAAGCTCGACACTTCGGTTATTATTCCCCAAACTCGACTTCTTCGTCTTCTCCTAGCAGTACGAGGAGAACCATGGGAAAGCGATCATCGGTTCATGAAAGGATGGAAACCGAAGCCCACGCCAAGACCGAGCAAGCAGAGATTAGCCGAACTGAAGTTTCCGCTGAGCATCTAAGTGCTGCCCATGCTTTTCCCACGGCCGACCCATCCGTAGAGCCATCCATGTTAGCTCCGTCCGTTCCCAACGCGAGAGAGATCGTATTGGATCTTAGGCGACTAGACCCGTCTCCGGTTCAGCGCAGAAATGGTAAGGCTGTGGCCACGAGTGAGGATGCCGACCCGGTGAAGCCAGCCCGGAGGCATGCCGCGTCGAAGGCTGATAAAGGGAAATGTCCTTTTAAGGATGATGTTCCTAAACGCAAAAGGCGTAACGCTCCAATTTGCGAGGCTGCCGAGCAGAAGCTACCTTTGGAGCCTGTAACTCTGCTGTTCTGCTCTGAGATGGTTTGCGACGATGCATCGGTATTGGCTAATCTCTTCTAAAAAATTCTTTCTACGGGGGATTGCTTTCCTCATCCCGATACTTTGGTTCGGAGCAAACCATATGCCGATATGTCACTTTGCGGTGCTAAGGTACTTTTATACCGACTCTCCTTTTCCTTTTTTTTACTTTGTTGAAGATATGATATCTAACCTTCTCTTTCCGTTCAGTTTCTGGCTTCCATTAACAAAATGGCGTTCGGCTACGAGACGGATGCCCGAAAGAACACGAGGAGAATTGAGCATGCAAAGAAAGCGGCAGGAAAACTTCAAACCAAGCTTCACGAAGCTGAGCGTGAACGCGATATTGCGATGGAGAGAGCGTTGAAGCAGAAGGAACACTTGGAAGCTGAGGTGGAACTTCACAAGGAGAGGAGCGGCCGAGCCGATGACAAGGTTCTTCGCTTAGAGTCTTCTCGGGTTCGACAGGATGCTCAGGTTGCCGAGCTTTAACGGCTGCTAAGCTCGAAGAAGGCTATGGCCGACAAGAAGGTGGAGCGAGCTGAGAAGACGGCGATGCGTAAAATGGCAAAGAAATTCTAGGCCAAGGTCGATCGAGCCAAGGAGAAGCTTTAGAGCTTAGGCGGGTTGTCTAAAAGTAATATGGTCGATCTCCCCCAAGTTGATGGTAACCTCGAACTTATTGCATTGCTTCGTGTTGACGAACCCCCCTCGTTAGAGGCCGAAGTTGAGAAACTCCAAGGGTGGAAAGTTAGGTACGATGGTGCTGACGATGAGTTCGACATGTTGGTTACCGAGTTGAAGAATGACTTGGTGGTTTTGCCGATTTCCGAGGATTCGGCCAATGCTATGCTGGGTAACAAGTCTATCGAAGCGTTAGCGGCGAATGTTGGGGTTCACGCTTTCTCTGGATCCAACAGGGGTACTCCTGGTCTGTCTTCGCTTGGTTTGAAGAGGGCTTCCGAATCCAGGACGACAACCGAATCCTCCGATGAGCTCGCTTCAAGGTCTGAAGACGATGTATCTTCCAAGGGTAAGGTTGCCGATGACGCAGACCACCGTACCCGTTATTAAGGACATGCTGAAGACTATGGCTTGGCTTATCCCACTCTATGATGTTGTGCTTGACTTTGTTTGAATAGGGTGCCTGGACGGCTTTATCCATATCGACTTGTTATTTTCGCCTTGTGGCTTTTGTTATTGTTGTTTCTTTGTTTCCGAACCTCGCTTTAATATTAATACCAACAATTCGTTTGTTGGGTTTGAGATGAACATTCTGGTTCACGGATACGTTACCGTAGATGTATCCGCTCTAATAATGAGCATAGGTGTTTCGACCAACGATTTTTTTGTTGGGTTTAGGATGAGCATTTCGGTTTACGGATACGCTACCGTAAGCATATCCTCTCCGATAATGAACATCTAGTACTGTTGCAACCAACGATTCATTTACTGGGTTTTTGATGATCATTTTGGTTTACAGACGAGTTGCCATCAACAAACCTGCTCCAACAATGAACATGTAGTACTGTTATAACCAACGATTTGTTTGTTGGGTTTAAGATGAACATTTTGGTTTACGGATACGCTACCATAACCATATCCGCTCCGACAATGGACGTAGACATTTATATAGCGCGCACTTTTAATCCGCTAGGATGTAATAGTTAGATTCGTAAAGGATGTAGTAGTTCGTTGTTGTGGCCAGCAGCAACGAGAGTGAGATAAGGTGTCTGTTTAGTTAAGACTTTGACTAATCCGTAAAGGATGCGAATGGGATGCCTGTTTTTGTTAAGGCTTTAGTAATCCGTAAAGGATGTGATATGATGACCTTAGCTTCGAAAAGCTTGCATTAAGTAGACGTAGAGCCTATTATAAAGATGGGAGTATACGAGTATACGTACCCACTCCCCCCCCCCTTTTTTTTAAAGAGGGGGAGGGGCAGTTGAACCCATCCGAAGACGAGCTGCCTACGTATCCTTTGCAGGGATCAAGCCGTCCCGTAGTTTGTGTTAAGTACCTTAAGGATAATACTTCTTGAGATGCATTGCGTTCCACGATCTTGGTATTGGAACATCAGACATGTTGGCGAGTTCATATACTCCGGGTCGGACTACTTTTGTGATTCTGTAAGATCCTTCCCAATTTGCTCCAAGTTTGCCGGTGTTCCGTTCTGCTGTATTTTGAAAAACCTTCCGTAGGACTAAGTCTCCTTCATAGAAATGTCGATTTCGTACGTGAGAGTTGTAGTACTTTGCCGCTACATTCTGGTAATTCAGAATTCGGATCAGAGCTTGATCCGCCTTTCATTGATCAAGTCCAACTCATCAAGCATCAATAAGTGATTGAGCCCTTTTTGTTCTGGGAGAAGCCTTCGGCGGACTCCTGAAAAATGTATCTCCGATGGAATGATGCATTCTATCCCGTAGACGAGAGCGAATGGAGTCTCGTTGGTTGCTCGTCGCGGTGTTGTTCTATGAGACCACAATACTCCTTCTAGTTCGTCGGCCCACCGTCTTTTCTTTTCGTCAAGACGCTTTTTTAGACCATCGAGAATTGTCTTGTTTACTGCTTCTGCTTGGCCATTTCCTTGTGGATATCTCGGGGTGGATTTGCTTAGTCGGATCTTCCACTTTTCGCAGAAAGCTTCGAACCTTTTGGAGATGAATTGCAAACCATTATCGGTGACGATCTCGTATGGGACTCCATGTCGGCATATGATATTTTTCCATACGAAACTTTCGACTTGTGGATCCTTGATATTGGCGTAAGAATCTGCCTCCACCCACTTCGAAAAATAGTCCGTCAAGACCAGTAAGAATTATTTTTGCTTCGAAGGATGTAAAGGTCCAACAATGTCCATGGACCATCGCATGAACGGATAAGGGGATGATATTGAGGAAAGCATCTCGGTTGGCTGATAAATCATTGGTGCGTAACGTTGACACTTCTCACATCTAGCAGAGAACTTCTCGCAATCTTGTATCATAGTCAGCCAATAGTAACCGTGTCGTTTGATTTTATCGCCAAACCTCGTCCTCCTGAGTGGTTACCGCATGATCCGCTATGGAATTCCTCCATGATTGCTCTTGCCTCCTTTTCTTTGACGCAGGCGAGTAATGGTCCCGAGAATCTCCATTTGAAAATATTTCCATCGAGCAAGATGTAACGAGCCGCTTGTGCCCAAAACTTACGAGCCACCCATTTGTCAGAAGGTAAGATACCATCACAGATGTATCCTCGGATGTCATCAAGCCACCCTTTGTCGCAGCCGTATTTCATTTCCTGTGATATTTCATCTGTCTTGACCGTTTCATTTTTGCGAAGGGGGCTGATGTCGGGAGATAGGGGAACGAAATCCTCGTCCATGGCTGTCGCTTCGTTTTCAACATTTTCAAGATTTTCGTCTTCATTGACCGCGTCTATTTCCGTTTGAGATTCGGATCCTTTATCTACCACTTACGTCTCGTCCTGGCCCATTGAGTCGTTGGTTATGGCTTCTTGTTGTTCGGCATTGTCCTCAGCGACGTTCGGTGCACATATTTTCTCCCTTGCTTTCCTGGTGGCTTGAGATCGAGTAATTACACTCACCATTTCTGAAAGAGTGATACTCGGGCGTTCGATAAATTCCACCGGGATAATTTGCTTCAAGTCTGGATCAGAAGTGGATGCGAGAGCGGCCAGTGCATCAGCTGAAGTGTTTTCTCCTCGGGGAATATGTGTGAGCGTGAATTCTTTGAACTGCGCAGTCAAGTCTTTGACAACCTTCAGATATGCTTCCATATGATCATCTTTAGCTGCGTATTCCCCGCTAAACTGGTTTGCAACTAACTGTGAATCGCAGAACGCGTGAATGCAGTCAATCTTGAGTCCTTGTGTGAGCTTTATTCCGGCAATGAGGGCTTTGTACTCTGCTTCATTGTTGGAGGCACGAAAGCCTAGGCAGAAGGATTGTTTAAGTATCTCGCCCATCGGTGAAGTCAGATGTATCCCAATTCCCAAGCCATTTTTGGATGACGAGCCGTCAATGTGGAGTTGCCAAGTCAAACTCGGGTTTCCTTCAGCGAGGCTCTCCTCCGGAAGTTCGATCAAAAATTCGGCTAGCACTTGCGATTTTGCGCAAGTCCGTCCGTGATACTCGATGTCGTACTCACTGAGCTCGATAGCCCACTTGGCCAATCTCCCGGATTGACTTGGGCTGTGCAAAATGGACCGTAGGGGGAAAGTACTAAGGAACACAATGGAGTGTGATTGGAAGTACGGCCTTAGTTTTCATGTAGACATGACAACCGATAAAGCTAACTTTTCTATTTGCGGGTATCTTGTCTCTGCGTCGGTGAGAGTCTTGCTAACGTAAAAAATTAGTTTTTGTTCTCCCCGTTCGTCTCGAATGAGCACCCCACTTACTGCTGTGACGGAGATTGCGGTGTACAAGAAGAGTGGCTCTCCCTCGACTGGCTTTGCAAGCACCGGCGGATTAGCAAGGTATTTCTTCAATTGCTGGAAGGCTTCTTCGCACTTATCCGTCCATTCAAACTTCTTGTTTCCTCGTAAAGTGTCGTAGAAAGGTAAGCATTTATCGGTGGATCGCGAAATAAATCTATTGAGCGCAGCCACCCTCCCAGTCAGTCTTTGCACTTCACGTTTTGTTTTTGGCGAGGCCATCTGGATAAGCGCATCAATCTGCTTGGGGTTTGCTTCGATACCTCGATGAGTAACTAAGTAACCAAGAAATTCTTCGGATATGACTGCGAATCTATACTTTGTCGGGTTCAGCTTCATGTTGTATGAGTTGAGCTGTTTGAAACATTCCTCTAAATGTGCTACGTGATCCTTTGCTTCTAGTGATTTCACCAACATGTCGTCTATGTAAACCTCCATCGTCTTTCCGAGCTAGTTAACAAACATCTTGTTTACTAAACGATGATATGTGGCTCCAACATTTTTGAGGCCGAAAGGCATCACCTTGTAGCAATATATTCTGCGATCTGTAATGAAGGCTATCTTCTCTCGATCGTCGGAATTCATCAAAATCTGGTTGTATCCGGAAAATGCATCCATGAATGATAGGAGCTTGTTGCCTGCCGTTGCTTCGACCAGTCGATCAATGTGTGGTAGCGGAAAGCTGTCTTTCGGGCATGCCTTGTTTAAGTCGGTGAAACCTACACACACTCGCCATTTTCCGTTCTTCTTTTTGACTACCACGGGATTCTCCAGCCTATACGGGTACTTGACTTCCATTATCGAACTTTCAACTTCGTCGTTTACTGCTTTCGCTCTTTCGGGCCCCAACTTCCTTTTTTCTACTTTATTGGTTTGAAGGTCGGATCGACATTTAGCTCATGACTGGTTACGCCGATATCGATTCCGGGCATATCCTCTGCTGTCCACGCGAAAGTGTCTACATTTTCTTTAAAGAATGAAACGAGTTCCTCCTTGATTTTTTTGTTGAGGCCGAATCCAATCTCGATGCATCGTTCCGAGTGTTTATCGTCAATACAAACTTATATTACAGGGTCGCAGGTTGGTTCAGCCGCTTCTTCTACGCGATCCTCCGCAATCTGTAATTGCTATAAAGTTTGGACAGTTTTTTTACTGGCTCTCTGTCCATCTTCATATTCTTGCGCTCTGACTTGGCTACCGGATCGGTGACAGGGTTCCTGAGTTTGTGTGCAGCTAGGAAACACACGCGGGACTCCTTCTGACTCCCCAAGATTGTCTTTACTCCACTTGATGTTGGGAACTTTATGCAGAGATGGTAGGTCGAGGCTACGGCCCGCATTGAATTTAACCAAGGTGTCCCGATGATGACGTTATAGATTACCGGGAGATCGACTATAGAAAATTCGACGATCTTGACGACCCCTCCAGCTTGTACAGGTAGTTTGATTGTTCTGATTTTCATTATCGTCTCTCTAGAGAATCCAGTCAACGGTTTTGGGGTGGCCACTATGTCGGACAGATTGATATCCATCCTTTTGAGAGTCTCTTTGAAGATTATGTCCACTGTGCTGCCCGTATCCACCAACACCCGGGCTATGTCGTAACCACTGATGATCAACTCGATCACGAGAGGATCGTCATGCGGTTTATCGATTCCGGCTGTTTCTCTTTTTATTCGAATGAAATTACTTCATCTGGAAACTTGGAAGGCGCGGACCAGTTAACGCTGACATCGGCTCGCTATTGAAAGGCTTTAATCTATGAGACGGTATCTGAGCAATAGTGAGATCCACCAATTATCATGTTGATCCGTCTTTTGTGTCCAGATTGTGGGGCTTCGTCATTTTGCCTCCCTCGCTTAGGAAGATCTTCATTCACCTGCTCGGGGCGGTTTGCGTTGGTATCCATGTCGAAATCCTTGATGCTAATGTCACCTTTGAGATTGCCAGCCGCCAACTTTGCAGCGAATTTTAAGCCCAGAATACGGCAATTTGCGGTCGAATGTCCGAAGATATGGTGATGTTCGCAATAAGCCATTTCATCGTAAGTCCCTTGGTCCCTGGTCCACGTGCTATTCCATGTACCTCTTCCTCGGCCTTGGCCTCGTCCTTGCCCGTATCCTGACGAGTCGACTTAGTAACTATGGGCTCCTTTGAAACCTCCTTCGTGCTGGACGTATCCAGAACCTTGGTTGCCCTTTCTGTTGTTTGGTGGGTTCGTAGCAGAGGGAGGATAGTTCGTAGACTTCGCCTTTACGTGCTTCTGGGCTAGGATCTTCACTTCTTCTTCGTTGGAGGCGAAGTCCATTGCTCAATGCAATGCATCCTGGATCGTGGTTGAAGCGTTTAGTGCAATCTCTTTTCGAAAATCTGAGTCGAACCACAGGGCTTTCTTCAATGCTTGCAACGCGGCTTCGTCACTTATCCCTTCTACTTTCGACAGTACCGACTTGAACCGTTCGATAAAAGTTTGTAACGTCTCATTTTGTCCTTGCCCCATGGTCCATAGATCCGCATCGGATGTTCAGCATTCCATGAATATAGCATAATGCTTGAGGAATGCTGATGACAGCTGATTGAAATTGTCGATCGAATTTCTTCCGAGCCTAGAGAACCATTGGAGAGATGGTCCTTTAAGGTGCTCAACGAATAAAAGACATTGACCATCGTCTTCTTCGCCTTCTTTGAAGTTTGCTCGTCCCATTGCTATTGTGAAGGCTGTCAAGTGTTCCTTTGGATCAGCCTTTCCTTTGAAAATTGGTATCTTCATTTTTCCCGGGTCGGAAACCTTTGCCTTCGTAATTCGAGTTATGAACGGGGTGTTCTGTGCTTCTTCAAGCACTTGGTCAAGTTCGGGAGCCTTGCTGGTTGCCCTATGCATCTGAGATCGAACAGATCTCATCTCACCGGTAGCTCGCTCCATACTGGCTCGAATTTCAGCCATCTCCTCCTTCTGAGCTCCGATTACTGCTTTTCGCTCTTCTTCGATCTGGGCTCGTTGGACCCAGAGGATGTTCTCCTCTTCCTCGGTAAAGTCTTGATCATGGCCGAGGTTGGTACCGCTTCGTTCGGCTTGCACCTGCGAGTTCGGCTTCGCGGCGGTTTTCCAAGTCGTGTTCACCCTCTGGGGTTTCCTCCAGGTCGATCACCGGATTCGTTCCATCCATAGTCTGCATGTTTGTTTCTTGCGCTGTCGCGTTCAGTTTGGCGGTTACGGTTGGTCGGTTCGGCGGAGGTAATCCGCCTTGGGTTCTCGGTGCATGGTGAGCGTAGAGAAATTGAGGGCTGTTGGATTGAGACGTCAAAGGGGGCGCCTTATTAGGTCAACTCCTGAGCTCCTACCTCGAGTTCAGCTCGCCGTCGCAAGGACTTCCAGCTTGTCGGTCATCGTCGTGTTCAGCTTATCCTGCTCCTCCGTCTTTTTGAGTAGCGTCTCTATAATCGTCTTTATCTGAGTTAGGGCCTCCGGGCTTGTCTCCAAAACTGCAAGCGCTGGTGCATCTTTCGCTCCGGATCCATTGACCCCGGTGTCCAGCGGGTTGTCAGTTCGTCTTTCTCCATTGCCGGTCATCTTCTTCCGATCATTCGTACGGTGGTTCCTTGGTATAAGAAAGTATCAAGAGTCCCCTCAGACGGCGCCAAACTGTGGGAGTCGAAATCAACACAATTAGATTTATCACGAAATTTTTAAGGGATCTGAAACTTCTGCGTATAAACCACGAAAACGAAGATCCAAAGATGGTTGTTATTAAGCTGTTTCGAAAAGCTTTTCGTACAAGTGTTTGTAAAGAAAAAAGTCTAGGGTTTTGCTAAGTAAATTGCGGATCCCTTTTTCAAGAGATGTACATAGATATATTTACTAGTTTGAGTCGGCCAGGCCAATTCCAAAGAGATAAGGAAAACTTCCTAATCTTTCGGGATTTCCGTTTAGCTAAGTCGGTTCGGCTTCATGGGCCTTCGTCTTGACATTGGCCAAAGATGGACTTGCTGACTTCGTATAGAAATGACTTTGGCCACATCGTCTTCGGCCACATTAGCTTCGGCCATGACTTCGTATGGAATTGGCTTTGACCGCGACTTCGTCTTCGGCCGCATTGGCTTCGGCCATGACTTCGTATAGAATTTTCTTCGGCCGCGACTTCATATAGAATTGGCTTCGTATAGAATTGGCTTCGTATAGAATTGACTTTGTATAGATTTGACTTCGTATGGAAATGGCTTCGTATGGAAATGGCTTCGTATGGAATTGACTTCGTATGGAATTGACTTCGGCCAAGCTGTCTTCGGCCAGGTTGACTTTGGCCAGGATTGGCTTCGGCCAGGATTGGCTTCGGCCAGGATGACTTCGGCTAGGATGACTTCGGCAAGGCTGTCTTCGGCCATGATGACTTCGGCCAGGATGACTTCGACAAGGCTATCTTCGGCCAGGATTGGCTTCGGCCAAGTTATCTTCGTATAGAAATGACTTCGGCCATGACTTCGGCCACGACTTCGGCCGCGACTTCGGGCACGACTTCGGCCTTGTCCGATTCCTCGTATTTCTGTACTTAGCCATTTCCCATTGATCTCAGCTGGGTGGATTTTGACCCCAACAAGAATCTTTTTATATCTCAACCATTAGTTTTTGAGACGTAAGACAAAATGGCAGACATACGGTATTTGAAAGAAAAATATGTTTTAAATGGTATGTTGGATTTGCTTGTAGGATGGTGGAGTGAAGCTGGTGATGGTCGAAAGAATGACTAAAAACATACCATTCAACATAACCAAATCACAATATTAGATTCTTCTAAAATATATGTGTACATAGTAAATATACAATTTAAAACGAAAAAAACAAAATTAAAATTTAAAAAAAATATATTTAATTAATTTTCATCATACGTAAGTGATCAATAATCAACATCGTTATAATTTATTTCATAGTAAAATATCGTATTTAATCCAAAAACTGAATTTAATATTGAATCCAAAAAATATAAATCTATTTGAAAAAATGATATAGCTGGTAAATTTTAAATACGAACTAAAACCGATCAACCATACCAAATCATCCATATTTGATTATTTTTTATTTTAAAATATTATTATTCCTAAACCAAATATTCTAAAAATAAAAAATTATAGAAATATATTGTTTTTTGTACAACTGAGAAATGAAAAGTTTAACATATGTCCATTCATAATACATTGTTTTTTCCATATTGATATACTTATCAAAAACTCTTGTGACATTTTTAGGGGAGAAACAGAAGGAAGAAGAGATGGACACAAGAATCATGAGGCAACACTTAATAGAAAAAGACAACGACGAGATACTACTTCGGAAGTATCCTCTAGGGACTACCCCTATTCTCTTCTCATCCATTCAAGAAATATCAGACGAAGATCATGATCTTCAGACATTGTCTCAAACATAATCCATACTCACCTCTCGAATCAATTTATTCTCCAATTGTAGTCTAACTTGGACGTCAGAGAGTCTTAAGAGGGAAATCCCTTCTCATCATTATGAAGATTTTCATGATGATATTACTTATGCAGGGTCCGACGCATCTCTAGAGAATCATCGTGGCTACCTCACCAAGTAGAGCAACTTAGGCAGACGCGTGTCTCATCCCCAAGAGGACGGAATTCCTACGTAGTGGGAGCTCTCTGACTATTCCCATAGATCACTCCAAGGTTTTATGCAAGAGATCTACGATTCCGTACGGGGAACCCAAATTCCGATTAGAACAATTAGCGCTAAAGAGAGGAAAGACCAAATGCTCCACCGAAAGAAAAGACAAAATATATTATTCTTATTTTTAAGAAAATAATCTTATTGTTTAAATTCGAACAGTAAGCTCATGCGTTTCAAAAATTTTATGTAGAGACAAGAGCAAAAAAAAATCAAATGGAAACTCATCGATAAAATTGTTCTATGAAATGATATAATGTGGAGATTTTATTGCTGATAGAGGAAAGGTCACGACAAATCGATGAATTGAATCATTTACATCTAGCCTATGCATTTTCTGTAAACCATCAAATGAGTTTATGTATAATTTCCAATAATTATATGCATGGTTAGGGTTTTGATGTTTATGCTAGGGTTTAACATCCTTAATCAAAGAATTTTGTGGCATACATGTTTTCAATATTTCAATTTTAATGGAGACATCAAACAATGTGTTTCAACGATCTGGGTTGAAGATTCCTACGGTTTTTCTCGAGGATCTTAACATGAGGAATTCTAACCAATCGACAGAATTCATAACCAAGGTAGAGATATTATATTTTTATTTTTATTTATATTTTTTGTCTTGCTATTCCTTATATGATTATAACTATTGTATAAAGCTTAACAATAAGTATCGGCGAGCAATTAACGCTCAAGATAAAATTTTGAAGAAAAAGGTTAAGCTTGATATGAAGCAGAAAATGATCGAGAAGAAGATAAAACGTTACGAGGCACATCATTTGGAGTGGAAACGACTTGGGTTTGACAAAATAGCCCCGATTTCTGAAATTATCCGACATGTTTTTCATCGTGTTGATAACAATGAAGAAGAGTTACCATATATTATTTAGTTATATGTATATTTTCGTCTGGATAATTCATATATATTTTAGATTATGTTTTATATTTCGTTTTTTAATAATAATCTTAATTATTGATCTTCTAAATAGTACTAAGTGTTGATTAGTTTGGATTGCGAATATGGTGTGTTTACTGTGTAATTTTGTTACTCGAAGTAAGTAATTATCTTTTTTTTTGTCTGTTATGTTTTAGCGTATTATATTTTTATTCCATAATTTGTTTTTAAAATATATATAGATTTGTATACGTCAGACTTTATTATGTTTATTTTTCATGAATCTTATTATATAAAGCTTGATGCGTCAAACTTCGTAATTAACACGACCGTGACACGTGTCAGCCGGTCGATCAGATTTTGACACGTGTTAAAAAAAAAATTAATTAGAGTTTGCCGGTCGACCACATTTTGACACGAGTTAAAAAAATTTAATTAGATTTTGCCACGTGTCAAACAAATCTTATTTAAAATTTTATATATATATTTATATTTATCAATTAGATTATAAAAAACAACATATATCAACGTTTTTTAATTAGCTTCTAATTAATAATTGATAAAAAAAAATAGTAGAGAAGCTACATATATACACGTTTACATATATTTTGATTTTGAATAGAAATAGATAAGGCAAAAAATCAAACATTTTTTCTCATTAGAATATTAAATACACACGTAAAAATCTTTTGAGTTTGAATAGAATTAGGTTTACATACTCAAATCTTCAAGAATTATAATCTTTCACCTTTATTTAAACAATTTTGCGCTCTCTCGATTTTCTCACCAAACAATTTAAAACTTCAATAATCTCTTCTAGATATTTTGTTTCGGCTTTTGACACATGTAATTTTTTTCCAATTAGATTTTGACATGTGTCATACAAATCTTATTTCTTTTTAAACTTATATATTTGTATTTATCAAGTAGATTATAAAAATCAACATATATAAAAAAAAAAAATTAGTTTCTAATAAATAATTCATTAAAATAATTAGTTGATAAGCATTATCTATTCCTTTAAATATTGACTTTATTAAATGTATCGGTTTTGTTTTTTTCATATAATCATTCTTTTTTTCCCTCTTCTCCTTTACGTTTATTAAGATGAATTAGGTTTCCAAATTTTCTCATTATAATATTAATTAATATACGTGTAAAAATATTTTGAGTTCAGATAGATTTAAGTTTACATACCCAAATCTTCAAAGATTATAATATTTTGCCTTTATATAACAAGTTTTTGTGCTCTCTCAATCTTCTCACCAAAAAATTTCAAACTTCAATAATCTCTTCCACAAATTTTATTTCCATTTTTTTATTATAAAAAACCATCGATTACTCTCTTATTCGATAAAAACAACATATCTTAACATTTTCCAATTAGCTTATTTTAGTAATTCATAAAAAAAAAAGTAAATAAGCTACATATATACACGCTTACATATATTTTGATTTTAAATAGAAATAGATATGACAAAGAAAATCAAACACGTTTTCTCATTAGAATATTAAATACACGTATAAATTTTTTTTGAATAGAATTAAGTTTACATATCCAAATCTTTAAAGATTATAATATTTCACCTTTATTTAAACAATTTTGCACTCTCTCGATCTTCCCACTAAGCAATTTTAAATTTTCAATAACCTCTTCTAAAATTTTGTTTCCAATTAGCTTTAACCACGTGTCAAAATAAATTTTTCCATTTAAAAAATATCTAATATCATTATATTTTGAAATCAGACTAAAAAAATGTACATTATATTGTGGTTTTTTAAAAGATTTACCACTATACGTAAACATTCTAAATATTGTAAAATTGATTTATGAGAAGAACATTATTTTGAAAGTTTCTCATGTTGTGAAAATTATAAAAAGTAAGAAACCAAGTGATGAAACACATATAATTCGTTTTTCATTGGAAGAAAGATAATACTTGATTCATAAGTGAAAAAATAAAATTCAAATATGATTAAAAATATAAGTAAGTCTAATTCAAATAAAAATACGTAAATCGATTTGTCAAGAGTTAAAAAAAGATATATGAGTAGTTACATAATAAAAAGTAAACATAATTTAAATAGGAATAGGAAAAACTAATAATTTAAAAATATGTGAAAAAAAAAAATTGAAAATTCAGTTAATATAAAAAAAGTAGGAGAATCAAAATCAATAAATAATTTTTTGGCTTTTTATGAGTGATTTCACATCAACGTCTTCAATTTTATTTTATTTATTTTTACGGATGATATGATTTTATTTTTTATTTTTGTGCGGTTTATAAAATATTAAAGAAGTCAAAATAATTCAACTAAAACATGAGAATAAATGAATCAAGATTTTAAAAATGAATTAAAAAGTAATATTAATTCAAATAGAATAGGAAAACTAAACTTTCAAAGTATATGATAAAATTTAATTGAAAATCAAATAATAAAATAATCAAAGTAAATAAATAAATGTTAAACTTCTAAATTAGTGGTTTTGCATCAGCATTCTCAATTTTATTTTATTTATTTTTACGGGGGATTTAATTTTGATTTCTATTTTTAATTGATTAACTTTTTTTACAGATTATAAAATGTTAGATTACAAACCCGCATATATGCGGGTCCTTTATCTATTTTAGTATAATATCAATGATTTTGTTATCACTCTTTTATTATTCATTTGGTATAATTTATTGTTATAAAGAGAGGTGAAAATGCATCAGAATGAAAGTTGAGATTTTAATGTACCGGTTTATCCTTAATAAAAATCTAATCCAAAATTCGATTGTTTATATATATATTCGAATCGTTTTAGAATTTTTTATTATGGATATATAACAATCGAATTGTTTAACTATGCAAAACGTATTAATAAGTAATGGATATATTCCATGGTTTTAACTTATATGGCAATTGATGACAAATTTCGATTGCTTATATGGATACTAGATTAGGATCCGCGTAATACGCGGGGTTTTAATTATAACTTATTTATAAATGATAAAAATAAAGTAAAACGTGTCGGTAATCGATTACATTTAATAAAGATAAAATTTATGAAAATGTAAGAAATATATGTTAAATCTTGTTGATGTAAATATTTAGATTTTGATTGTTACTCGCACACTTATTTTAGATGTTGACTAGTAACTTTGTTTCAAACTGAATTTCAACTCCACGTATTTCATCTCGCAATACAACTCATGTATTTCATCCATAATATTAAAACCATATTTTTACTCCATGCATTCCTTGTCAATCAATAATACCCAAAATTTTCATATCAAAATAATATATGCATAATGCATTCTATCAAATTTATGTCTATATATGTCATTAGTGTTAAACAAATAGTAAGAAAATTAACAAAATATATTAGTAAATAAATTTAAAAGTATTAACAAAACATGTCGTAATCTCATGAATATCAATTTTTATATGCCGCACTAATACTTTTAGAAATTGGAAATAATTTGTCTTATTTTCCTTTTTTAGTTTTTTTATTTAGTATTCCCTTTTAATTTTTTAATAATATGTCTTATTTTCTTTTTTTTGACTATTATTTCATTTTAGTTACACTACAATTATAAATAATTTGTCTTATTTTCCTTTTTTAAGTCTTTTTGATTTACTATTTCCTTTTAATTTTTTTTAATAACATGTCTTATTTTTTTTAGACTATTATTTCCTTTTAGTTACACTACACTTTGATTTAAGAAATAAATAATGTAGAGAAAAAAAATTTATATTTTTATATTAATATATTGACACGTGTCACAATCTCAATTAAAATTAACACATGTCACGATCTGGTGAGTTACGATTTTGCCTACGTGTCACACTCACGTTGGGCAAAATTTAAAGTAAAATAGCTTTGATCGATTTGTGGAACTCTCGAATTCATGATTTGCTTGAATGATGTATTTTTTTCTTTTTTTTCTCGATTAGTTATGACATTTTTTCTTTTTTTTGTTTTTAAACGTATTGACATGAAACAAATTTTCCTTTTTTAATGATATTTTTTCTTACAAATTTTCCCTTTTACCTTTTTTTAATAACATTTTTTACAAATTTTCCCATTTACCTTTATTTAATGACATTTTTTTAACAAATTTTTCCAATCTAGATTGTGATATTTATTTGTTTATAAGAAAAATGTAATTAGTATAAGGAAAAAAGCAAATTAATGTTACATTTTTTTTTTTTTTTTTTTTTAAACGTATTGACATGAAACAAATTTTTCCTCTTTTTTAATGATATTTTTTACAAATTTTCTCTTTTACCTTTTTTAATGACATTTTTTACAAATTTTCCTTTTACCTTTTTAGTGACATTTTGTTTACAAATTTTCCTTTTTTTAATGACAATTTGTTTTACAGAAGGACATTGACTATTTTTTTGTTACGTTAGGACATTTTTTGTTTTTGCGATGATGTATTTTTCTTTTAACTTTTAGATAAAAATGAAATCTTATTTAAATTAAAATTAACTTTATAATAAGATATATTAACACGTGTTATCATCTCAATTAAAATGACACATGTTACGATCTAATGAGTTATAATTTGAAACACATGCTCAAAGTTGAAACACAGCTTTCAAATACGTTTTCAAACTTTATTTAATGACATTTTTTTAACAAATTTTTCCAATCTAGATTGTGATATTTATTTGTTTATAAGAAAAATGTAATTAGTATAAGGAAAAAAGCAAATTAATGTTACATTTTTTTTTTTTTTTTAAACGTATTGACATGAAACAAATTTTTCCTCTTTTTTAATGATATTTTTTACAAATTTTCTCTTTTACCTTTTTTAATGACATTTTTTACAAATTTTACTTTTACCTTTTTAGTGACATTTTGTTTACAAATTTTCCTATTTTTAATGACAATTTGTTTTACAGAAGGACATTGACTATTTTTTTGTTACGTTAGGACATTTTTTGTTTTTGCGATGATGTATTTTTCTTTTAACTTTTAGATAAAAATGAAATATTATTTAAATTAAAATTAACTTTATAATAAGATATATTAACACGTGTTATCATCTTAATTAAAATGACACATGTTACGATCTAATGAGTTATAATTTTGAGTGTATTCTCCTTTTTATAATAAGATATTCTATGGTTTTAGATATTTCTTTTAATATTTTTGATTGCTTATATGGATATATTCCATGTTTTTAGATGTTATCCTTTTAAATTCGGCTACTGCTGACTGCTCATAGATTTTTCAATGGCTTAATCCTAGCTGCTAACCCTAGAATTTCTTACAAATATCACACTAAGATCTCATCTTTAACATACATACTCATGCCCCATATATTTTTGCTCTCTTTTCGTTATCGATTTCTTATAGTCTATGAATGTTGCTCACTTCATATTTGCAAATAATTTGTTTGTTTTCTTTTAATTTGGCATGTTTTGTGCATTATTGTTTGAACATGGGGTGTAATTTTGAACCTATAATTTTGTGTTTTTTTAAGGTTACAGAGAACAAGGTTTCGAAACAAAGGAATGGATCAAAGCAAAAACTTTTAAAAGGTGGTTCAAATAGCCTTGATCTTTTTGTTTTGTCATGCTAATTTTAGTTTGATATATTCTTATTCTGATTTTATAAACATGGTTATAGTTTTTGATCTATTAACTGAAAAAAAACCAAACAGGGGAAGAATAAAATATCGGAAGCAAGAGTTTAAAAATGTGATTCCAATAGCTTTGATTTGCGTTGGCATGTTTATTTTCGTTAATTTGGTCTATTTATTTTTTTCTTATAAACATTGCTATAGTTTTTAGACCTAATTTAATGATTATGTGTTCTTGATATACGAAGAATAAGGAATCCAAACATGTTTATCTGCTATTTCGATTCAAATTCCATTCTTTTTGTTTTTGTGTTTGATTTGCGTCTGTTCTGAAATTCCTCAGATTTTGCCTTATTGTGAGTGGTTTTTGGATGAGTGTGGTGAGTGATTCTCAAGAGCTCATCCAATGGTGACCATCTTGCAGCCTACCTTGAAAATGAGTTAGAATCTGGATCAGAGTCTTCAGATGATGTTGAAGTTGCCAATCATAGGTAAATTCACGCACATCCATGCTCTTTTCACTCTCACCGTTCTGACTTGTTTACATGGACCATATTCGTTGTTACAGTATGGTTATTTTTAGTTACCCATGCAAAACCCCAAGTAATTATGGTTTGAAACAGTTTTTAAGAAAGTGTCTCAAGGACAAGTTGATTATGATTTATTCTTTGTGCAAACTCAGAAGTTTTGAGCTTCTGTATGGTGTATTGGTGTTCATGGCATGTGAAGCTGGTGTCATGTTGTTGATTAGTTTTTGAGGATTGAGAGTGATAACCCCTCATATAGCTGACTTATTTGATGGTTTAATGCCACTGTGATTGCTGCAAAGATTCTGCAATCATTGGTTATTAGTCCCACGAAGAACTATGATGTTGGACAAAACGTACGGTGAACCAAATTATCTAATGGTGTTTTTTTGTTTTTTTGTTGGGAATGAATTAGCAAACTTAGAATGGCCATCTCATTTCGTAGAGGACTCATTCACAGAATATTCGGCTCCAACTCTCACCAGAACTTAGACTAAGAAACCGACTTGGTTAATCGGTGACCGGAAACATCATGTCAGTCCCTCACGGAAAAGTCTTGTTTGAAATCCCCTGTTCCAGCCAAATCTCTGGCAAACGGAACCGCAAGTCAACGTCTGGTTGCTTGGATATTGTGGAGGAACGTTGGAGCTTATTCTATGTCTTTCTTGGGTTTGTGTTCTTTAACCTCTATTGATATTTCACCATATAGATGTTTGTTCTTTTGGTGAACTTTGTTGTCTCCAAATCATATTTTTCAAATAATATTTTAGGTTATAGGGACGAAGGCTTGATCATCTAGAAATCGTAGAAGAAGAGTAGAGTGAGCGTGTGGCCTCTATGACATTTTCGGAAGAAATCTCAAGGTAAACTCTTTGTCTACAGCTTTACTTCGGTGTATGTTACATGCTATTTTTATCGACTTCCAAATCTGTTATATGCTTGCAGAAGCATCCTCAAGCAAAGGCGCATGGGAACGCCTAGGTTCCTTTGGAAACATGTGATTTGTTGCCACATTGGTGATAATTATAGTAGTTAACTTAAAATTTAGATTATACAAATAAATCCGTTGACAGAATTAGAAAAATTATAAAAAGGAATAATTAGAAAAATCCATTAGAAAAAGAAAGGATAAATAAAATTATAATGCACTTAGATCCTCTATTTAGCCTTTTATTAAACACTGATTATCAATAGAAAATATAGTTGGATCATCAATGATATATAAAATCTTAGATAATGTAATCTTCCACCAAAAATTTCAAAAAAAAATCAACTTCTTCACCGTTAAAAAAAGAGTAATTGCACTCTATATTAATCTTTCCATCTATAATTCACTATCTAACATCATATAAAACATAATATATTAATTTTACATTAAAAAAAAACAAAATTAAAACTCAAAATTAAAATCAACACTTTATCCTAATATGCTAAATCCTTCCTCTCACCACCGCTTCTTCTTCTTCCATCGTATCTTATTCTTTTTTTTTTCCTTCTTCTTCTTCTTCTGACTCAATTTTATTTTGTTTGCAGAACAGCTTTGCATATCTATTTTTTTCAGAGATAAAGACACATTTGTAGGGAAAATTTTTCAGAGATGAAAGCAATTAGAGATTTTTTTCATATTTACCTTAATTACAGTTATAGGGGCAATTTCGTCCTATATTTAATTATCTTTACTACTTACCTAAATCTATTTTTTGATTTGTTATTTACCCAATTTTCTCTTCCAAATGTAACATTCTACTAATTAACCCCATTATTTATTTATTTCGCCATTATTTACTTATTACCTGAAACAAATTTAGAGGGGCAATTTCGTCCAGATTTATTTTCTCTCTGCTACTTACCTAATTCCGAAAATGGAACTGCTACTTTCCCAATTATTATCTCTCTCAAAAATAATATTCAACTAATTAACCCAAAATTTTTCTTCTCCAAGTGAATCAACTCTTCAGATCCATACATTCATTACTCTTCAGATTCTAAATAGATTCATCAAATTCTTGATCAACTCAATTACGGCTGATGAGTTATGCAAAGTTTCAGCAAGTATTTAATAAATTTTATAAGTTTACAATTATTGTAAAGTATGTATTTATATAGTAATTAACCGATTAATTCTAGATATCGATGTGCGAGACGAAATTAACGATTTCTGGCTTAGATTAAACCGTAGAAAAAATCAAGAATTAACTAAAGATTCAAACATCATGGATTCATCGATACAAAAAATAAAGAGATAAAAAAATATTAAGACTATCATATTTCTCTTTGCGATTTTTAACTTATAAATATGACAAATATCTCATTCTCCTTTAATAATATTTGTATTTACAAAATAACATGAAATTACTACCAAACTAAAATATCAACAAAAGTAAATACATTATTTTTATGATTTTAAAAATATATATCAATAATAATGAAGACCATACATAATAGTTCCGAATAAACGATAAATTTTAATTTATAAAATTTAAATACATTAATGTCTGGGTGCGGGCGATCCAATTAGATTTTTTTATAAATTGACCAACTAGATGCCATCTAAGAGGAAGAATAAAAATGAAGAGAAGAAGAAGGTAAACCAAAAGAATAAAACGAAAAAAAAATCGGAGAAAAACGAAGAAACTGCAAGAAAAAAAAATCTAGCAATTTTGGCTGCAAGTAACAATCTTAGAAGAATTAAAAAATAAGTAAAAAAAAACAAGAAGGAAGAAGAACAAAGAAGAAAGAAGAAACCGAAAAAGAGCACGAAGACGAGGAAGAAGACATATAAAATCTAGAAGAAGAATAAGTTGTATATGACAAAGAAGACGAAGAAAGGAAGGAAAAAAAAAGAGGAACAAGAAAAAAAAAATATCGAGAAGAAGAATAAGAAAAAACAAACAAAGACCGAGAAGAACAATCAAAACAAATGTAGATCATTACTTCAATTAACGGAATTTATATAAATGTCAAAAACAAAAAAAAACAAAATATTAACGAATGGTAACAAAAAAGTAGATAATTACAATCATTTACGGAGTTTACAAATTCTCCATGCATGCTCATGGCGCGGGTGAATCATCTAAGATAAGGAGAAAAATTGTTTTGATTGGTCCCGCGATTTCTCGATCGTATCTAATTTTTCTAATATGTTAAAATATTCTCACTAATTACAAAATTTTACATATCGTATCTTTTGTTTTGGATTTTATTTCAATACAAATACAAGTTACAAAAAAAAAAAAAAATCTCTAATTTTCAAGGTAACACTCAAAATATAATATTACCCATATTGATTTATTATATGCATATAAATTTTAAAACTAACAATCATACATATTTTTTTTTATAAATGTTTTTTCGTGTTGTTAAATACTAAATTTAACTTATTATTTTAAAAAAATTTATACCTGCACACGATGCGAGTGAACCCCTGGTGTATTATTAAAACGGACCATAATCTAGTTATTCATAAAGTGGTTTTCAAAGCTAACAGTAAAAGAAAAGAAAAAAACCAGGCGGGTTCACGATTTTGGTATTCATCTGTGGTCAGTTTTTCTGTGAGTGAACATTTCGTTGGATGAAATTAACAAATCACACAAAACAAATATCCATTCCTCGACTCAAGCAAACGGCACATCACTCTATGAATTGAGACACCAGATGTGACTTCTGACCGTAACATAAATTGGTGAGAAGGTCCGCGTAGAGTAAGCAGTGAAAAGAGAGTAGGAGAACGCTTACCCTTTGGTCCTCACTTGATTCTTCTGTCTCGCCATTGGTCCCCGTAAACCTGAAATCAACTGGATTCGTGAACTTTTGCAGGTAAGGGCAACCGTGTGTGAGGAAACCCCACGCGACTTGTGAGATGTCAGCGACACACCTCAGAAGCTGCCTAGAGTTTTCTTTGATATCTCTGTGTGAGTTAGGGGTTTCAAGCATATAACATTTGTTGCATTTGACATCAGATTCTCCAGAGGATTCCATCGAAAAATTCCGGGCCAGATCTAACAAGGATTCTCCAGCACTTGTCCAGAAATTTGCGGCAGAAATAGCAAAAGAAGGTTCTGCGGAGAAGAGATGGTGAGAGACACCTGCAAGGAAGAAAGAGTACGCTGCACTTATTCTGCTCGTGTCAAAAGCCTTCCCCATCGTAGCTCTGTCAGTTTCAGAATCCATCGAACGCATTCTGTAAGCAGTAGCCAGAGTAATGTAGGCATTCAGAGAGATGTGGTGAATCGGATGTAACCACAGATGATGAGGCTGTGAATTTGCTTTGATCTGGATGCCGTGATGCAGCACACTCTCAATCTTCTCACAACATGTTTGGGCATTTATGTTGTCTGATAAAAAATCATATATGGCATCTTCGATGTGATCAGTCATTTTTGCCACTGCTTCATCTTTGTTGGTTGTTTCGTGATGATGACCAACAGTTGTTTCTTCAGGCTCCAAGGCAATAACTCCCTGGATGGATGCAGAATATGCATTAAGTCACAAACTGTGCAACTCAAACTCAAGTCATGCAACGTGAAGATGAAACAGATGGTCACATCACTGGCAATCTATACAAGCATATTAATAAGCTCATACTTTGGTAGCTTTCGATAGAGATCATGGCGACGACCCAAAAACGAACAGTGATAAAAGAGTAGTTTTCCTACATGCTCTGAGGCCTCGGTTGTATGCACAATTGATTGATACCTCTAAAATAGAGTCCACATAAGCAGGAGGTGATGCCGCACATCGTCCACAGGTACACATAAATCGATATTTCGACCACAAATTTGACTGCCTCAATCCCTAATGATGGCAAAGAAATACATTTTTAGGCAGATAAACCATGCACTTAGGGATTTCTGTGAAACAGAAAGAAACCCGGGACACAAAACAAACCGTGGGTTGCAGTAGGTCGATATATGATACAGTGATCTCTTCACCAGTTTTGATCCTCTTGATGCTTCTAGCAATTACCTTTGGTCCATATCCCACAGTTTTTGCTGGAAAAACTAAGACATGAGATGGAGAAATAACAAGTATGTAACATTGAAATTAGACACCCAATTATGGAAAACAACCTTCCCAGAGTGAGGTGATGCCACAAACACCAACATGTTCCTGCAACCGGCAAAAACTCTTCAATTCTAAGATTGGATGATGAAAAGAATGAGAATGTTGTATCTTAGGAGAACCTTTTCCGTCTTGTTGGTGATGCGAGCGAGGGTTTTGGGATCCTGAAACGACGTCGTGGTGCAGTGAGGAGGAGAGATGAGAAAACGGTAGCAAGCGTTTGGAGAGCAGCAATGGTTGATCCAGGAGAATCGCGGGTCATAAACGGCGATTCCCAGTGAGCGTCCGGTGCTATCTTGCACCTCTACGGCGTTTGTTAGCACAGAGCAGATAGCCGCTTCCACCAACTCCGTGTCTTTCAGGTCAGACAAATTTCCCATGAAATTGGCGGCGCGTCGGATAGCTAGGGAGATGGAAGCATCGGCCATGAGGCGGTGGTGATTGGTCAGAAGGCCACCGAAACGGTGCGGCAACGCGGCAGTGACGCCGGCGGAGAGGGAGATCGAATTGAGGAGACGGAGGGCGGCACGGATATCGGAGGGGAGAACGGGAGATATGCCCGGAGGGAAATCGACGGGAGAATCGGTAAGGGAGCAAGCGGCGGAGCAGCACAGAGAGGCCGGAGACTGCGGCGGATCGGGGGAAAGAAGGGAGAAGCAGCAGGAGCAGTGAGAAGAGAGGAACGAGTCGTAGAGAGAGAAAGCGATAGGAGAGAGAGGCGGTAACAGATCAATGCCCATGCCAATATCCTCCGCCGCCATTATCTCCATCTCCGATTCAATTGGATCAATGCTCTTTTCGTGCTCTTTTTGGCTCAAAAAAATCCTCTAACCGTTATAACTCCAATTTCTTTTTTATTTATTTTTAAATACAAAACCGAGAAAATTATACTAAAATCAGGCAAAACTAATGAAATTACAGATCCAAAAAACCCGTTCAAATCCCCAAATTATCAAATAAGATCTCATTCTCCCTCGTGATTTCAAAATCGTTCAGACGACAAGTATAACTAAGGAAACTATGAAGTATTCGAATCGAAATCAAGAGTTAGGTAAGTTGAAATCGTGTTTTCTTTTCGATTTTGTGTAGAAATTCGTTGGGTTTGTATTCTCTAAGTAATTTCCATGATTTTACCCTAGATATTTTGCAATGGTGAAGACAATGTGGACGACGGGGAAGGGGAAGAGGAAATCGAAGCGCTTGACGAAATCGGAGAACGATGCTCCTCCACGGAAAGTTTCACCGGACCCAGTTTCACCGGTAGAAGAAGAAGAAGAAGCAACTGAAGTAGAAGATATGGCCGAAGAAGAAGTAGAAGATAAGGAAGAAGAATTAGAAGATGGGAATGGAGAGGAAGAAGGAGAAGAAGATGGGATGGAGAGGAAGAGAAAGATGACAGTGAAGAGGAAGAAGATGGCGATGGAGAGGAAGAGAAAGATGACAGTGAAGAGGATGAAGAAAGAGTCGGCCATGAGTCGCAATCAACTGGGACAATGGTATGTACATCGAATCAATGTTCTATTTGGTATAACAGTTTCGTTTTATGAGTCTGAAGTAAAAAGTAAAACTAGGTAATACTGTCAATATATTGTATTTGGATTGTAGGACACCGATGAAGAAACTGAACCAATGCAACCATTGAAGATTTGGTTCCCTAAGAGCGAATATGGGAAGTCAATGAAAATTGCAACTAAGTGTTATGTTGCTAAGGCCATGGTGACATCAGAGGGTTTACTTGAACCCGAAGAGTTGGAATGGTTCCATGAACACCAGCAGTTTTGTCACTTTTTCACATCCCGAAAGATAAAAACCACAAGACGATGGGCATGTGGATGCTCCTTGTCTGCAAGGCCCAGACAGAGAAGAGAAAAGAAGCTTGGTTTGTGGTCAATGGGGTTCCAATCAGATATTCTCTGAGGGAACATGCACTGATTTCTGGGTTAAACTGCCAGCATATCCACCAAAATTTGAAAATTTCGGCGATTTGAAGTTTGTTAACAAGCATTTCAAAAAGGAAAAAGCCACCTATGCAGCCGTTGAGAAGAAACTTCTGTCAATGAGACATTGTCCAGACAGATTAAAGATGGCGGTATTGTACTTCTTATCGAGCATCATCATAGGAAATGCAAAGGTAGGAGATGGAGCACCTACGGTAGAAGATATATTTAAGAAAGCCATTACTGATCTCGAGTGGTGCAAAACCTTTATGTGGGGTCGATTTTCTTTCGATGACACTATGAAATAGATGTTCTATATGATGGAAAAATATAACGGAGTCGCCAAACCAGCATGGTGCTTTCCAAGTTTCATCATTCCGTTGGAGGTAATGATGAGGCTGTGATTTAATAGTTTAGTGTATGCCCTTTGATCATGTGATTATTTGTTTAATGTTAATATGTGTAGCTTCTAGCGTTTGAAGCAATCCCTGATTTGATGAAGAAATTCAGAGAAAAGGTTAGAGGTGCGCCGAGTGGGTGCCCTAGGATGTGCAAGACCAAGTTCAAAGCAAGTTCCATGAGAGGTTTTGCACTTTCTGAAATTAATGATGCACTTGGCAGCACAAAGGTTAGAAATCATGTTACTGTGAAGTAGTTATCCTTATCATATTATCATTTGTTAGATTTATCATTGGTGTTTTTAATCATTGGTTAGATTTATCATTGGTCTTTTTATCACAGGATATTCAAAGTATCATGGAACCAACCTCGGATGAGATTTCTCTGATGATGTGAATAATGGATGGCCCTAATGAGGATGGTGATTATGATGATGTAATTGTTGATGGTTGGAAGAAACGCCTATTGGTTGAAAACAAGAAGATATGTTTTGAAGAGTTGTACGATGAAGATGTGGATGGCCGGAAAGATGAAAACGTGGCTGTGAAGAAGAATAAGAAGGAGAGTGTGACTGAGGACAATGTGGATTTGAAGGAAATTATGGAAGCTGGATTCAAGCAAGTCGGTGAGCAGATGACATACATGCAAAAGAAGGTGAACGAGAAGCTTGATGACTTCAAAACAAGAATCAGGCATGTGGAAAAGTATGTTCCACCGAGGGAAGTGTCTGGTGGTTTGGAGGAAGTGGTTGGTGGTGAGAAGGAAGTGGATACGGGTGAGGAAGTGGCTACAGCTGAGGATGTAGTTGGTGGTGAGAAGGAAGGGGATATAGGTGAGGAAGTGGCTACGGCTGAGGAAGTAGTTGGTGGTGAGAAGGAAGTGGCTACAGCTGAGGAGAACAAGGATGCGGAGAAAAAGAGTAAGAAGAGGAGTTATTCAAAATTTGTCACATGGCATTATTCAAAGCCAAACACGCGTGTCCGCAATGCCTCTTGAACACTATTGTTTCCTCTATTTAGAACATCCCTCTATATATGTTGTTTTGTCTTAGGATTGGTACTAGGATAGTACGTTTGGTTTTTGTTTGCGTGTGGTTTGGTTTTGGAAACTATATACCCAAACATGAATGATGTGTCGTTTCTAGTATATTGGTCAAGGTTTTTAGCATTGAGTTATAATGAAGTTAATGGATAAAACATAATATAAGGGATAAAAATATAACATAAAAGAGTTGAAAAAAACATAACATAAAAGCAAACATGGCAATAGTTTTACTAGTTATACCTAGTAGTATCAGAATTACAAGTACTTAAACAAGCTGAAAAAGCAGTAGAAGAGGATAACCGAAATAACACCAACCAGCATGCCAATCTTAAGCTTCATCTCTTTCTCTCCAAACACCATAGTCTGAAGTTTGGCGACCATATCCTTAAACTTTGCTGTGAAATCCTTACATCACTATAATCACAACTGTAGTATCTTCTCCCAAAATTCAGACCACATGTTGTGGTCTTAATCACAGGTTTAGCATCACAATAGCATCGGCTCGGAATGCCAGATTCATCTTCTGTGAATGGCCGAATGCTAGATCCTGAAGATGTGGTGTTGTTGTTGTTGTTCTCGCTGTAATCAAACTCGGAACTTCTGTGACCGGGCATGTTGCTCTGGCAATGCATTCAACCAAGTTAGACGATAAATCGCAAAATCCATAAAACCCTAAATCGAGAACCCCTAAAACCGAAATCGAAACCCCTACAACCGAAATCAAAACCCCTACAATCGAAATCGAAAACCCTAAACTCGCAATCGAAAATCCCTAAAACTGAGAGCTTACCTTTGTCGAATTGATTCAGAAAGTTTCACTTCTCTCTTCTCTAAATTCCTAGAAATGAAGAAAAAAATGAGAAATGGAGTTAATCCGAAAATGAGAAATAATTGTTTAGTGGGAATCTGAAAATTTCATTTTTTAGGCATAATTTTTTTTAAAAATTCAAATTTTTTAAAAACGTGGAAACATGTTTTTAATCAGAATTTATCAAATAGTTGTCCCTAGTTTTCTGGTTGTACATAAAATCGAACAGTTGTACTTTTCGAGTTTTTAACTTTCTAGTAGTTATACCATTGTCAAATTATTATTTTTTGGTTGTACAAAGATCATTTGGTAATTATTCTCCATTTCCAAAGTTTTCATATAGTAATAAGTGTAGAAACACATTGTACGCATCTTTCGTATCATAAGGTGGTTAGTACATTCAATGTAATCATAAAAGTATAAGGTGTTATATGTGAAATGTATCACATGGTAGTTGACACCAATTAAAAAAATTGAAGTTGTATATAGCATGTCTTTTATGTTTATTAATTGAGATTGATACGCATCAACGTGGATATTTTTGTGAAAATTCAACTTGGAGCTATAAAAATCAAACCACAAACGTTCATAGTTTTACCAGAAAGACGTAGTTATACAAACAGAGAGTATGAAACAGAAGTTACATCTTTATCAAACTACTTGGACCTAGTGTTCGAGGCAGAGAGAAAATTTTCACCTCGCCCAGGGATCCCAAACCATTTCCCAAGTTTTGCCCTGCCACCGACCTGTTACTCGTCTTTTTCCTCTTCTTATGACCTTCTCCAGCCGACAGATACCTGTTTTCTTGATATCTGCCCTTCCTTTCCGGATAATTTGGAGGTAAGGCATACATTGTTTGTATATCATCTGAAATCATCCACTGAGACGTATGTGGTACTGGATAAATCGTCCTGACATACGCCAACACCCACTGCTCCAAGAGATAATATCTAGAGTACAAATCATATACATGGATGTCAATTGGTCTGTCTTCCATCTTCCCATAGTCAAGGACAGAGGCAACTGCATGTACACATGGATACATGTCTACATCAAAACATTTGTAAGTACAACTTTTTTCCTCAAATCCACCAAGTAATTCTTTCCATCGCGGCCAATGACACTAAACTCAAACTCAAAGTAGTTCAACACATGCACCTTTAATTTGCTCCCTACCTTACATCTATAGTGCAATTCATTCTCCACAAAGGGCACCATTTTGTGGGCGCTCGGTCCACTAGCGGCTTCCTTCCTATGTTTATTGAACCACTCTGCGATTTTTCCAACTTTCGCATCAATCATAGGTACTAAAGCGTACATCCTTGCTTTTTTGAAAACATTATTCAAAGATTCTGCACTATTTGTAGTGTCCATGTTGTACCTTGCTCCTTTGAAATAACACCTTGCCCATTTAGAAACGTCCACACTGTTATCCAAATACTCGGCTACTTTAGGGTACTGTATCCTAAAATCTCCATACTCATTGTCGAATTCAACCTGTGTATAAATCCCCGCTATCTCCCTGAATTTGCTTCCAACTATATCTTTCTTGCCGCTAGAAGTTTTTCCTCTCACATTCTGCGATAAATGATACACACAAAATCCATGTTCAGACTTCGGGTACACATCAGCAATTGTCTTGATGAGGCTTGCATTTCTGTCACTAAGGAAAACTATTTCTGGATCATCCGGTACAACAGTCAACAACATAGTGAAAAACCATTTCCAACTAGCATCTTTCTCACCATCCAATACCCCAAATGCAATGGGATAATGGTGGGGGTTCGGATCCTGAGCTGTGGCAATTACAAGTACACCACCATACTTGAAAAAAGTTGCATCCACACTTACAACTTTCCTCATCGCCCTAAACCCTTCGATGCAAGCTCCCAAAGCAACGAATACATACTTGAACCTTTTTCTTTCATCCAACATCAAACTTGTTTTCGTCCCAACATTCAATTTCTCCAACATGTACAAATACGAAGGCAACATCTTGTAACTCTCTTCCGGACTACCACGCACAACAGCTGCAGCTAGGTATTTCTCTCTCAAAGCAGTTGAGTATGATGGTTTCACTCCAACTTTTGCCTGAACCACGTCCATGAGAACTTTAGGAGCTGGCGTTTCCAATGAACCAGGATAATCTTCTTGTAAAACATCTGCAACTAATTTTGGATTGCTTTTCCTTTTGCTCTTGGTTGTACTCGCAGTTGCGCGAGAGCATAAATGCATCTTCATGTATACTTTAACCGACCAATTTTGTTGCTTTGAATGTTTAGGCCTCGACACTTGGAGATACCAATCACACCCTTCTACACGAAATTTGACCACGTATCTGAATTTAATATTTCAAATTCAAAACATTCCTTATGTGAAGCTCTCAACACTAAGCTATGCACTTGTTCCTTGCTCACAAATTCCTGCCCTAATTCGATACCCATACCATCTTTCCATTCCTCTATAAACTGTTCTTCTTCTTCATCACATGGAAGCTCAAGACATTCATCCCTACCAAAACCGTTATCAAAACCGTCATCAAAACCGTCATCCACATGGTCACGTGATACATTCTCACCATCTCCGACACCTTCTTTATCCATCGGCCCATCATGTTGCTGTGGTTCATCGACAAGAATAATCGCACCATCGTTTACTCTAGCATTTGAATCCATCTCGCCATAATTTCGACCAAATGAACTCCCTCCCTCTCCTCTTAAAACTTGCTCCTCGCACTTATTTATTTCCACATGCAAGGCACTTCTACATTGTTCTTTATCCATGCTCGATAGATAACCATCAACATCATCATCATCCAAAATAATCAAAACTTTTAGAGTTTCAATACCAATAGAATGTAACTCAATTTCATATTTCTCGTAGCTTCGTCTGTCCCAATCTTCCTGCATATCCTATCCACTAACACTGAATAAGTTAGCTCCTCCTTGAACGATAAACCGTACAACTTAGCTTCTTTTGAAATCCATCGACTCCCATCTCCTGTCTCTACGTATTTCCCTCCATATTCAAAATATATGACTGTTTTGTTCATTGTGTATCCTGAAAAAAAATTAAATGACTACATTACCACATATTTACTTTCATCGATAATACCAGTTGTACCTGTTATACCACTTCTCTCTGTAACACCAATTCTACTAGTTATCCTATATCTGCAAATTTGGAAAATTCGGATACATATACGGTGACTAAGCTCAACATATGCATAATCCTAATCCTAATCTACCTACGATTCAACCAGTAAAATTCATAATCGATTCACACCCAATGTGCATACCAAATTCCTAAATCCATTCAATTAAAATCCTCAAATCCGCAAATCAAATTCAAAACATAAGACAACGAAATCATACATCTAATTGGATAAACATAACGGTTTGCAAGCTCTCACCTAGAAGAACTCACCTCAATATTCAAGTTTCAAGCCTCAATGTCGAGCTCAAAATGACGGATTGATGGGATGAATCGGAATTGACGTTGCTGCAAATCGACGGGATGCGCTTCAAGCTTCAACTGGAATGTGGAAATGGAGGCCAGCTTCAAGCTTCAACGGAGCTTCAACTTCAACTTCAGGTCGACGACGAAGCCCTGTTTTAGGGTCGATATCAATCCGATTTGGGGATGGATTGGATGCATCTCATTGGACGATATTTCTTTTATTTGATTGGCCAATTTTTCGATTTTTTTTTAAATCAGAAATTCCCAAACTAAGGGGCAAAATCGGTTTTGCTCATTTCATTAAGAGTAAGAAGCACATTAGATTACAAGAGAGCATATTAGAGAAGAGTAATGAGTGATTGAAGTATTCCAGCCATTCGTCCGATTCAATATCAGCCGAACTATGTCCAAAGGCTATGTTTGTTCACTAAACTATGATACGACATCGTATTCATGAGAAATTTGTCACTCAAACAAGAAAAATGACTTGTCATTTGTGAATCAACAGAGGCTTTTGTCACAAGGGATTGTTCACATAGACGAGACATACACCCGAATATGGTTTCTCATTTCTATTGCTTCACTTGCAAAGAATTCTCGATCCGTTCAACCAGTTGGTTCGCTGGCAAGGCACCCTCCTGCCAGAACCCAAAAGCAAAACTTGTCATAGAAGTGAAAAGAAAACATGTTTGGGCAGTTATGTCATGTTGTTAGATGCCTTGAATGAAGAGATACTTACGAAACGGTCCCAGAGTTTTCCGTCTTTGAATAAGATGAAAGTAGGTAAAGCCTCAATCTGGTATTTGTTAGCAAGACTTGGGTACTTCTCAGTATCAATTTTCACAACTCCGATCTTATCTTTCAGAGTTTCACTTACTTCATTGAGTATAGGTACCATA
>OVBL01000898.1:0-310000 GCA_900406555.1 Pseudoturritis turrita | reverse complement strand
GCTAAAAAGCGTTCGTAGAAAGTTTTCACTTTGAAAATTAAGACGTTGTTTTAAAACGTTTGACAGAAGCCGTTAAAGAAAATTCGCCGAAACGTTTGAGATCATTTGAAACCGTTTTACAAAATCGCTAGAAAGCGTTCATAAAACGATATAGCAATTTTTTTTAAACCGTTATGTTCAAAACGTTTTGCAGGTCCGTTAAAGAAGGTTCGTAGAAATGTTTGAGATGATTTGGAAAATATTTATTGAAACAATCTAAAAATTGTTTTTAAAAAAAGCAGATTTCAATCCGATTGTAGCGATTTATTGAGTTAAGATTGTATGACCGTGAAAACCGGATGAGAAAACTGCGCTATAAATCTTGCATAAACGATTAGAACAGAAACAATGGTAAATGGAAAGCGAGAAACGAGACCTTTATAAAACGTTTCGAAAACAGAAACGTGGAGGGGAGATATGATCTCTTTCCTTAACTCAATAAATATCCCGTAGTGTGTATAAATCTTGCATAAACGTTTTGAATCCCAAGATACAACCACGGCGAAACCGTTTCGCAACACCCGAAACATAATATACGAACTATCTATTTTTCGATTAACTTATGAGACACTTACGTCTAAAGAGATGAGACGAAAACGTTTAAGAGAGGAGTTGGTTTTTTTCTGTCTGAGTTTCAGAAATGATTTTTCCGAATGAGATGAGAGGCTGTTTATATAGCCAAAATCCTAAGGCCCAGGCACGACACAGTTCGGCGAGGCGAGCACGTGTGTGTGGTTGGATCTATCTTCTCTCATCCATGCACCATGGTGTATATTTCAGCTCACTCCTTTATATACCACTAGTATTTTTTTCCAAACTAACAATGTGAGAGTTTTGCATGTTGCTCATTTAACCAAAGTTTAGAGGCTTTTCCATGAACCCAATGACCTATCCGTCCCATTTCTCATTCACATTACACTCAATTTTTGACAAATGACCAAAGCCCATTTTGCCAAATAATTGTTTCAACATGGTGACGCGATGAACATAAACTCTCCATCGATTTTTTTTTTCGTAACAAAAATATCATGGCACAAGAATCAGCCATTCGTTTCCAACAAAATGCTGCATTTATTAGTTCATGTATATCACCAAGCCAACAATTCAGCTATAATAATTTGAATTACTAACGTATCTGATCATTAAAAACCAAGGCCAATAAAGTAACAAAAAAATTTTAGTGACAATTACAAAAAACAAACAGAGAAAAATGATGACAGAGAAAAATGATGGTAGGAAAACGTGGAAAGACAACAATCCATCTTAGTCCAACACTCTTTAATCCAAGACACAGCCAAATACAGTTTGATCTAAACCCTCAAGGGAGGCAATTTAAACATCTATTTTACCCGTCGCTTGTCAAAGTCAACGCCAGAATCACTATAGTGAGTGTTGTGATCACTGTCGCACACGCAAACACAGTCATTGTCCTGTTCGAGACTCTACTCTGCTTCTCCTCCCCGGAGCTTACCTCCATCTCCTCCACAAGTCTTCTCACAGTCTCCATGTCTGAATCCTTTGCCGCATGAATCAGCCTGTTCTGAATCTTCTCTAGTTTTGTCTGCATCGTTTTTCTCTTGCCTGACCAAATAAAACCCGTCATTTTCCAAAGAAGGATGCCAACGTAAATCGCCACAATGCAGTCTACTGTGTAGTGGTGGCGTTCCCGTATTTCCCTCTGAGCGCTGTGCACCACGAGCAACCATATCAATGCTGAAGAGAAACCTCCATAAGCCTCCTGTTGATGATTTCACCACATAATGGTTAAGTCCTATAGAAATCTGTCTAACAAAATCTCCCTATGCATTAGCTGACAAGACATGGACTTTTATGTAAAAGGAAGAAAATGATATATACCGTCCAAGCCATAGCGGTTAGGACAGCAACAAGCATGTGGCCACTGTACAAGAGGTCATTACAACCACCTCCAGCTTTCTTTAGTAGACCAAACCATGAAGACCCTTCAGAGTAACTCGGTCTCAAGAAGTCAGTGAGGAAGCTCATTGAACCCCAGTCAGCTCTGTAGTCACCAATGAATTTTCCTGGATCAGCTGTAAAGACCAAAGAGACTTCTCATTTGGATAATAAATTCTTAATGTCACTTATACAACAGGAGGATTAAGGCTGTAGTTGTTTCAAATGCCAGTTTATGCGTTTGGTTTACACTAGAAAAAAGAAATTGACATTTTCAGAAATTAAATGATTCGTTTTCTCATAAGATATTTTTGTAAATGCCAGAGGCATACAGCTAACGCCTAATGCTTAAAATCAGCAGAGGAGTTCTGTTTGGAATACTAAAGATTATGATTGCGTTTGGAGAAAAATCATCTCTCTTAGAACATGTAAAAGAAAAAGCAGACCAACAACGCAAACAAATAATTGAGGCCTAAGTAGTAAGTGAGCTGAGACTAGACTATTACCATAAGCTGCATCCCAATTGAGGAGCTGCCTTATAGCAGCAGGGTCTTTAGCATAGGGGACATAATATTTCTGAGCCCAGCTATGAGGATGAGAAGGGAGATCGTTGAAGCGGGCTGAAGCGCACCAAGGTCGAGCTGAAGGTAAGATAGTAGATACAAAGGTTATAGCTCTTAAAAGACGGCCCAATCCCATGGTGAACATGTATCGTGCGCCTAATCCAAGCCCTGGAGCTTTCACAGAGTCGAATACTACAGAGAAACCCAACATTACAAAGAGCATAAGAAAATGGTGCAATCCGATGATATGAGCTCTCAGGATTTCCACAAGTGTCTCGGGAAGGCTCTCGTTAAGTGCAAGTAGAAACCACTGGCCTGTGTCAGGGAGTGGAGGTGTATCCCTGTCGTATGCAGCAAAAAGTAGATTACTTGTAATCCCTACTACTATCTTCAAATTTCAATCGAATGCTCCATCAATGAACACATGAAGAATCAACTAAAGCATTTTTTAAATCACACTCAGAAACTCGTTCGACATTCAAGTCAAACCACAGGCTCTACTCAAATTTTCAGATCCAAATGAGCTCAAAAGTGAAACAGTAAAATCCGAATCCACTAGATTGCAGTGAAACAAACATTTATTCAGCAGATTTGAAACAGATCTAGAGTGGAAGAAGCAAAGTACCGGTGCCAATCTAAGCCGAGAACAGCGGTGACGGAGCGAACACAGAGAGCTTCGAAGAGAAGAGCGGAGAGCATGAAGACGATGGAGGCGAGGAAAGGTATAGCTGCTCGTAGCTCCGCAGACCAGTGCTTGTAGAACGGCACGCGCGTGATGACCGCGAGAGCCAGGAGCGACCAGAGAACTGGTTGAAGACGAGAATGCCACGCCGGCGACACGTATCGCATGTAGTCAACCGCCACGTATGACATAGCGGCGATCCCAATTCCTCCGACCGACTGTGGCCACCTCATGGCGGATTCGGCGATGGTCGTTGGCTGGTTTCCAGAGGTCGAACACGGACTAAGACTGGCAAAAGGAAAGTTTCAGTCCGTATAAAACAAGTTTGTCCGAAATTAGCAACTAATTGTCACAGGCGCGAGTTAATTAATTACTTAATTTTCTTTTTCTTCCTTTACTAGTTACTCCCTCCATTTTCTACTTTATGAGCTTTGATCTTCTCACGTCTTTATTAATTACTCTTTAAAATACTTTATACACAACCGAATAATTGATTTACGATTTTTTAAACACTAAAAAATATTAAATTTTTATGGATTAATTTGCTCAATAACTAAATAATAATAATAATTAAGTAACTAACTAAAATTGGCATATGTGACATAACTATGACCATTAGATTTAGGTTAATTGGTTAGAATTTTAGTTATTGTTTTTTTTGGGTTATTCCACACAATTTCCCAATTTTTTATTATACTTTTCTGTAAGTATTATTTTTTTTGTCAATATTTTAAACAAATTTAAAACAGTTCAGAAATCCAACCCAATAGTATAGACGTACAATGTTAACATAAATCAATCATGTCGTGCGGGTAAAGTCGTTAGAGAAGCCCTTGAATTATGTGAGGGTGGGATGTGCGAGATAGAGAAAAAAATGAAAGACTCCTTACTCCTCTCGAATTCCTCTATATGTGTCGAGAAAGCTGGCAACTCCGTCGGTGTAGACACCATATTTATCAAATCAAAACAGTCTACTGCCAAAGCCACCGTCAATTTCTGTTGCGCGAACATGCAGTGCATTGCCCAGATGAGTGCTTTCAGTTCTTAGTGACAGGGGAGGGGGGGGAGACTTCTGCGTAAATTTCTAACTCCCAAGAAAAATCCTTCCACATTTTCTTGAAAACAGTACTAACCTAAACCTGAAAAATGTACGTTTCTTTCCACTAACCATCTATATAATACCAAATGACCTACATAATCCGCTGAAAATGAGGGGGTACGACATGTTTTCATTCCGAGATTTGATTATCGGTTTGTGCCGACTCCCAAATTTGTGCCTCATTCTCTGCAACCTGTAAAATCACATGTTGGTCTTGGTCCAAATTCTAGTAAACCTTATCATTCACTGCTTTCCAAATATACCAGATGATCCAGGGAAAATTGTGTTCTTCAACATTAATTGGTTTTTTCTAGAAGAGATAATCCAAATTAGTGAAAAAGGATGACAATGAAAATATTTCGGGTCCTGTCGGTACATGCGACATGGCCCACGTTTGTAGTGCTGGAGGGCATTCAAACAAGAAATGATTAATTGTTTCCTATGGCCCCGCACCGGGCGCACTGAGCATCACAAATGATTCCTCTGTTTGGCAGATTCGTTGTAAACAAATTACATCCCGATATTATTTGCCATATAAAGTGTCTTAATTTTGGGAGACATCTTAGTTTCTATGCATGCATGTGCTTTTAATGGTCCTAAACCCAAGCCATCCACCCACCCCCCCCCCCCCCCCTCCCTTGATTCGGCCCAACACAATGTTTTCCATGTTAACACTGTAAACAACCATTTGAACTCCACCAAAATTTTACCACCACACTAATAAATTTCCAACACAATGTTTTTTTTGGGTTATTCCACACAATTTCCCAATTTTTTATTATACTTTTCTGTAAGTATTATTTTTTTGTCAACATCTTAAACAAATTTAAAACAGTTCAGAAATTCAACCCAATGGTATAGACGTACAATGTTAACATAAATCAATCATGTCGTGCGGGTAAAGTCGTTAGAGAAGCCCTTGAATTATGTGAGGGTGGGATGTGCGAGATAGAGAAAAAATGAAAGACTCCTTACTCCTCTCGAATTCCTCTATATGTGTCGAGAAAGCTGGCAACTCCGTCGGTGTAGACACCATATTTATCAAATCAAAACAGTCTACTGCCAAAGCCACCGTCAATTTCTGTTGCGCGAACATGCAGTGCATTGCCCAGATGAGTGGTTTCAGTTCTTAGTGACAGGGGAGGGGGGGGGGGGGACTTCTGCGTAAATTCCTAACTCCCAAGAAAAATCCTTCCACATTTTCTTGAAAACAGTACCAACCTAAACCTGAAAAATGTATGTTTCTTTCCACGAACCATCTATATAATACCAAATGACCTACATAATCCGCTGAAAACGAGGGGGTACCACATGTTTCCATTCCGAGATTTGATTATCGGTTTGTGCCGACTCCCAAATTTGTGCCTCATTCTCTACAACCTATAAAATCACATGTTGGTCTTGGTCCAAATTCTAGTAAACCTTATCATTCACTGCTTTCCAAATATACCAGATGATCCAGGGAAAATTGTGTTCTTCAACATTAATTGGTTTTTTCTAGAAGAGATAATCCAAATTAGTGAAAATGGATGACAATGAAAATATTTCGGGTCCTGTCGGTACATGCGACATGGCCCACGTTTGTAGTGCTGGAGGACATTCAAACAAGAAATGATTAATTGTTTCCTCTGGCCCCGCACCGGGCGCACTGAGCATCACAAATGATTCCTCTGTTTGGCAGATTCGTTGTAAACGAATCACATCCCGATATTATTTGCCATATAAAGTGTCTTAATTTTGGGAGACATCTTAGTTTCTATGCATGTGCTTTTAATGGTCCTAAACCCAAGCCATCCGCCCCCCCCCCCCCCCCCCTTGATTCGCCCCAACACAATGTTTTCCATGCTAACCACTGTAAACAACCGTTTGAACTCCACCAAAATTTTACCACCACACTAATAAATTTTGTGGTTACCGATTTAGGTAGTCTAAAGAACGACATTATATATGTTGGTATCGCCGTTGCCACCGATTTTATAAGGACTTCCTTCCATCCCTTTGATATAAATTTAGTCGCCCATCCAATAATTCGATCATGTAGTCTTTCTCTTAAGAAATTGAATTTTTTTTTGCACCTCCCAAACTTTCCGGAATACCCAGAAAAGTGTCCATTCCTCCTATCATGAAAAAAAATCCCTCGTACATGTTTCAGTTCCTCTCGTATTGGCTCCTCAACTATGCTACCAAACTATATGGATGAGTTAAAATTAATATGTTGTCCTGACGCCAATCCGTACTTTAAAATTTGTAAAATAGTCAGACACTCCTGTTTGTTTGCTTTACAAAAGAACAGGCTATCGTCTGCAAAAAAAAAAGATGGAAAACTGGTGGGTAACTTTGAGTCTCGTAAGGGATTTCTCCTTTTCCACTTTTCGTATCTTAGCTATTAATGCTTCCGTACAAAGAATGAATAAGTAGGGTGAAAGTGGATCTCCCTGCCGGAGTCCTCTCCCCGGGGGTGATCCTTCCTGTTTACCATTAATTGAACCCTACACTGTACGTATTTTATACACTGCATCATCCATGTGATCCCCCTATATGAAAAACCTAGCTTTCGGAGAAGGTTCTCGATGAATGTCATTGCACACGATCATAAAGTTTGCTCACATCAATCTTTATCGCCATATACTTTCTCTTACATGATTTATTTGTTCTTAAACTGGAACATCTCATGAACAATGAGAATGTTATCCGAAATTAGTCGACCCGACATAAAAGTTGATTGTGTTTCTGATATAAGTTTTGGTAGGTCTCTCTTCAGACATTGGCAGAGAACCTTGGAAATAATCTTGTATTCAACACTACAAAGACTTATTGGCCTTAATTATGTCATTAATGTGGGTATTTCCATCTTTAGAATAAGACAAATACTTTTCATATTTAACATTTTATCAGAAATCCATGTACTCAGTGAATCGTTAATTAGATCTAGAAGATCCACCTTAATAATATGTAAGCTCGTTGGAAAAATAAAGCGGTCATTCGATCCGGCCCTGGAACTTTTTTTTGATGCATCACGAATAATGCCTTTCGAACTTTCTCCTCTATCACCATTGCTGTAAGCGCTACATTCATTTGGTCCGAGACCAAAGAAGGGACTTCCCTCAATACCTCCTCTATCTATGTAGGAGAGGTAGTAGAAAATAAATCCTGAAAATAATTTACTGCCACTGATCCGGTATTTAAACTATTAATAAGTTTTGACCTTAGATAACCACAAGTGTATGGCAAATGTCATTGTAGCAATTAAGGGTCATTCTTCCACAAGAAGTATGCAAAGGCAATAAACTAGAGTTGGCCTAGACATTTTCACAAACACCTTTCGGGCCTGAAAAAACCTTGATCTAAGGATTGGTCAATTACTTCAATCCTAGCAATGGATTCTCTCTAATCAATGGAAATCATGAGAATCTAGACCCAAGCATCACCAATCACATATCAAACATCCTAATCTACTCCACCCATAATCCACTAAAAGACTACCCATTCATGCTCAAACAAGCCATCAAAACATTAGCAATGAAAGACATAATAAATTAAGAGAAAAGATAAAGAAAACTTCACTAATCAAACATAAAAAGTTGAAGCTTTAACATCCGAATCCAAGGATCCAAAGGGTTTTGTTTACCCAAGGGATAAAGAAAAATCAGAAAAAGCTTAGGGTTTTTAATGTGCTTAAAAGTATTTATAGGAAAAAGAGATGTACCCGGGTCAAACCCGGAATTGTGCAGAATATGGAGCCTGCATCGACCTGTCCCATCGACATGGTAAAGAGGGCAGGTCAATGCAGTGAACATCAGTCCTCCTTTTTGCCTGGTGCAGCCCACATCGACCTGCTGCATCGACCTGGTGAGTTGGGCAGGTCGATGCAGCTTACATTAGGTGGTGTTTGGCTCCTCTTCACTCCCCTTCGTTCTCCTTTCTTCTCCCATTGATTCTCTTTGATCCTAGGCCTCCATAGTACCTGAAATAGACTTAAAATGCAATGCAAATGCAACATAATGGACCTAGAACTCTAAGACTAAACCTAAACTAAATGGAACCTAATATGAAGAGAAAGATGCATTACGTAATCTAAATGAGTGTAAAAGCTAAGGAAAATGCATGCTAAGGAGTGCTAAAATATGAACACATCAGCCACCAACTCAACTTGATCTTCCTCTGAATCGACTCATACCCATGTTATATTATAAAGGCCAATAATTTGATTTCTACCCCTTCTTTGTTTTCTTTGCGTATGATTTAAAATGCAATGCAAATGCAACATAATGGACCTAGAACTCTAAGACTAAACCTAAACTAAATGGAACCTAATATGAAGAGAAAGATGCATTACGTAATCTAAATGAGTGTAAAAGCTAAGGAAAATGCATGCTAAGGAGTGCTAAAATATGAACACATCAGCCACCAACTCAACTTGATCTTCCTCTGAATCGACTCATACCCATGTTATATTATAAAGGCCAATAATTTGATTTCTACCCCTTCTTTGTTTTCTTTGCGTATGATTTTTTTTTTTTTGAATTATTGTCTCCCCCCCCCCCCTCTTTCAACCACATATTCTGATGCAGTCATCCATGAGAAGAATACAAGTCTGCCGGATACAAGTCTGCCGGATACAAGTCTGCCGAATACAAGTCTGCCAACTACAAGTCTGCCGAATACAACTATGCCATCCGCACTTGTTGCAGAGCAGAACGAAGTAACGGAGCCGGAGATGCACGGCCAAGTGGAGCCTCCAGTTTTACCTCTTGGACCGGTGACAAGAGTTCGAGGACAAAATTTTAAACGGCATATCGACTTGTTCATCACAGGAACGTTTAACGAGGTCTTCTCAGCCGCAATGCAAGTCAAGGACGAGTCAAAGATTGTTATTTTGGTCTAGCAAGAATTAAATGCAACATGAAGAAGACGAAGAGGAATTTAAGAAGCCTAAGAGTTTTTCCACAAGTTAAAATCTTATTAAGTGCTCCATTTATTTATAGATGAGTTATTTTATATTTATAAGGAGTTGTAGACATTTGAGAAGGAAGTTTTGGATTAGTAAAGTTTCTGAGATTGTTCATCTCGTTTGGTTCACTTCAAACTGCCTTTGGCTAGGTGAGAATCGGATTCTCAAAAGCTTCTTGGATAGTATCGGCGAGTTTCCGTTCTCGTTGTGGTGAGCGGCGTTTTACCCCCACCGTTTTCAACCCCTAGTTCGATTCTGGAACGATTGTTACCTCTTCCTCTTACGCGTATTTGGAGGTACCCGTAGAGGCGTGTATCAATTCTTGGTATCAGAGCTTTGGGTAGGCGATTGTTCGTATATCCCTATTTTTTCATCATATTAGTTTATCTTTAATTTCTATTTTCGTATTTGTATTTTGAAAAGAAAAAAAAAAGAAGGCAAAAGTGTTAGTTCATCTTCTAAGCGACGCCATTGTTGAATCAAAGACAAAGCCAAAGACTTAAGAGTGTTCAAATTCGTGAGAGATTCAGATCGGAATTAAAGTTACTTTTGAAGATTCATCGTCTACTCTCTACGGAAGACTCCAGTTGTGCTTGATTGGGAGATTTGGCTTTTGTTCTAGATCGAACGACAACCAAAAAAAAAAAAAACCTTTCTTTCAAGTAAGTGGTTCCGTGTTTAACCCCATTTGAGCCTATCCATACATTTTGTGGAATTTCTTTGTTCACATCAACCTATTTCTATAACCCAATTTCTTTCAATTCAAATCCTAAACCCACAAACAAAAATTTTCTTACGGACACAAGTCTAGCTTCGGCCACTTTGCTAGCTTAATTCCTGGGTTTTTGAGCGATTTGGTACTTATCTCGGCTAGGAAAAGTTTAGTTGAAAACCTTATGACGAGCATCTCTAAAGAATACAAAAGAGAGAAAACATGTGAGGGAGCGAAACACTCGAGAGTACACACGAGAGCAGAGAGTTTCTTTTATTATTTGTGCTTTCTTCTAACCTTTTTGCGGGAAAACTCATGGCGGACAATCCAATGGAAGAGATGCCAGCAATGTTTGAAGATTTAGTGCAGCGTTTAACTCGACTTGAGGGTGAACGAGAGGTTAATCGGATACAAGCACCTCAACCTCTAAACCAAATTCATGACAATGGTGGTGAGCAACGAAATCAAGGAGGTGGAAGCCCACAACTCCAGTTTCCAATATTTCTCGGAAAACCGGATCCGGAGAGCTACTTGGATTGGGAGACTCGAATGGATTCTATTTTCTCGTGCTATGGCTATGATGATCAAAGGAGTCAGCTTGTTGCGGTGGCACAATTGCAGGGATTTGCTTTGACTTGGTGGGATCAAACTGTCACAAACAGAATCCGAACAAATCTGCCACATATTCATTCTTGGACAGAGATGAAGAACATCATGAGAAGTTGATTTGTACCACCTAATCACACCCAGCAAATCCATAGACAGCTACAACAACTCTCGTAGGGAAGCCGCAATGTCGAAGAATATTGAATGGAGATGGATCGTCTCATAAATCGATTGTGTATGATAGAAGATGAAAACAACACCAAGGCACGGTTTCTGGCTGGTTTGCGACCTGATATTTTTCGAAAAGTTGGATTCTACACATGTGATACTTTGGAAGAGATGGTTCACTATGCTGTTTTGGTGGAAGAGAACATTGAAGAAAAGAGAAACAATCGAGGTTCAACTTGGAATGGAGCCAATTTCAGAAATGAAGATAAAGGAAAGGGAAGAGTTTTTGAGAAGCCTTTTTCAAGAAAGCCTAAGGAGGATAAAGGAGCTGAAAGTTCATACAAGAATGATGGAAAGACGCCTATGAAGAAAACAAGTGATATTGAGTGTTTCAAGTGTCGAGGAAAAGGACATATGGCTCGAGAGTGTCCTAATGCGCGAACTATAATCATAAGAGAGGATGGAACTTATGAATCTAGTGAAGATGAGGCATGTGGCAATGATAATTCAGAAAGTGACCGGGAAGAATATCCAAAGATTGGAGAGATGTTGGTCACAAGAAGAGCACTTAGCGTTCAACCGAGGAATGAGGAGAATGAGCAGCGACAAAATATCTTCCATATCCGCTACCTCATAGAAGGAAATGTCTTCTCATCATTGATAGTGGTTCTTTCACTAATTTTGCAAGCTCTTACCTAGTCCAGAAGCTGAAACTTCCAACAACGAAACACCCAAGTCCATACAACTTGCAATGCTTAATCATGATAGAGGCATGGAGGTGGCTGAACAAGTGGAAGTTCCTTTCAAGATTGGTCGATATGAAGACAAAGTTACTTGTGATGTGGTGGATATGCAGGCTGGTCACATACTTCTTAGGAGGCCATGGCAATACGATCGCAAGACCATGCTTGATGGCCGAGCCAATAAGTACACCGTTCTTCATAACCGAAAGAAGTATACCTTGAGACCACTTTCGCCTCAAGAGATCCATAAAGATCTGGTTCAATTGGTAAAGATGCAAAAGGAGGAAAATCGACAAAGTGAAAAGAAGAGTAAGGAGCCAGCAGCCAATGGAGAACAAAAGGGTCTGACAAATAAGACCAACTTCTTTAGCAAAGCTCGAGAGGTGGACAAAACATTGCTGGAAGGAAGGAAAGTGTTACTTTTAACTTATAAGGAGAGTTTTCTTAATGTTAATGAGTTTAATAACACTTTACCTACTAACGTTTCATCTATTTTGCAGGAATATGAGGATGTATTTCCAGAAGATATTCCATCGGGATTACCTCCAATCCGTGGAACAGAACACCAAATTGACTTAGTTCCTGGAGTTCCTCTTCCCAAGCGACCGGCTTATCGGACAAACCCCGAGGAGACAAAAGAGATTCAACGACAAGTAGAAGACTTGATGACAAAAGGATATGTTAGAAAGTCTAAGTCCTTGTGCTGTTCCAGTGCTCCTTGTTCCCAAGAAAGACGGTTTGTGGCGAATGTACGTTGATTATCGCGCCATCAACAATATAACAATCAAATACCGTCATCCGATTCCCCGACTAAACGATATGCTTGATGAGTTGAGTGGTTCTAGCGTGTTCTCTAAAGTTGATCTCAAGAGTGGATACCATCAGATTCGGGTCAAGGAAGGTGACGAATGGAAGACAGCGTTTAAGACAAAGCAAGGGTTGTATGAGTGGTTTGTGATGCCATTTGGTCTTAGTAACGCTCCATCAACATTCATGCGGCTAATGAATCATGTTCTCCGAGAATACATCGGTAAGTTTGTTGTATACTTCGATGATATTCTTGTTTATATCCAAAATTTGCAAGAACATGTTCTTCATTTAAAAAAGCTTTTTGAGGTCTTACGAAAAGAATGCTTGTATGCTAACCTAAATAAGTGTGTTTTCTGTCAAGAGAATTTGGTTTTTATTGGATTTGTGGTTAGTTCACAGGGAATTAGAGTTGACAAAGAGAAGACTAAGGCGATTCAGGAATGGCCTACACCAACCAATGCGAACAAAGTGAGAAGTTTCCTTGGTTTTGCCAGTTTTTACAGAAGGTTTGTCAAAAATTTCAGCTTAATTGCAGCCCAACTAACCGAAATCAGCAAGAAGGATATGAACTTCAAGTGGGAGGACAGACAACAAAAGGCGTTTGAAGAGCTTAAAGAAAGACTAACCAATGCTCCGCTATTAGCTTTGCCTAATTTTGCTAACACTTTTGAAATTCAGTGTGATGCTTCAGGTATAGGTATTGGTGTTGTACTTATGCAAGGAGGAAGACTCGTGGCTTACTTCAGTGAAAAGCTCAATGGTTCAACTCTGAACTATTCAACCTATGACAAAGAGCTTTATGCTTTGGTGAGGGCACTTGAGACGTGGCAGCACTATCTTTTTGCTAGGGAGTTTGTGATCTATTCTGATAATGAAACTTTGAAATACATCAAAGGACAAACAAAGCTGAACCGAAGGCATGCAAAATGGATAGAATTCATCAAATATTTTCCATACACAATTTAGTACAAGAAAGATAAAGAAAATGTAGTGGCCGATGCACTTTCTCTAAGGTACATTCTCTTAACTACAATGGAAGCAAAAATTCTTGGTTTTGAGCATCTTAAGGAACTGTACTCTCTTGATCCAGATTTTCGTGATACATTTGCTGCTTGTTCTGAGGTTGGTTTTGGAAAGTTCTATTTGCTTAATGGGTTCTTGTTCAAAGAAAATCGTTTGTGCATTCCAAATGGATATGTTAGAGAACTCTTAGTTAGAGAAGCACATTCTGGTGATCTTATGGGTCATTTTGGGCAAGATAAAACACTAGCTATTTTGCATGAACATTTTTATTAGCCTAAGATGAGAAAGGATGTTGAACGTGTGTGTGATCAATGCATTAGTTGCAAGAAATCAAAGTCTAAAGTTCATCCACATGGTTTATACACTCCTTTACCAATTCCTCATTCTTCTTGGACTGATTTATCTATGGATTTTGTTTTAGGTTTGCCTAGAACTAAAGGAGGAAAGGATTCTGTTTTTGTTGTCGTTGACCGGTTTTCTAAAATGGCACATCATATACCATGTGCTAAGACTAACGATGCATCTCACGTTGCTCATTTGTTTTTCAAAGAAGTTGTTAGATTGCATGGTGTGCCTAAAACAATCGTTTCTGATCGAGACATCAAATTTGTTAGCCACTTTTGGAGGACATTGTGGAAACAACTCGGCACTAAGCTTTGCTTCTCCACCACTTGTCATCCTCAAACCGACGGTCAAACAGAAGTGGTGAATAGAACTTTGGGAGTCATGCTAAGGGCCATAGTTGGAAAGAATCTGAGAACTTGGGAAGAATGCTTGCCTCATGTTGAATTCGCTTATAATCGTTCTAAGCATTCCGCTACAAATTTTCTCTATTTAAGGTTGTTTATGGTTTTAATCCGCTAACGCCTCTAGATTTGTCTCCATTGCCTACTGCAGAAACTTTAAGCATGGATGGGAAGGAGAAGGCAGATTTCGTGAAGAAACTTCATGAGAAAGCTCGAGCAAACATAGAATGGCGAACTGAACAATATGTGACGAAAGCTAACAAAGGCAAACATAAGATTGTATTTCAGCCTGGAGATTGGGTTTGGCTTCATTTGAGGTCTGAGCGATTCCCTCAACTTTGCAAACACAAGCTGAATCCTAGAGGAGATGGACCATTCCAAGTGATTGAACGCATAGGAGACAACGCATATAAGTTGGATTTGCGCGGTAAGTTCTTTGTTTCAAACACTTTCAATGTCACTGATTTGTCTCCTTCTCAAGGGGGAGGGAATGATGCAGTTATCCATGAGAAGAATACAAGTTTGCCGGATACAAGTCTGCCGGATACAAGTCTGCCGAATACAATTCTGCCGAATATAGCTCTACCATCCACACTTGTTGAAGAGCAGAACGAAGTAACAGAGCCGGAGATGTGCGGCCAAGTGGAGCCTCCGGTTTTACCTCTTGGACCGGTGACAAGAGTTCGAGGACAAAAGTTTAAACGGCTTATCGACTTGTTCATCACGGGAACGTTTAACGAGGTCTTCTCAGCCGCAACGCAAGTCAAGGACGAGTCAAAGATTGTTATTTTGGTCCAGCAAGAATTAAAGGCAACATGAAAAAGACGAAGATAATTTTAAGAAGCCTAAGAGTTTTTCCACAAGTCAAACTCTTATTAAGTGCTCAATTTATTTCTAGATGAGTTATTTTCTATTTATAAGGAGTTGTAGACATTTGAGAAGGAAGTTTTGGATTAGTAAAGTTTATGAGATTGTTCATCTCGTTTGGTTCACTTCGAACTGCCTTTGGCTAGGTGAGAATCGGATTCTCAAAAGTTTCTTGGATATTATCAGCGAGTTTCCGCTCTCGTCGTGGTGTCCGGCGTTTCACCCCCAACATTTTCAACCCCAACGTTTTCAACCCCTAGTTCGATTCTGGAACGATTGTTACCTCTTCCTCTTACGCGTATTTGGAGTTACCCGTAGAGGCGTGTATCATATTCCGACTTTCTTGTTTCCAAAAAAGCTCATTGTCCATATAAGCGTATTTTAGTTTCTTTGTAATGTCGATCAACTCACCCTGAGTTCGATCATAATTTTTAATTTCCTTAAAAACCCGTTTTAATTTGGAATTTTTTCCCTTTCCATATGGTAAATTGTCTTTCCTCCATTTGTAAATTTTCCACCTACATATACTAATTTTATCCACCAAATTTGGACCATTTGCACCCGACCTATCATCCCAACCATTGGATATTAACTCCATTAAACCTTCCCGTTCAATCCATCTTTTATCAAACCAGAATTGTTTTTTTCCTCGGGGTACTTTATCTTTGATTGTCGCCAAAATTGGTAAGTGTCCGATCCGATCATAGCCAAATATTCAATAAAAGAATTTGTAAAGATCGCGTGTCAGTCGTTGTTGGCCATACGGCATCAGATAATTTTTGAGTTTCTCCTCCCGTCCAAGATAGATTATTTCCTAGGTACGGAAATTTTATCATTCCATAATTTTGAATCATGAGACTGAAAGACATGAAAGTTGAAGCATGTCTTAGATTTCCACCTTGTGTCTCGTGATTGCCTGTTAGTTCGTTGAGGTCCCGAATTATAAACCAAGGGTCCGAGAGAGATCTACCTGTTCGGGTTAATCGTTCCCAAACTTGATCACAGAATTTTGGTACCGAGTCTCTGCAAACAAAGGAGATAAATACGTTTTTCCGTTTGATAATCGCTTGAATATCAATTATCTGATTATTTGCGAATAAAACATCAACATTAAATTTATTATTATAGAAAAGCGAGACCACCACTCGCACCACACTGATCCACCGTGAACAACTTATTATAACTCAAATAAAATTGAAAAGTTTGAATAAAATTAAAGTCTTGTTTGGTTTTAGAAAGAAAGAAAAAAATCAGGTTTGTGCTTCTTCGATAATTTCCATAGATAACTTATCATCAGGTGGTTGCCGAGATCCTGATAATTCCAGCTTTAAATCCTCATCAATCACCCTAAGGTTTTGGTTGGAGTGAACCTCACTGATTATTTAATATGTATAGACCATGGAAATAGGTTTATCGATTATTTAATATGTAAAGTAAATGATATAAAAGCACAACATACATTAAATGAATAATCTATAATTACATTAAAACAAAACAAAACAAAAAATGAACATAACAAACGGAAAACGTTTGGTTGTCATCCTTTATATTGAGTATCAATATGAAGAAGTTTCGGGTTGTTTGGTTGCTACTATATTCCTCTTATTGGTGTCTTCTTCTTCTTAGTTCTTCGTTGTGGTTGTCATCCTTTAGGCTTAGCTTTAGCCTCGGGCCATGGTGACTCTGGTCTCAAGTGCGTTTGCAGTTCTCTCGTCACTTTTCTTCTTGTCGTAAAGTTTCCGTGTTTGAGCAAAGTTTCCAAGTTCTTGGTGATGTAGAGGAGTCTTCCCTTTGTTCCTTTAGAGCTAGAGTCGTTTGGCTGGGTTTTTTGCTTCGGTATAACAAGTTTTCTAGGTTTATTTTGGACTCCTCGATGTAAAATTCCCTCGTTTGGACTTTGTTTTCCTTGTTGTGTGCCTTTAGTTCTGGAAAAATATCTTTTTCCGCTAACTTTTGGCTTTAGGAAGATTTCGATTTCGTCGTTTATGTTTAATTCCAAATTTCAAATTTCAATATAATCTTTTACACAGAATAAAAAAACAAACAAAAAAAAACATTCAATATGGTGCCAAAAAAAACATTCAATATAGTTTTTAAATCGCGTAACGCAGATGCTGAGTGAACCTAAAAACAATATTAGCCGTACTCTCCAGAGTCGAAACTCATACACATATAATCTCAGCCTCATTGAGCCCCGGACTTATAAAGATGCCCAAACCCATCCCAATAATTTTATTATATCCATTTTATGCAACTGTGTAAAACGCTATATATTCCTGACCATTGAATGAAATGAATCGAGTTGCAGAGACAAGATCATGCAAGTTAAAACATCTAAGTAAGTTTGATATTACACACCACCACATGGAAGGCAACACTTTTCGCCAATCTGGATGAAGAACCACTGTAACAGGTCTGGTCGACCATCGTCATCCTTTTTCTCAGGCGAGGACTCGGGCAGTGGCAGCTCTGGTGGCAAATGCCTGTGGAATGCATCAACTGCTGCAGCTACACCATCCTCGTTTTCAAGTACTCTCGCTAGTTCCATCACTCGTGATTTCACCTGAAAACGCACAATTGGTGTCCTGTGATGCATATTCTTTCTATTTATTGACTTAAGAAATTATCAAGGATTTTCATCTTTATGTTTTTCTTTTATATCTTAGCACAAATAAGGATGAGACCTCACGTGTGAGACACATCAAACTAGAGAGAGCTTTGGAGGTTTTATCAGTTTCCAACGGTGGGAACGGCTTCGAGCTTTGTTTATTGGCTTATAGCTTTAGCCTTTGGGTTTTGTTTGGTTCGTTTCATTTTGCAATAAAGAGACCCGTTTGGGTTTAATTTCTATTTGTGATACTTTACTCTTAACATTCTATCAGCGCATGGAATATATATGAAAGAAGAGAAATCAAGTTTATTTACCTCTGGCTGAAGCATGAATCCTATCGAATTACTGAGGTTCTCAACATTGAGTTGAGCTATCGGTATTGGAGCAGGCCCAAGTCCTTTCTCATAGATCCTGTCACCCCAGAAGAACTGATCCCCAAAGAACGGCACAATCGTTGTTGGACACTGCAGACATAAATTGAATTCAAAAGAATATAGGAACCATAAGATTCCACCACAGGACACTTTGGTGATGGGCATGAAAGTATCCAGATGCATAATTATAATTCTGTACCCCGGCTTTTAGTCCAGTTGCTGTGGTTCCAGCACCGCCATGATGAATCTTCAAATCCACAACAGAAGAAAGCAGCCTCAATTAGAAGATAAAGTCTCTGGAGACATGAAAGCAGTAATGCATTGGGAATCTAAAGAGGGCTTTACCACAGCTGAACATTGAGGAAACAACCAATCGTGAGGGCAGTCCTCCAAGAGGAATACGTTTCCAGGAACTTCAGCTACTGCAAGATGTTAGGATAAAAATGAATTCTGAATCCAAAACGTCAAAACGGGAAGGTACAGAAGCTGCTTACGGTTTCCAAGGCCACCCCAACCTCGATCCACTATTCCTCTTTGTTCTGTAACTCTCAGTGTTTCCAGTATAATGTCCATAGTTTTTTTCGGATCATCAAGAGGCTGATTGTGTAAAGGAGAGGTAAGAATAAAGTTACAATACTGTGAACAGAAACTAGCACATCATCATGTAAACAAACAAGAGGGGCAGGGCCATAATATATATATCGATCAAATACAGTAGAACTGGTATGATGCTCTTTAAGTTGATACAAGTTTTTTGTGCAGACATTAAATTGATACAAATCTAAGATTAACCAATTATCTCAAGATCCACTGTCAATACTATGCACTATCACTAAATATTACCAAAGAAACACATTTTCGGACTATTAAAGGTTTTCAGCTTACCATGCTTCCAAAACCAATATATATGGGTGGTGGTCCTCTTTCTATCCATTGAATAAACTGTTTACGAGGTTGGTACTTCGATCCAAGGTTCAGGAAACAATACCCAACAACATCAACTAAAGGACCCCAGTCTGCAAATTAGTCGAACGAAAGCAAAATCTTTCAGATATCTATCAAAGAAAAGATTAAGAGCTCAGAATAAAAGAATATTACGTATCCAAAAATTGACCACGCATTATGGTCTTGCAATAGCCAGAAGAAGAATGAGCCTTGAGACCAAAATGAGGTTACAGTGCAAAATGGAAACAAGGAAACATATGATAAAGCTCAGTGGAATACACATATTGGGGATACAGTTGTGCTCATACCACTTGGTTTTGGCACAACATGGGGACTCCACATGTAACCAGTAGGCAAGTGCGAAATTGAGCCATGGTATGTGCTGAAATATGCGATAGGTGCAAGGTTTAGCTTCCTCTTCCTAAAATCATTTATATATGCCCTTATGCTCCACCATACCATCAGATCAACAACTATATATGACAGCTGAGACAATAACATGTTGTGAAAGAATCAGCATCGTAATCCTTTTTAAATCATATCAAGAGGGTGGACAGTCATAAGAGTTAAGGCTGCATTGAAAAAATAACATTACCCAATACGCAGCACTCTGAGGAACACGCGCCAAAGGGTGGGGAAATTCATGGGTTGGCCTGCCTACAGGAAGATGATGTGAGAAAACGTAACAATAAATAACACGTTTAGGCAGGTGCTCCAACCTTGAGGTAAAAAAGCAAAGAAGTCAACTCACGTCCAAGGCATTGTGAAAAAAATGTGAATTGGTACTTTAAGAGCTTCAGCAACATGCACATGTCCTGCAATTAGAACCAAAGCCATATCATCAGCTTCATAGGAGCAATGAAAACAACCTAGTAAATATGCTCAAGAAAAGTTTAGAAACAATGAGGTGCTGATGAATCAGAGATTTTGACGTCAGAGGGACTTACCATATGCAGGAGGATTTGCAATTATTGCTTGAGCTCTGAAAAAGGCAGTAGTTTCCATATCAGGCTCTGTGCACGCCGGAAGAAGAGACTCTATAATTGCCTTCAACTGTTTTCTCTGTTTTGATATTTCTCCAGGCCCAGAAGGAATGAGACCTTTATTTCTAGCCATATCTACATTCAAGAATACCCGTAACTATGATTTAATAAAATATTCACATGAAGCTAACTAAAAATTTCCATTAGGCTTTCATCAGAAAACAAAAAGGGCGAGAAACTAAAATATAAATGATTTTTTTCATGGAGGACTTCTTACATCCAGCTAATTCTCGGGGATCACCACCCAAGGGATAGAACTCTACTCCAGCAGCCCGTACAAAAGAGCAGAAATTTGCATGAGTTGCCAACCTAACACGATGACCAAATTCCTGCAACATAGGAAAACAGTATATAACTTTAATTCTCAATGACCAATCAGTTCATAATCTCTCACAAAATGCCAAGAAATCTCAGGACCCCTAGCTCTAGGGGAAATGCGTCAAAAACATATTTGAGGATGGAATGAAGAATCAAACTAAATAAAAACAAAACGAGAACACATGATGTAGGCTACATGCCAGCGCTTGGATAAGAGCCTGTTTATTTGGAGTGTAAAATATGCATCCGCGAAAAAAATACACATTTAATGTCACAATGCTTCCCTCTATAAATCTTAAGATCACGATATAATACGGAATGAGAAAACAATTTTAAAATTACCTGGAGCCGCTTTGCCATGGCCAAAAAAGGCTGCACATCACCTCGAGTTCCAACCACAAGTATAGCAATTTTTATCCTTGGAATGGATCTGAAGGAATCCGCAAAGGACTTTTCATATGTGATTGTGGACTGCCCTTTGGTCTGCTGAAACTCCAATAACTCCGAAACCGGGGTACCATTATCTATATCAACTTCCACTGTACCGTCATTTTGTATTCTGACTAGCTCAACAATGAGTTTTTGCTGGAACCACAAGATGTTATAAAAAAGAACCATGAGAATATAACCATGCCACCGGAAAAAAAAGTAATCAGCAGAGAAACATATCCTATTGACTCTTACAGCAGGAAAAGAGAATCTACACTTGTTAATATCCAAGATTAATACAATGAGGCAAAAGTTTTGATAACAGGTGCATGTGAATAAAATGTTCTTCTTATGTCCATGCTCCAATGCCATAGAGAAAAGTGGGGACATAAGGGTATAGTTTTACTACCTTTTCGCGCTCCGATAATCTGTCTAATTTTAGATTATGACTCGGAAGAGACCCTTTCTCTGTCAAGGATCGAGAGTACTTAATCTCATGGTCGTCGATTAGCATATCCCCATAGAGACCAACAGGTGCGGTTTCGCAGTGGTCTAGTCCTTGAAGAACATACGTGTGGATCAGTGGTTATTCCCAAACTCAGAATCAGATGAAACCAACGTGTTTCCATAGAATCTTGGTGAGAGAATAAGAAAAAGTTGAAGAGAGGTACTAACCCCGACGCCAGTCCGAAGAAGGACCAGAAACTTGGGGAGTAGTCTCTACAGAAGCACCAGATGTTTCCAATAAACTTGCTCTCTCGTTATTTACAAGGTAATCTTCTTCAGAGTCTAGTTCTTGCAGTGGATGATTAAAATGAACACTAGTCGCCATAACATTCAATTAAACAGCTCAATATAACCACAAGGATCAAACCCCACAAAGGAACATCTATGTCACTAATCTAAGAAGCACCAGAGATGCTCAGTCAATCCTCAGTTAGCTGCACTTTATACCAAAACCAAAAGAGAGAAAGATATATTATTTAAAGAAAATGGAAAATAGGGTTTGGCTTTATCTCATCCGTTTAGCGAGATTACCCACAAAAGGATCACGCTTTACTCAAACTGTAAACGATTCAAAGAAATTGCCCAGAATTAATCCATCAATCAATCAGAGAAAAAGAAAAGGAATTGCCCAGCGATTGAATCTAACCTCATCAAGCAACTCAATTGTTCCAAAGCGAAACAACTCGATTTCGGAGAATCTGTGTTTGGGGAATTCGTCCAACACAAACTTAAAAGCTTCCAATGGCTTTGGAGACTTTTGAATCAACCAAAATGCGGTGACAGATGCATATTAATCATTGCAGAAATATAATACATTAATCAATTCACTAATATCTCATTTGATATAAGATAGTAAAGAACTAAAGATACTTACCACTGTTTCCTTCTTAAATGCGCATCCTTGGGGGAAATAATAAAAATACAGAAAATTCATGTAAAAAATCGACCAAACCGTAAGTCTCGTGAACCTTGCAATCACTTTCATAAATTAATAATATTAGAATTACGATATTTTACTAATTTATGGAGTTATTAATTTATTAATTAAAAAAAAATCTATAATTTTGTTTACTCGATAATTCTCAATACTACATACAAAACTAAATCCATCACGATTATATATACAAAACTCTCAAAAATAAATACAACAAAAGTTTGTCATTTATTAGAACGAATAAGGATCAACCTCATTTATACATATAGATTTTAGAAAGTTTGTCTATATTTCTAGGTATTAGAAACTATTATAGGTCTAATGGACAAAAGTATGATTGTAGATATATCTTTTGCGTAAACATCATATTATAGAATGGTAACACAAAAATATAACTTACAAACAAAATTGAAATGGATGACTTATACTTAGAACTAATGAAATCTTAAAACCATAAAATAACTAACAACACAAAACACTAAATATTTGAAGTAATTAAACCCAATTTTTTTTTTGTATCCAATTTACCAGTTTCATTATAAAATTAAAACCACCAAAAGCCATTTATATTTTGGTTTGAATTTACCAATTTATAGATGTTTGTTGGAATGAAGTGTCAGTTTGATTTCGAGATTTTTAATAAACAATTTGGTATACAGTTACAGTTCGGATAAACGATTTAGTATATGTCTCTTAATTTTGGTTTTTTAGGAAAGGGATTTCAGTTATACTTGCTAACGATGGTTTGAGATTCCTAATAGACCTATGAATAGATAAAAATGATTACTTGGCCTTCTCATTTAGAAAAGTAAGATATTGCGTTTTGATTCACCTTCTGGTTTATTGAATTTCTTTAAGTTGAATATCTAAATTAGATGATGAGAATGTTTACGGCTTCTTGTCTTAAGATACACATAGAGAGATGAGAGAGAGAGAAAGAGAAATGGAGAAGAGAGAAACAATTTTCTTCAAGATGCATTGGCCCACACAGCTTTATATTAACATTATCACTAAAATATTTTTATCTTAAGTTGGCATTTTTATGTCTTCGTCAAGTTATACTTTAGGACTTAACCCTTGATTTATTATCGTTTGATTTTCTTTTTCCAGATTTACATTTTAAAAGTATAACAGAAGAAAGAAAATGGTTCATCTAAAAACTAGTTTATGCTTGAAATCTACATCATCAATCAAATTTTTGAAATTTGCAAAAAAGAGTACCAATTATTTATGTTTATAAACAATACAGGTTGTGGGTATATACGCAAGGGTATAAAATCAAAACATCAAAAGAATCTACCAATAGGTGTTAATAGATTTCACAATAGGCAAAGATAGTGAAGAGTGGATATACAAGTGGCTACAAAGAGAAATTTAGCTCTTTAGAGTCAAGAACAAACTTAATTCTCATATGAGTATATATATTTTGTACATTATTCATTGACGACCAAGCACAAGTATTACACATTTATGAAACTTCTATCATCTAATTGAGAGCGTATACGTATAATATAATATAACCAATGTTTTCTGATAACTGTGAATCTTAAGGAGCGATTGGGTACTTCCTAGTGAATGTCCTGCAACACAAATCCTAGAGACGTCTAACATAGAGGATCTTTTTACCATTGAAACCCTCAGATTTCTTCATAGCCATGTCTAAGTTCTACAAGCATGATGATATCTTGGAATAAGAGAAAGCAACTAATCTAAAAGTACTGCGACTGATGTTTTGATGTCGCCATCAATATCTGAAGTGAGACATAACTGTAGATATAGTTGATGGATTCTTCTCCCATTTTGCTTCTCAAGGGCGAAAATTAATAAGAACTGAGTTTTCATGCAGGTTGGGTAGGGATTTGTTCTTGAGCACAAAAGAGTTCATTGCTGCAGTAGTCTCCAAACTCCAATCATAGCCCAATCTACTGTTATCTGATCATTTCTTGGAACAATAATGTTTGCCTTAATGTCATTATGAAAACATAAATATGTTATTGGCTGGTCGGATGATTTTTGGAAATAAACATCTTTGGTTCATTTTTCAAATTATTTTAAGACTTTGAGTGACAATGTTTACTTTAAATTGTGTATCAAGCATGAATTTATAAATTCCCTATAAATTGGGAGTTAGTAGTGATTTGCATTATGAGTTCCCAATGTTAAGTTCTAATCTAAATTGATAATTAAATGAACGATACAATCGAAATTTTGTTTATTTTGTCTTTATGGTATCAAATTTGGGGTCAAAGTCGGTGAAGACGACCCTTTCTCTTAATTTTTGTCCATTTGATACATTTATACACTGTACAATATCCCCTTTCAAACAAATTGAGAGAGATGTGGTTGACTGCGTTTGCCTTTAGTTGCGAACTTATTTGCCTTTTCAAACAAATTCTTATTGTAAGAAAAAGTACTTCAATCTCAATCCTTTTTTTTGTTTTTTTTTAAAGTCTGAAATATTAACTTTTACAAATTATGAGAATAATTACATGGACGATTCTACAATGGATAATTTTAACCTTAACTTGCGGGACCACGACGAACATGCTCGACCACGACGAACATGCTCGACCACGACGAACGGCTCTACTTGCACCACGCTGGAAATCTCATGTAATTTTTGCCTCCATTAATTTGCATAAATCGCATTCTCTTGGATTCGAACTCCATACCTCCTGGTGTAGAAGTATTAATGAACCCTTAGTCAAACCACTGGACTAAGGGGACTTCCACCTTCAATCTCAATCTAAAACCAAGAAAATAAATATAATAATACTCCCTCTGTTTTTAATAGATTGATTTTCTAGAATTTTCACACAAATTAAAAAATAATTAATGATGTTTAGTTATAAATGCACCTAAACATTTTCCCTTAACCATGAACCAATGGTTGTTCTATAAATTCAAATATTCTCATTTAATATTTCTTGAAATTTACAATTTGAATATATAAACTAATAAAAAATATATAAAAAACCTAGAAAATCAATTTTTGTGGAACAACAAAAAAGGTTACAACATCAATATTTTAGGAACGGAGAGAGTACTTCCTAATCTTGAAAATTGAAATAATAATATCATGATTCCAATGTAAGCATTAAGCAACCGAATTTTACAAAACTTGTGATTGATGTGGATCAGTCAAAATACTTTAATTTGTTTTTGTGCATAATTTTACATCCAAATACGTAAAACAACATATAATAAAATAAAATATAATTAAATGGAACTAAGTCATAAAAAAAAGGGACAGTTGCTGATATGGTGCGTTTTCTAACTTTAATGTCAAGCGGGGTACCTTCGTAGGAAAAATTATAGAACTAGTACACTTTTTTTGAAAATGTCTAAAATACCCTTACGCTTGGCAGAGTCTGCGTAAATTGTGTAGCCTTAAGGCTAAGGCTGGACAAACTCTGCTTAAACTCTGCTAATTATGTAGCCTTAAGGCAGATATAGTGTGTGAATTGTGTAGCCTTAAGGCTAAAGCTGGACAGACTCTGCATAAACTCTGCTAATTCTGTAGTCTTAAGGCAAATATAGTGTGTCGATTGTGTAGCCTTAAGGCTAAGGCTGGACAGACTCTTCTTAACCTCTGCTAACTGTGTAGCCTTATGGCAGATATAGTGTGTCAGTTGTGGTTGCCTTAAGGCAGATATTGTGTGTGCTTTTTTTGTAGACTTAAGGCAGATGTTGTGTGTGCTTTTTGGTAGACATAAGGCAGATATTGCTCGACAGACTGTAGCATACTGTTCGCAGGGCATAGCTTGACATTTGCAACGTAACTAAATTGTATAAACGGTCGGATTTTGAAGTACTCCTCTCTTTTCACAATAATAACAAGAATGCCATTACTTCTTACTTTTTTTGAGTTTGCTATAAACCTTTTCAACCTCTCCACCTTTAACCTAGATCTACTATTTCGATTTCACCCTCAAAGGGATATTTCATATTTTTCAGAGAGACGGAAGCGAAATCCGAGTATAAGATTGTTTACAGACTTCGATTTAGAACGAAAGTACGTACATTCTACGGAAAGACGATCTTCGTTTACATCTAAAGATATTCTAGGGGTTGAAGGCGAGCATATTTTCGGGAAGAACGAACACATGTAACACTTCAAAACATTACACTAGTTATCTAAACCACCATCTTCTAAACTGCGTCTAGAGCTCTAGTACGTCTTTGGCAGAGCTATTTCTAAAAGACCCTGCCAAAATGTAGAGCTCTGCGAAAAATCTTCTAAGATAGTGTGTTGCAGATCTTTTGAACATTCTCTTTTTTGCAGATAATGTTGCATTTGTTGACTGTTTTTGGACAATGGAAGGTAAAAATGGGTTGGGATTTCGACGTTGATTCAAGCAAAGGAAGCAAGTTGTTTGCGGTTGAAGACCAAATCAAGTATGAGGAATTTTTCCGCATTGTTTGTGAAGATTACAACTTGGAAACGCAGATGAATGCAGTCGAGATTTCTTATAAGTTGCCTACACATATCATGGAGAAAATATCTAGCGACACACCTCCTATCTTCTTGAATAACGATAGGCAACTTGCAAACTTTATCACAATGGCGGAAAAAGAGGTTATCCGGCTTTGCGTGTCATGGAAAAGAAACGATGGAATTAAAGCAGAAGCTGCGGGTAAAGATGAAGCTTGTGATGTCAAAGAGGATGGTGGTGTGGATTTTGATGATGTTGGTAATGTTAAAGACGAGCATATGATGCCACCACCGAACGACAGCAGAGACTGCCGACAGTATGCGAAGAAACAGCAGATGCCGCCTTTATTCTGCGATATATTCGATGAGACACCTACGAAGCCATTACCAATGAAGAAATCTGGATCCATTAAGGTTGGCGAAATATTTGATGACAAGGAAGCATTAATTATGCAATTATGCAAGATTGCAGTCATCGAGAAGTTTGATTTCAAAATCGCCACGTCGAGGAAGAAACTATTTATCGCGAAATGTTTTGTTCCTAATTGTTCTTGGAGGATTCGTGCGTCGACTCTGTCAGTTTCATCTGAATCTCCAGAATTTCTCGTTCGGATATATAAAGAAGCTCATACATGCTCTGCTGTCTATAGGTATTCTCGTCAACGACAGGTTAATGCAAAATTTATTGGAAAGATGTATGTTGATAGGTTTAGTGGTGGTAATGATCTTAAAGGAATCACGCCTAAGCATGTAATGAACTGTATTAAGTCACTATATTGTCTTGACATAGACTATACAAAGCGCATAAAACGTTGGCATATGCACGAGAGCTGGTCAGAGGCACTTTTGAGAGGGGTTACCAGGACTTACCTTCCTATCTATACAAAATAGAGCAGGCCAATCCAGGTACGATTACAAAGCTTGAACGTGATGCTCAACAAAGGTTTAAGTATTTGTTCATTGCTTTTGGTGCTTCCATCAAAGGATTTGAGTTCTTGAGGAGGGTTGTTGTGGTAGATGGAGCACATCTAACTGGAAAGTACAGAGGTGTTATGCTGGTAGCTGCAGGTCAAGATGCAGATTCGAGTATATTTCCTATAGCTTTTGGGATTGTAGACTCAGAGAATGATGCTTCATGGAAATGGTTTTTTACACATTTGCGTGGTGTGATACTTGATGATAAAAATTTGGCCATTATTTCTGACCGTCATCCATCAATCGCAAAGGCCATTGAGAAGGTTTTCCCCGCAGCTGATAGGGGAGTATGTTACTATCACCTCAAAAATAACCTCATCTTAAAGTTCAAAAAGAACACAATGCTCAGTTTGGTATGTCGTGCTGCATATGCATATCGACTGGTAGATTTTGAAAATTTTTTGGTGTGATTCGTCGTCAGAATAGTGAATTAGCAGTTTACTTGGAAGAGGCGAAATTTCGATTATGGGCTTGTGCACATTTTCCAGGAGATAGATTTGGTATAATGACGAGCAACATTGCAGAATCCATTAATGCCGCGCCTAAGGAAGACAGATCATTTCCTGTTAAACATTTCGTGGAGGGTATTAGAAAGTTGTTGTCAAGGTGGTTTGTGGAAAGGCGAGACAAAGCTGCCTCATTAAAAACAAATTCCCCCCAAACGTTGAAAACTTACTGCATGAAAGACACGGTAGCTTGGAAATTTTAAATGTTCATCATACTGATTCAAATTGTAGCCATGTTACAGGTGGAGATTATGATTGTGTGGTTGATCTACAGAAGGTATGTAAGTTTTTTTTTGCTATTTATCACTGCCAGTTTCAGGAAATGTATCCTGAGCAAGTCTGACAGTCTCAGGAAACATTTGCCTTGTTTATCTGCCCTGAGTTCGATTCCTTTTTAAAATTTATGATTGCAGAGACTTTGTACTTGTAAACAATATGATGTCGAGAAGATTCCCTGCGAGCATGCGATTAAAGTAGCATTAAGTCGGAAAACTGATGAAGCTACCCTGGTGGATGATCATTTCACAAAGGGCTACTTGTATTCAACGTACTCAGAACCTATAAAACCTGTAGACGAAGATTTGATTCTACCACCACACGTAATTAGTGAACAATGTCTGCCACCAGTCATAAAAGTACCTTCCGGTAGACCGAAGGCAAAGAGATACCTTTCTGCTATTGAAAAGGCTAAGCGGTTCAAGCGTAATCAATGGAAAAAGAAAAAAACAGAACCTTCGCAGAGTACTCCATCCACAAAGCAAAAAACAAAGCAGAGGACTCCATCCGTTACGAAGAAAACGAAGCAGAGTACTCCATTCAGCGATAATATTTCACCCACTACTCCATCCCCAAAGGTGAGAAGGAAACGATCTCGTAATTCTCCGACTACTCAAACACCAAATAAGAAAGCTAAACTTTCGCAGAGTACTCCACCCCCACAGATGAAAAAGAGTCTTTTCCAGTGTAGCCCAAAAATTCATCACAGGTGCTCAAAATGCCATAATGCAGGACACAATCGAAAAACATGCCCATTTTCTTGACTCTGGCTTCACTCTGGCTTTACTCTGGCTTCACTCTGGCTTCAAGTTTATTTAAACAAGGAAACAAATCTTGGTTTATAACTTTATTTATTTGTCCTTATTTATGGTGCTCCGTTGTTTTATGTTAGTCTTTAGTTTGATGTGGGTATCATAAAATAGTCGGTATCGCAGAGTGTGCATCTGGTATCGCAGAGTCTGCATCTGTTATCGCAGAGTCTGGATCTGCATCAAGTATCGCGAAGTCTGCATCTGATATCTGCATGAATCATCCAGTAATCTGCTATTAATCTTCCTGTGCTCTACTATAGATTTTACTTTTAGTTTCATTCAAAAAATATATATGCTCAACAAATCCGAGAGTAAAATATGTTATTCAATTAAAATCCACATCTTGAATTACGGAATCATAATTTTTCAAGGATTTATAAATACAGAAACAAATAAAATTAGAAGAAATAGTTCAAATCTCCTATATAATGCGGCAAAGCTGTCTTGCGAACCAATACAGGTAGCAGTTTTCGCATCCAGGTTGATATTCGTGCTCAGTGGCACAATTTGGAAAAGGCAAATCTGGACAGTCAGGGTATTGCCACGTTGATGCAAAAGAATGGTTCATGGGTGGATAGAAAGCTACAACCGCATCCAGAACCTCCTCCCCAAGCCTGGTGAGTTTATCAAAATCACCTTCAGCGTGTATGTTGACACATAATTTGAGAAGTTGTGCAGCCTTTTTCGTACGTCCAGCACATACACACAGCATTCCACAGAGATAAGTTGCGTTAGCACTGAAAGGGACAAGCCGTTCCAAAAGCTCCATGGCTGCGCTGATGTCTTGTTCTGCGGTCACGAGTCTTGCAGCCTCATAATAAATAGCAGTTGGGTTTCCGGCGTTTAAGCATCTTACAAAAAAGCTGCGATTCGCCCCGTCTAGGAGAATTTTATCTGTGTCTTCACATAGATCGTGGATATTAAGTTCCTTGAGGACTTCATCACTGTACACTACATCTCTACCGATCCGCCCTATTCGGAGGATGTGTCCGAATCTCCACAAGGTGAGGCGGCCAAGTTTTCGTGTAATGACAGAGATAATGTCCGAAGGGAGCTCTGGTATTTGCATGTTAACCTACGATGTGATGCGGTATTTGGATTTTGAAAATAATTAACAAGCACTCTGTTCGTAAACAATCTACTATTTTTATAGATAAGAAAAGAAATGAAAGGGGTCGATCTTCCTTTAAATTGTCTTGGAAAATAAAACTCAATTTACAGGGACATCGGTCAAACATTTAGTACAATCATTGCACGCGCCTCAGTTAATGGCTCGACACGAGAGGCATGCGGGATGATTACTGTGCAACCGGTCAACTATCATAACATAAGATACTCTGCCTTGGAAAAGACAACTCAATTAATAAGAAATGGCAGAGAAAGCGAGTAAATTTGCCACGCAATAAATGGCGCGAACACCCATAAGAATAAAAGACATGTCATTTTTTTACACATGAGGAGATGAATGACAACTCATTTAAAAAGTATACATCAATGAACATGTGTTTATTGCAGTAGTTGAAAACATATTCCCTAGTCTGCCAAAACCCTAGAGTAACGCTTCGTGTTCATATAGGAGAAAGTCGTGTCTGTTTGTCTCTACATCTATTTGTTTACCAAAGACGCAACATTCATCATCTTTGTCTCTCTTACCAAGTTTGTGACCATGGGTTATAGTGTAAGGCGAATTAAAATGGAACTTAATCGGATCCAGTAGGATGTTCCTATACAGTTCATCAGGGCAGGTATAAAATCTAGAACTCCCAAGTCTTTTATGCAGTTAGAGGTAGTATTATTTACCGATGATAATAGGAACTTTACGGATGTAGTATTATTTAGATTAAATGTCTGAGTTGAGTCTTATATGTTTTAGGTCCCGTTGGTGATTGTGTTTACGAATGGGAAGCAGCTATCAATGGACCCTTCGACAGTCCCTATGCCGGAGGGATTTTCTTGCTTACCATCCATTTTCCTCCGGATTATCCGATAAAGGCGCCAATGGTTTGCTTTTTGCTTTTTCAGTTAATTGTTATTTATTGCAGGATCAAACTTCACTCTTGATCATCTTGCTTTTCATCTTGCTTTTAATTGATATTCTCTTTGTCTTTGCATGCAGGTGGCTTTCAAAACAAAGATTTACCACCCAAACATCAACGCAAAAGGAGCGATTGAGTATGATATCTTGAGGGAAAAATGGTCTCCTTCTTTAACCATGTCCCAGGTTTGGAATTTTTTCAAATTTAACAAAGTTTTGTCGAAAAAAATACTTCAGCCAAACATGTGTGTTAATGGGATGGATTTTTGTTATGGAATTAGGTTTTGATGTCAATTTGCGCGCTGATGACTGACCCAATCCTAGATGATCCTTTTCTGCCGGAGGTAGCCCATATTTACAAGACTGACAAATCCAGGTTCGAGTCAACTGCGCGAAGCTGGACGGAGAAGTATGCCATGGGATCAGAGTGAGGTGGTGGAGGCAAAGAAAGGAGCTGTCTCACCTGTGTGTTCTTTAGTATCTTTTCTATGTTTGCTTTAGTATCTTCTGAAGACTGGTTTGCTATAAGTGTTTCATTTTGAACTCGCGGATCAATTCGGTTATTGGTTATTTTGAGCGAAGGTGCAGTATCTGCTTGTACTCTGCATCTGAAAGCAGATGATGAGCGGACTCTGCATTTAGGCTGCAACTGTGTGTTCTTTAGTGTCTTTTCTATGTTTGCTTTAGTATCTTCTGAAGACTGGTTTGCTATAATTGTTTCATTTTGAACTCGCGGATCAATTCGGTTATTGGTTATTTTGAGCGAAGGCGCAGTATCTGCTTGTACTCTGCATCTGAAAGCAGATGATGGGCGGACTCTGCATTTAGGCTGCATCTGTGTGTTCTTTAGTGTCTTTTCTATGTTTGCTTTAGTATCTTCTGAAGACTGGTTTGCTATAAGTGTTTCATTTTGAACTCGCGGATCAATTCGGTTATTGGTTATTTTGAGCGAAGGCGCAGTATCTGCTTGTACTCTGCATCTGAAAGCAGATGATGGGCGGACTCTGCATTTAGGCTGCATCTACATCGCTAACACTGCGCATAAACTGCATTTTCTCAACTTGTTTTCATCCACAAAGGTCTAACAAAACAAAATAAAGTATACATAAATTACTGAGCTATTATAATGAGACATACAAAAGTGTTACTCCGAGTCTCAAAAGATCGAGTGCAATAACATTAAACAACACAGTTGACGAGGTTTATTCTAGGTGGTATTGGTACGATGAATAGGGTCATCAATGTATGCATCTTCAACCATTGAGAAACCACCGGTCTTAACAACCCTTAGTTGCTAGATTGCTTCTTCAACGACAGGAATTGCTGGATTTATGAGGAGTTCAGAGAATGGGTAGAGAGCCGAGACACGTATCTCACCTGCAATGCCAAAGAGTCACCTACTCATATATGTTGCAATAGTTCTCTATGGTTGAATGAAGTAGTAACACTACCTCCAAAATAGTCCATATTCCAATTTCTTAGCACTCAGAATATGACCTTCCCAATTGGCTGAAGTCGCCAGAAGTACTCAAATTCATCAGCAAATGTTCCCTTCGCAATACAGTTGATATTTTTGCCGCTGCAGCTCACAAAGACGAATTTATAGTACTTCGTTCTCAAAAGACATCCTAAACTATAAACATAATTAACTTACCTAAAATTCCTCAATGTGAAGTGTAGAACTTTGTGACCAGGGACAACGTAAACGTCATCTGTGAAGCCTTGATAAATTTCTAATTTCTAGACTTTCACAATAGCACCAAGCAAATCAACTGTGTTATATAGCAACATGAATATAGATTAAAAAATCTGACGTGAAATGGAAAATCAAACAACTAATATTCCATCAATACTTACCAACACTAATCTTCTTATGCAATGAGCCGTTTAGAACTCTGCGAAATGGAGATAACGACACCATATGATTACCACAGATTCGTGCTACCTTTTTAATGATCGATTCTTCATGGAAGAAGATATGGAACTCATGGTGTGTTAGTTTCCACTGACCCGGCCTCTTCGTCACTTCAAAATCCCTAATCAAATACCATTCCCCTTCAGCCACGTCTTCAAACTTTGACAACAGATGATTTCGAATGGTTGCAGAGATCCGAACACCCTAAACCATAAAACCAAAGATTGTATCTATTCCTCTAAAAATTAAACAAAATCATGTATTCCTAAGAGACAACATAAGGACATCAAAGCATGCATTTCTTACGGCGTGATAATCAGCGAGAAGCAAGTGTCTTTCAGGTTGAAAGCGTGCATAGTGCTCTCCAAATTCTCTTACGACTTGAACCAAGATTCTTCCACAATTCTTCATGAGTGACAAGTCTAGAACCATATCTAAATGAGCCATTTTTTTAGACTGAAAGTTTTAGAGAAAAGTTTGGAAGAAAAGTTTTGAGCCTGAAATGTTTGGAGAAAAGTGTTGGAGCCTGAGAAGTTTTGATTGTTTTGAAGAAACGATTGGATTGAAGAACGGTAAATAATCAAAACTGACTTTTTACGGTTCCAAAAAATGTTAAAGAGTCAAAGCAATATCACATCACAAGTTTGGTTCGCGAAGCGCCACGTGTCGATAATTGCATGATGCAATATGAGAAACAAGGCATTGCCGTAATTGTTAAAACAAACAATAACGTATAATTACCGTTATTCCAAAATAATATTTTAGATAAGTTATAGGAAAATATTTCAAACTTCCCTACTGCAGAGTACGAACAGACGCTGCGAATTCTCTACGCCTAGTACTGCTTTGTCTCTGCATTTATCATAACCTTATATTAAACTTCTCAAAAACCAATATTATTTTTATTATCTCAAAAACATATACGATTGTGAATACGTAATCATTACGTATATAATAAATTAAGAATATATAGTAAAAATGAAACTTACTTTTCACGGTTCGATTGCTGAAAAGGGGACTTATTTGCTAGTTTATACGATTCTTTATTATGGGGCCCATATTGATGGACACTCTAGCAGAGGAAGAGCGGACTTCTTTAATTGATACGACAATAACTTTTGATTCGACGTAGTACTACTTTTAAAAATAACTTTTTAGACGCAACTCAATAAACTTATTGAATTGGTCATTGGAGATATTTAGAAAAGTTATAGTATAATATTTCAAACTTCACCACAGCAGAGTACGAGCAAACTAATATACTGCGCTTTCTCTGTGCTTTCTCTACTCTTACTCTATTTATAATCTGCTTATTAAATAATGTTAGTATTTACTTTGCTCTTACTCTGCCTACGACAGAAGAAGAAGAACAGACCTCTATTTTTATTCTGTGTATTCTTTTATGTTCACTGCAAATGTTATGCAAATATGGTGTAAAGCAGATTACGGCACATTTTACGCAGATCGATAGCTGAATGTACCATAACATTAACAACCGTTTGTTAGAATGCCCAGTGTCATGCATTTACTTACTCTGCATTTAATTGGTAAAACAAACAATAACGTATAATTACCGTTATTTCGAAATAATATTTTAGATAAGTTATAGGAAAATATTTCAAACTTCCCTACTGCAGAGTACGAACAGACGCTGCTAATTCTCTACGCATAGTACTTCTTTGTCTCTGCATTTATCCTAACCTTATATTAAACTTCCCAAAAACCAATAGTATTTTTATTGTCTCAAAAATATTTACGATTGTGAATACGTAATCATTACGTATATAATAAATTAAGAATATATAGTAAAAATGAAACTTACTTTTCACGGTTCCATTAAAAATGTTAAGAGTCAAAGCAATATCAACTCACATCACATCATGCACTCGTATACGGCCATACTCTGCAGCCATCAATGGCAAGATCGGGTTGCGCCAATTACTTTTGATTCGACGTAGAACTAATTTTATAAATAAGTTTTTAGCAGCAACCCAATAAACTTATTGAATTAGTAGAAAATTATAGTATAATATTCAAACTTCAAGACAGCAGAGTACGAGCAAACTTCATATACTGCTCTTACTCTGCCTAGGACTTGTCGATAATCGCAGACATCTATTTTTAATCTGCGTACTCCTTTCTGGGGCCCATTTTGCTGGATGCTCTATCAGCTGATGGGTCCGAATGGTAGCATCTAGTATCAAAGTTGAGTTGGAGTAGATGTTATATTTGATTTAACTTGCAGTAAAAATATGCTGCATAAACTGCAGATTTATGTGGTGAGTTTGCTTTTACTTAGCATTTTACAGAAGAGGCTGGGAAAATTCTATTTGAATTCTACGGTTTAGGTGGAAAATTGAAAATTCAAATATCTTTGAATTTTTAAACATTATCAATCTCGTGGCAAATATGGGCTGATACCCATATATAGAACTCATCCTAATGGTACTGCCGAAAATAAACGATAAAAAAGCACGCATTTTTTATATAACAGAAGAATCAAAGGACAATGTATAGGTGTAGTGTTAATAATATTTCTATCCATTTGGCATATCTTGCCATGTCATCATTATTTAGTCGCAAACCAATGGCAGATCAATAGCAAACCAATGGCAGATCACATATTTTAGCACGTAGGGCTTCTCCCTCCAACTCTAACTCCTCGCAACGAGGACAATGAACATTAGTGATGCGAGACGGATACACATTTTGCCAAGTAAGCCTAAGGCGATCCAGGCTACCTAGACGGACCTCTGCTTCGTCGATATCCGCCCGAAGAGAACTCCCGTCAACTGCGGCGTCGGAGAGAAGAAACTCAGGGCGCTGGTAAGGGAGTTGAATCAAAAAAGGGCATTAGGAAAATCGGGATATGTGCGACGGTTCTGCTTTGTTAGAACTGATGAAGCGCAACACAGAGAAAGCGCATGTTAAAAGAGTTAGCTTGATCAATTCGCCAGAGTCTAATGAATTTTTTGTAAGATGGAAATTACCTGAACCAGACCACAAGCGGGGAAGTCCGTCTGGACCGGAATGACGAACAAAGAAGTAGCGAATCTTGTCATCATCACCACCCTCAATTTGGAGGGGAAGTTCAACTAGAGATCTGCAACCGTCACGAAGAATAAGTTCATATCTATTAGACCAGGGGTCTATACTCCTAACCTCAAAAGCCCCAAAAATCATAGCACTGGAAACAGTGATTCCAGATAAGTCCGACAGTATTTGGAGGGCCTTTATCAACCCCCATGAGCGGGCATTAAGCTGGCTGGGTGCAATCCGAAGTTCTTTACAAAACTCCATCATCAAAAAAGACAGGCGATGGCGGAAACCTGCCCGAAAGGAAGACCAATAGACGGTGATATAGCCTACCGGAGGAATCTCGGGCACATCTTGTACCTCTTGATATTTGAACCAATCCGAATTCCTTGGCAGAGCAGGATTCACACTGTTGGGTTCGCTCCCGCCAGAGGAAAAAGAAGATGAGGAAAAGGCAGACATCGGATTCAAAGAAGATTGGTGAGACTGATGGGTAGAAAAGAAGAATAAAAGATACGCTTGGGTTATGTAGCTTTTGGATTATCTTTGTTTTGTTTGTTTGAGACTGATGGAGGAAAGGATAAATTATCTTTGTTTTTACACCCAAATAAAGAAGAGATCTTTTATACTCGTTGAAGGGAAACCGTATCAGTATGGAACCCCTAGTTAGTCATTCTCTGCAGCTATTACTGGACGCCTCTGAGATGATGCTGCTCCATTCCAAAGGCCACGTGTCGATCATCGCATTATTGAACACGAGAAACAAGGTACATTATTAATTGTTCTACTACAATACGACATACGCCACGTGTCGATCATACATGATAGAACACGTTAAGTAAGGAATGGCAGTGATTGCGACTACTCTGTTTATATTCTGCAATAAATTTAATAGTACTCTGCTTAGGCACCTTCTCTGCATATACTCTACGAAATAACGGGTTAAATGATGGGAAGGTGGACCGCTGAAATGATGGGAAGGTGGACAGTTGAAATGACAGCTAAGCGAAAAAAAATGACGTACGTGGTTTTGCTTTATCCCTCTCGTCTATAAAAGAAAGAAGAACCCTCAAAATAACTTGCGGCTTCTCTTCTACTCAATCTTTTTTTTAGTCTGCGCAGTTGATTCCTATTTTTAATAGACACATTCTCTGCATTTTACTCTTTTACAGGCACATATTCAAGACATCATGGCCGCAGATCATTCGAAGAAAAGAAAAGTACCAATGTCAGATCTGGAGTTGGAAGCAGAAGAGAAGCGGAATGATGCAGTTATGGAGGCGGAAAAGGAAGGAAAGGATCGCCTGAGGGCAATTCTTCTGCTGGTGCGATCTCAAATGAGAGCGAAGGACGAAGCTCACTGCGTCAAACTCAAGTTGGAAAGAATAGCCGGTAAATGCTCTATGTTGGAGAAGATGATGCATGAAGAACAAGTGGTCATGGATGCTAGGCGGCAGCAGTTAGCGGAGAAAGAAATGATTGCTGAGGAGGAGCTGAGAGGAATTACAGTTCCTCGTATTGATTGGTTAAAACTTGATCTTTCGTTTATGGAGGACTAAAGTTATGTAGAACTCTTGTTATCCTAATTATTTTACTTTTCTTAAAATTTCAACGACATTTAGTTTATTTGATGTTGTTTATCTGTTCTTGGATTTGTTGTTTGTACTCTTTTCTTCGACTTGTGTTTCTGTGTGTATTCAAAACTTTCAAACTACATCTCCTTTGGATGCAAACTACGGTTGGTGCAGAGTAACCTACATCTCGTTTTGGATGCAAACTACGGGCAGATTTGGGTGCAGAGTACAAATAGACTCAAATATAGAAGCAGAGTACCGAAAAAGTATGCGAAGCAGAGGACCTAGGTTTGGAGCATATTTTAGACAGATTTTGAACTTATGTTTATATACGTACCATGTATGTTTCTGCAGATTTTGCGTTTACTACTTTTTCTTCTCTGCATTTATAATAAACATCAACTTCTCTGCTGGAAAATGGGATGATTCTTCATATTCCTTTTCTACATTTATTACAAAAAAATTCGAGCAAAAACTGGTACATGTTCTTATTCGTCTTGATCATTGTGAAATACCTGGCGGATAATTTCCGGGATAGGGGATATTTTGTCAAATCCAAGCTGTTCCCATTCTGAAGGATGGGCCTCGAGCCGTTTTATAATCTTCTCGATTCTCTTCTGTTTCTTGTGAAGTTTAGCCTGTTTCTTCAAGATTTTCTCGTGAGTCTTGATTGCTCGCCGGTACTTCTCGTTAAGCTGCATAAAATAAATTATAGATACATAAGGAACATCAATGGAAAACTCTTGAAAAACATGCAACACCTTTACCTTAGTTATGAACTCCGTGGATTGCTGAAAACATCTCGGGTTATGGTTCATTAGTAAAACTGAAGGAATCTTCAATCCGGATCGTTCAAATATAGTTGTTGAACTCGCGGAAGATTCATTATCGTTCATCGGATTGAAGACAGAGGCTACAGATGGCTCCATTAAAAGTCGGCTATATGTGCTCTGCAAATAAAGAAGAAGTGTTGAAGATAACCCACGTCATAAATACAAGAGTGGACCGAGTTACGAAATACAAGAGTGGACCCACTTCATAAATACAAGAGTGGTTGACGAAATCCACTTAAAATTAATTACAAGAGTGATGACGCTAGATATTCCAACTTCAATGAAACTCTGCATCTGCTTTGCTTACACTCAGCATAAACATGGGCAGAATAAGTTCTCTTCTACTAAGGAAGGAAAAACATAAATTCTGCTTGTACGCCGTAGAGTTTATGTTTTTCATCCTTAGTAGAAGAGAACTTATTCTGCCCATGTTTATGCTGAGTGTAAGCAAAGCAGATGCAGAGTATGAGCAGGTGCTGCATATTCTCGGTTTACAATCTATCAGCGTAGTTTATGATGATGCGTGTAAACGAAGAATAAGCAGAATAAGTTCTCTTCTACTAAGGAAGGAAAAACTTAAATTCTGCTTGTACGCCGTAGAGTTTGGTTAATGTAATATTTACTAGAACAAATCTCCCTATTTACTATATACATATATTTACTAACCATGCAATTAAATTTGAACGTCGTAGGGATCGTAGATACTTGCAATAATTGACTCATCACACATGTGTTGATCGGTATACGAAGATGTCTCATCCAACACCTCTGCAGCGAGCTTCGTCCTCCAGGTCATCATTTTGGCATTACACAGTTCTCTTGCTGATAGTGGCAATCCTAACATGTGACACTCAATGTATTTGAGTGCGTATACTCCACAATCACCTACTTATGGACGCATTTTGGGAACGTCTTTTACAATTGTGATTGTAAAAGCTGCTTGATCGTAGTCTTGAGGAAAGAACATATGAATTGCGGCAGGAACCATTTCAGCAAAAGCCCTCGCCGCTGCCATAATATCTGATTCTGGAGTATTTAAGGAATCATATATGTAGACAACCCGGTCAACCAATGATATGACCGTCCCAACCCAATGATTCGAGCTCACGTGTAGAACGAAGTATAACGTGTCAACGTCTTTGCCCCAGGCCAAATTTGTTGCGGCATAAGCTGGAAGAATACCGTGTACATTCTCGTAAGTACCACCAGGCCATCTTTCAAGCTTACGCCAGTCCTTGTACCGATTCTTCCAAAGAATTTGAAATGCTGCATCCAATATAGCAATCTGCGGACTCTTGAAAGAACTAGGATTTCTCTTTAGCCTTAGTATATACAAGTTCAGTGCTGCGTCAAGGTGTTGATAATAAAAGAAGGACAAATGTTAGGCACCAAAGCAGAGTCTACTATACACACAACAACAACGGTCTGCCAGCTAACATGAAATAAACACTTTTGCCAGATCCACTGTTGACGAGGAAGAATGTACTTACCATATCGTGTAACCATTCCCTAGGCTTCAAAAGTAAGTTGAAGAATTCACGGGCCGTTGTTTTCCCTCCAAATGGATAAATATTTGTTCTGTCGAAGAAAATCAACATTCAAGTTAGACTGCAAGATAAAATAGACGATCTTATATGCTGTGTGTACTTACTCATCGGCTCTGAATACGTTCATCTTGTCCACCAGTGTTTTGTCAACATCTCCAAATACAATTTCGTAAGCAGATTTCTGGGCCACTTGTTTTGCGTTGTTGCTAGGTACAACAGGAAGCGCAGTCAATTTGCTTAACCTTTCACTCCTCCTTGTTGTTAGCTTGTTGGTATGGCGAAGATTTCTGGAGCTTTCGTATATTTCGATTTGAGATGTAGTTGGGTGGACTGAATCCACTGATGGTTCAATGATATTAACTGGCTGGGAGTTTCCTTTTTCTCTCCCTCTTCCTCTTCCTCTTCCTCTTCCTCTTCCTCTTTCTTCAATGATTTCAGTGTCAATCACTGAGCCTTTACCATCTTCAGCAGTCGAAGCAACTATCTCCATGCAGACGTTGGTTATCAATGCCGTAATGGGATCCTTAATGCATACATTAGTTTCATCTGCTACAGCGGCATCCTTAATGCAGACATTGCTTTCATATGCGGGAGTGGCATCCTCTGCCTGAAGGCATGCTTTGGGATCATTATCTCCTTTTTCTTCTTTGGCATCTTCTACCTTTTCACTCCCATCAATTTTTTCAACATCTCCAACTCTACCATCATCTTGAAGATGTTCTTCTTTGGCATCCTCTGCCTTTTCACTCCCATCACTTTTTTCAACATCTCCAACTCTACCATCATCTTGAAGATGTTCTTCTTTGGCATCCTCTGCCTTTTCACCCCCATCAATTTTTTCAACATCTCCAACTCTACCATCATCTTGAAGATGTTCTTCTTTGGCATCCTCTGCCTTTTCACTCCCATCACTTTTTTCAACATCTCCAACTCTACCATCAGCTTGAAGATGTTCTTCTTTGGCATCCCCTGCCTTTTCACTCCCATCAATTTTTTCAACATCTCCAACTCTTCCATCACCTTGAAGATGTTCTTCTTTGGCATCCTCTGCCTTTTCACTCCCATCACTTTTTTCAGCATATCCATCTCCATCATTACCATCATCTTGAAGATGTTCTTCTTTGGCATCCTCTGCCTTTTCACATTTGTATATTTTTTTCCCCATGGAACATATCTTGAAGATGTTCTTGTTTGGCATCCTCTGCCTCGATGCCATCTGCCTTTTCACTGCAATCTATTTTTGCATCATCTCCTACTTGTTCTTGTTTGGCATCCTCTGCCTCGATGCCATTATCAGTTACTTTTTCTTTGCCATCTCTTACTTTCTCATTTGAAAAGGAGCCAGAGGCAACAACCTTGATTCCTTCTCCTTCGTTGTCTTTGCCATCTCCTTTGTTATCCACCGTCGTCTCTTCTTCGTCATTCTGCAAAATTTCAAAGTAATGACTGTTACATGAACTCAGCTTCAACCTCTTACACCTTAAGGGCATACTCTGCCGTATAGGATATTAAGGGATGCCAATGATGAATAAAATTGAATGCCATTATTAGTCTACCGTAACAATTACATGTCTCACATAAATGAATGATACAACATAGGCAAGCAGAGTATGCCATGCCCTTCTATTGTTTTACCACATCTGATAGAGCATGATATCGCATATCATGCCAGTGCTTTTATTTCAACAATTGCTGAGTTGGACATACCATGCGATTGTCAGGTTTTAGTTTATTGTTAGAGAAGCGAGTATCTTGCTCGAAACAAGTCATCCTCTCCATCAGCTTTCCAACGACCTGTGCCAACTTGTTTAAGGTTTCACCCAAAACAGTATGCTGTTCCATGCTAGTTCGTTGCTGTTCCAAATTTACTCGTTGCTACTCAAGTCTGCCGTTTTCAATTCTAGCTACAACTGCGTCAAACTTGATCTGCTGTTTATCCAGGACAAATTCAATGATGTCGACGAAATCTGTTGAACCAGTAGATGGGATTTTAGCTACAGAGAACTTCGGTTTCATGACATACCGTCCTTCAATGGCGTTTTGAGACCCTCCATTTGATGTCCGACAACGGCTGGCCAGAGAGAATGTATTTGATGAGATTATCAAGCTTGACATCTATTACGTCATTACCTTTCCAACGTGGATAGATTTCTGCCCGGGATCTCTCACACATAGTAGTTACAATCACCTACAAAACAACATATGGTTACATAAATGTCAGCCAGAAGTCAGCGTAACTCTGCCAGAAGTCTAGCGATGGGAATATGTAAACTTCTGGCAGAGTCTTTTTGCAGACGCTGCCACTGTGGCTTACTCTGCCAAAACTCTTCATTTTTACTTCAACAAACTATGCCAAAGATATACATACCTCTTCACTCGAGAAGATCTTCTCCATATCGGGTCTGCCAACTTTTCCCTTGTATCTTAGCAGATGTGTACCTTCAAAAGCTATAGGTGTTCCCAAATTTTCTCCCACTTTGGGCACATAAGCATACGCCCAGACCTGTAGAACTTGCACGAACCCCTTTAAAACATAAGAGTCTTGCCATATCTTCTCTTTAGTTACTAACTTAACCTGCTCAACAAGATCTTTGTAAGCAACCCTCCCCCAGGGATACCCTTCGAAAGTTGCCAAATCTATCACCAACCTAGCTAGGTTAAGGGGAATTTCTGTACCCCGATCAACACCCAACAGACCGTTAGACAAAATAGCTAGGTAACTAAGCCTAATTTTATCTTCCCTGGACCAAGATTTGCTTATATCTCCACCATGCTTCATACACAATTTCACTATGTCCTTAATACAAGGGCTAGGACGGCGTATTTTGAGAAGACCCTGAAAGCGATTCCAGGTTTGGTGATTAGCTTCAGAAGATACCAACCCATCCAACTGCGTAATTTCATTACAGTTAAGACCTGTGATCTCTTCAAACTCGAAGAGTGAGAACCGTGCTGGCTGCCCCGCGATCAAAAACCACAACTCAAATGGGCTTTCACACTCCAATTGTTTGCAAATAAGATGGTGATGCACTAATTTCGCACTCCATCCGAAACCCAACTTCTCAAACTTACAAATAACTCCTAGCTGTGAGTTGCGGACATAATCCCACACTTCCTCACCCACTACACCTTCCACCAGTGAAAGATGATTGAACTTCGAACTGTAGTTTATTCTGGTATCTGGATCTGGCTCGTTTCCTTTGGAAAAAATAATGGCAGGAAAATCCATCTCGTAATCATTCATATATATGATATATTCGAAGGAGAAATATCGGAAAATGAAGAGATCGGAGAATTATCGGAGAAATGAAGAAAATGAAGAAAGAGATCGACAAAATTGAAGATACGCTCCTCTGCTCTAGGGTTGCCGAGGGGGAAGTAGAAGAAGAGTCAATGTTGTGTTTTCCAAGCTTTCTGGGCTTCATGGGCCTGAAACAACTACTTTGAGGCCCGAATATATATTGTGGAAATATTTTTAAACTAATATTACCTAATTAAGACGGCGCCCCCTTTTGACGTACAGTTAAGTCAGCGCCACCTTTTTCTTTTAGTTGAAACTCTTCAAAAATGCTGCGCTACACCGGCATACAGTCTGCGAAACCCTAAACCACTCAAAACTCTTCAAAAACTTCGATTAACATTTGTTTAGCCGTCATAACTCCAAAGTGATCTTCAATCTAAGTGTTTAAAAGCTTATTTACATTGAAAACACAGAATGGAAGAAAAATCGATAACCATGGTAAATACCAAGAAAATGTTTCACATAGTGTCGTGTTGAACAAAGATACACGAAGAAACATATGATAACAATTTTTTTTGTCTGAGTTGTTCTTTTTAACATAAGTTTTACTTTGAAACCAGTAAGAAATAATGTATAAAGGTAGTGGAAGTATATACAAACATACAACAACAAAAAATCACTACAAATCCTATATCAATCTGCATTCGGTCTGCCGTTGGTGACATTTATTCAGTCTGCGATACCCTAACCACTCGGTTTTCACTGTGGAGTTTTTCTTTTTAACATAAGTTGTACTTTGACAACAGTTAGAAATTAATGAAATAATGTATAAAGGAAGTGGAAGTATATACAAATATACATCAACAAAAACTCTCTACAAACGAATTCTCCGATTGCGATCTGCATTCGGTCTGCCGTTGGTGATATTTAGTCAGTCTGCGAAATCCTACCCACTCGATTTTCATACCCTACCCACTCGGTTTTCACCGAGTTTCTCGAGTTTTCTGGTTTCGGCTTATACCGGTTAATGCACTACTGGTGATTGTCTTATGCCGTTGGTGACCTTAAGGGGTAGCGCTAGTATTTTCAAAATTATTTTAGAACATAACTAAAATTAGGGATTATTTCACAACCACGAGCACTTCAACAAGAATCAGTCACCATTCTTTTCAAGGCACCTGCAATTTTGAGGAGTGGACACAAGAAGGGTTCAAGCACTTGAAGGAGTTGGAGGATATATGGACTACTTGACCTACCCCGCGCCAACCATGCATTTCCTTGCCACAGTGAAGTTCATTGAGGATGAAGCGAATGGACATGGATATGTCTACTTCATGGTTGAGCCTAACCAATACTCACTCACTTTCGGCCCGTTTCCCTAACAACATGCTCGCATAGCGCTTCATGGATGAGGATGAGACGCCTTTGTGTTGTTTCTTCCACCCCTTCAAGATTACAACTCTGATCACTTCTAATAAAACTGTTTATGAGTTTATGTTTGTTTGTTTTTTTTTTTGTCGGGAGTTTATGTTTTATTATGAAGAAACATAAGTGCAAAGCTAATTGGAAGGAGTCAATGTTCATCTCTTTTTGTAATGAATTATCCTAAAGTCTGATACCAGTCTGGCTTTGGTCTACCGTTAGGTGGTTTGGTCTGCGAAACCCTAACTGTAAAAAAACATAGCAGTGTATACCAAATTTTTACATAATACAAGTATAATATAAACAGTGTTTGCGTATACTCTGCTTCCAACGGCAGAGACTGAGAGCGCTTTGTTTTTCTTCTGCGAGTAAAAGCAGAGACTGCGCATACTCTTTTCTCTCTCTACTTGTACTCTGCGTAGTCTACATTTACTTGCGTTGCAAATGTCAACATGCAGACAGTGTGCCACTGGTCCGCGTTAACTCTGCTGGTCTTAAGGGGTAGCGTTGGTATTTCCAAAAAAGTGTACTAGTTCTACAATTTTCCCTACGAGTGTACCCCGTTTGACATTAAAGTCAGAAAAAATACTATTTTGGACTATTTCTTCTAAAAAAAACCCTATGTCATTTTAACAGTAATTTCATTTTGCTTACCTAGATAATAAGACGAATTCATGGATCAAATTGGTACATATAACCTTATTAGAAAAAATCTTATTAACAAAAAACCTTATTTTACCTATATTTAAGTATCTTATAAGACCGATTGAAACATTATTAACAAAAAATGTGCACGCTTAGGTCTATTTTAAAAAATATTTAGTGTTACATATGCAATAGAAAATAGATAGTATAAGTCTATGCAAAAAATTTGAAATCAATCGATCCAAATATCCACAATATGATCTCACCATTTTATTTCCAAGCTGCCCATATATATCGTAGAAGAAAAATGATTATATAACTACTATTAATTAATAAAATAGAAACAATATAAATACGTTGCTTTAAACAATATAGTCTTAGAAGCTAAAAATTTAATTACTAAAAAACAAAACTTTTTAATAAAAAAAATATAAGATCATCAATTTTAAAAACAGCTAAACATATAAAATGATTCTATAAATACATTGCTTTATATTTTGTTTCAATTTTTTGTTAATATATTTGTGAAAAGATAGATTAATTGCAATTTGAAGAAGATGCTTACTTTTCTGAGAGATTCAATAAAGGGTTCATCTCGAAAGTTTGTGTCCTTTTGGAGCTTCAATTTCCTTCGATGAACTAATAACACGGTGTTAGTAAGAAAGAAGTTGAGGGGAATTAATGGCTCTCCATATCACATGATCCATGAAGACATTGTAATAGTAACTTACCCTCGGAAATTTGTTTCCATGTTTGATTTTCGATTGCTTCACCGCATTTACTTGATATCTATATATCAAGAAATGGGAGATTCTTGAGTTTTCTTTTAATGTTACTTAAAAACCTTTCATGGATTCTAGTTCTAGTGGAGGGAGGAAACCTGCATCACCTTTGAGTCTAGAGGGCTAATCTTAAATTCATAAACTTGACAATTTGTCTTTGAGCTGCGAGTTTCCTTGATTTTCCTACCTTTTCTGGTAGGTCTGGGCGTTCGGGTATTCAGGTCGGTTTCGGTTCTGTTTTTTGATTTTTGGATATTTCGGGTATAGAGATTTAGGAACCGTTCGGGTATTTTAGATTTTCGGGTCGGTTTTGGTTCGGATTTTTTTGATTTTCGGGTCGGTTCGGGTAGGCTTACTGCTGCCGGTATGCTTTCCGGCTCGCGACGACTCAAACTGGTGAACCGGCTAATAACCAAAAATGGTAGGGTAATTTTCGGGTTTCGGTTCGGTTTTTTCGGGTAATTCGGGTAATTTTCGGGTAATTTCGAGTATTTTTCAAGTAATTTCGAGTATTTTTTGGTAATTTCGGATAATTTTCGGGTAATTACCCGAATATCCCCGAAATTACCCGAACTAACTGAAAAAAAAAAAAAACAAATTGTAAAATTTACCCGAACTAACCGAACATACCCGAACTATAACCGAAATATCTTTAGGTTAGTTTATGTTTCGGGTATTTTGGGTACCCGTTCGGTTCTCGGTTCGGGTACCGTAGTTTGAAAATATAGGAACCGTTCGGGTATTTTAGGTTTTCGGGTCGATTTTGGTTCAGATATTTTTAAGCTGGTTTCGGTTCAGTTTTTCGGTTCCGGTTAAAACGCCCAGGCCTATTTTTTGGAACCAACAGACTTTGGCCTGCACAAAGACGTGAAAAAACATTCAAAGAAGTCTTGATTCTAGTTTGAGTCAATGCAAGAGAAGATGGACCAAATGACTAGATTTTGAAAAGATTCATGGACTAACGTTATGGAGTGCGCATTATCATCGGTGGGTGCGATTGTAGCCTGCAATGATTGTTGGGGTCAGATTTCACCTCTTGAAGATCAACAATTGGAAAATGGCTAAGTATGAAAAAGAACTAGCAGCAGGATCCCTAACCGTGAAGAGTTGGATCAGGTACCCCGAACCGTGATTGAGGAGGTGGATCGGCATCCCTAACTGTGAAGGAGAGTTGGATTGGGATCCCTAACCGTGACAAGGTGGATCGGGATCCCTAACTGTGAAGAGTTGGATCGGGATCCCGAACCGTGACAAGGAGGTGGATCGGGATCCCTAACTGTGAAGAGGAGTTGGATCGGGATCCCTAACCGTGACAAGGTGGATCGGGATCCCTAACTGTAAAGAGTTGGATCGGGATCCCGAACCGTGACAAGGAGGTGGATCGGGATCCCTAACTGTGAAGAGGAGTTGGATCGGGATCCCTAACCGTGACAAGGTGGATCGGGATCCCTAACTGTGAAGGGTTGGATCGGGATCCCGAACCGTGACAAGGAGGTGGATCGGGATCCCTAACTGTGAAGAGGAGTTGGATCGGGATCCCTAACCGTGACAAGACAAGTTGGATCGGGTACCCCGAACCGTGACAAGGCAAGCTAGGTCATGTACCCCGATCCGTGGGACGATAGACGGATCGGGGGTCACGACCCATGGTGAAGAAGCTGGGTCGTGTACCCCGATTCATGGTACGACAGACGGATCGGGGGTCACGACCCACGGTGAAGAAATTGGGTCGTGTACCCCGATCCATGGCACGATAGATGGATCGGGGGTCACGACCCATGGTGAAGAAGCTGGGTCTTGTACCCCGATCCATGGTACGACAGACGGATCGGGGTCATGATCCACGGTGAAGAAATTGGGTCATGTACCCCGATCCATGGCACGACAGACGGATCGGGGGTTACGACCCATGGTGAAGAAGCTGGGTCGTGTACCCCGATCCATGGTACGACAGATGGATCGGGGTTCACGACCCATGGTGAAGAAATTGGGTCGTGTACCCCAATCCATGGCACCATAGACGGATCGGGGGTCACGACCCACGGTGAAGAAATTGGGTCGTGTACCCCGATTGATGGCACGACAGACGGATCGGGGGTCACGACCCATGGTGAAGTAGCTGGGTCGTGTACCCCGATCCATGGTACGACAGACGGATCGGGGGTCACGACCCACGGTGAAGAAGCTGGGTCGTGTACCACGATCCATGACACGATAGATAGATCGGGGGTCACGACCCATATTACGTCATCCGAGCTATGAACCATGGCGTTACCCGAGCCATGAACCATGGTGTCACCCGAGCCGTGAACCATGGTGTCACCCGAGCCGTGAACCATGGTGTCATCCGAGCCGCGAACCATGGTGTTACCCGAACCATGAACCATGGTTAGAGATTGGGCCGAGACAACGAGCCCACAGATTCAAGCCCACAAAAGAGATGACAGAGACAGCCCATGAATCGAAGCCCGTGACGATGACAGGCTTTGCTAAAAGGAAATTCCGAAGAATTAGGAAATCTTCCTTATCTCTTTGGATATTAACTTAGCCGACTTAACTTAGTATATATACTGATGTAAACCCTAAGAAAGGGGGACGGGCAATTTACCTAGCAAAACTCTGTACTTTTGCTCTCATACAAAAAGCTTTCTAAGCAGCTTAATAAAAGACCAACTTTGGATCTCTGTTTGTGTTTTTTGGTGGTTTTTACTCAGAAGTTTTGGATCTCTCTAAAAGACTTGACAAATTCAATTGGTGTGGATTTACACGCCCACAATTTGGCGCTAGAGAGAGGGGCAACCGGTCAAACCCAAACCGAAAGACACGAGGCCATCCCCGAAGGAGATCAAGACCTGACTGAGGAAGAGGAGAACATACTCTGGGCTGAGCAAGCACGGATGAACGAAGAGCGCCGAGCAGGAGTCAGAGCCCAGAAAGAAGAGATGGCTATGATGCGAGCAGATATGGATCGAGCCGCTGCCGACATAAAAGCTGTCCGATCCATGATGCACAAAGCAACTAGCAAGGTGCCAGAGATAGATCGTGTACTGGAGGAAGCACAGAACACCCCGTTCACAGCACGGATAACTAGCACGAGAATTCCAGACCCTGGAAAGATGAAAGTCCCGATCTATGAAGGAAAGACCGATCCGAAGGAGCATCTGACGGCCTTCGCTATAGCCATGGGACGCTCGAATTTCAAGGAAAACGAGAGAGACGCCGGACAATGCCTTCTCTTCGTAGAGCATCTTAAGGGACCGGCGCTCCAGTGGTTCTCAAGACTCGAGCGGAATTCCATCAACAGCTATAACCAACTATCTGCGGCATTCTTGAAACATTATTCCATCTTCATGGATCCCGGAACGTCTGATGCCGACCTGTGGACCCTAGCTCAAGGGCAGAACGAAACACTCCGGAGTTTTATTGGAAGGTTTAAAGCTGTTATGTCAAAAGTGGAAGGCCTGAGCGACAAAGCAGCCCTACTAGCCCTGAAGCAAGCACTCTGGTTCAATTCCGATTTTCGCAAAGAAATCGCGCTGAACACCCCCACGATGATACAGGACGCTATGCATCGAGCCGCAGACTTCATCACTGAAGAAGAAGAGATGAAAATCCTAACCGAGAAGTACGGGAAGGCCAAGACAACGAACCATCCTCCCCAAGTTTCAGTCCCTTCCAACACTAGGAAGAACAACCAAGGCTCCGGCTATATCCAGCACGAGGGAGGCTTTCGAGGAGCTCATAACTATCAAATTGACGCTCCTGGATTCGGTCGAGGAAGAGGCCGAGGCCGTGGAAGAAGCTCATGGAGCACATGAAACAAAAGCGAAAGTTCCTATGACGAGACGGCCTACTGCGAACATCACCACATCTACGGACATTCCACCGCGAACTGCCGAATTCTAGGCCTGAAGCTTGCTAAGAAATTAGCAGCCGGCGAGCTTGGAGGAAACGTCAGCCTCAAGGATTTTGAGATGGACGTAAACACATCCGCTCCGACAATGACAAAGGAAGATCATACCAAGCGCGATAGAAGGGACGACGAAGCGCCACCCTCTGGATCAAGCAGAAGAAGGATTAGCATGATAATGGGAGGATCCCACTATTGCTCAGATACCGTCTCGTCAATCAAAGCGTTCCAGCGAAGGGCAGACGTCAGCGTCAACTGGTCTAAACCATCTAAGTTTCCAAACGACGTGATATCATTCGAGGAAAGAGAAACGACCGGAATCGACAGACCTCATGATGACCCTCTCGTGATCGAGTTGATCATCAACGACTGTGATGTAGCACGCGTATTGGTAGACACTGGGAGCACCGTGGACGTAATCTTCCTCGAAACTCTCAGAAGAATGAATGTAGACCTGTCCGAAGTGATATCTACCCCCAAACCCTTAACAGGATTCTCTGGAGAAACCACCATGACTACAGGGACAATCAAACTGCCTGTCCAAGCTGGCGAGGTGACGAAGATTGTCGAATTCTCCGTAGCTGACCACCCGGCCATCTACAATGTCATCGTGGGGACCCCCTGGTTAAATTCAATGCGCGCAGCCGTTTCAACCTACCATCTCTGTCTCAAGTTCCCTACACCAAACGGCGTAAAAATGATTCGAGGAAATCAAAAAGAGTCTCGTGTCTGCTTTCTCGCCACACACAAGCTCAGAAACCCGGTGACTGATCCGACGGCAAGTTTAAAGCGTAAGAAGATAAAAACCAACAGAGAACCGGTGAAAGAGATTTCGAAGCTGTTATAGCAGTTACAGATCGCGGTGGATCGTGAAGAAGAAGTGTCTAAACCAACTTGCGACCCCGTCATATCAGTCTGCATCGACGACAAACATCCGGAGCGATGCGTAGAAATTGGAGCAATGTTAGAGGGAAAGATCAAAGAAGAACTCGTGGCATTCTTGAAGAAAAATATCAACACCTTCGCGTGGGAAGCATAAGATATGCCTGGCATCGATATCAGCATAACAAGCCACGAACTGAACGTGGACCCAACTTTCAAACCAGTAAAGCAGAAAAGAAGAAAACTTGGGCCAGACAGAGCTAAAGCGGTCAATGACGAGGTGGAGAGACTACTGCGCATCGGATCGATAACTAAGGTGAAATACCCGGACTGGCTAGCTAACCCAGTGGTGGTCAAAAAGAAGAACGGCAAATGGCGTGTGTGCGTGGATTTCACCGACCTAAACAAAGCCTGTCCAAAAGATAGCTTCCCCCTTCCACATATCGATCGTTTAGTCGAAGCAACGGCAGGGAACGCACTCTTATCTTTTATGGACGCCTTCTCAGGTTATAACCAGATCTTGATGAACCCCGACGATCGCGAGAAGACCGCTTTCATAACGGACCGTGGGATTTACTGCTACAAGGTGATGCCATTCGGCCTGAAAAATGCCGGAGCAACGTACCAGCGGCTGGTAAACAAGATGTTCGCTAATCAACTCGGAAAGACAATGGAGGTTTACATAGATGACATGCTGGTGAAATCACTAAAGGAAGAGGATCACGTCACTCATCTCAAGGAATGTTTCTCGCAGCTGAACTTTCACAACATGAAGTTAAATCCGACCAAGTGCAGATTCGCAGTCACTTCGGGAGAATTCCTTGGTTATCTCGTAACTCATCGCGGCATTGAGGCAAACCCTAAGCAGATCGACGCACTCATCAATATGACTTCACCAAAGACAAAAAGGGAAGTCCAGCGTCTTACCGTGAGGGTAGCCGCGCTTAACCGGTTCATCTCTCGATCTACCGATAAATGCTTACCGTTCTACGATACTTTGCGAGGGAACAAGAAGTTCGAGTGGACGGACAAATGCGAGGAAGCTTTTCAGCAACTCAGGAACTATTTAGCTACCCCCCCCCACCCCCCGTTCTCACAAAACCAGAAGCAGGAGAACCACTTTTTCTGTACACCGCAGTTTCTGCCACAGCAGTAAGCGGCGTGTTGATTCGAGATGAGCGCGGAGAACAGAAGCCGATATTTTACGTAAGTAAAACCCTTACAGATGCGGAGACGAGGTACTCGCAGATGGAGAAATTGGCGCTATCCATAGTTATGTCGGCGAGAAAGCTAAGGCCATACTTTCAGTCTCACTCAATCATCATCCTGAGCACCTTTCCGATAAGGTCCGTTCTGCACAGCCCAAGTTAGTCAGGAAGGCTAGCAAATTGGACAATCGAACTAAGCGAATACGACATTGAGTATCGCGGACGTACGTGCGCTAAATCGCAAGTTCTGGCAGATTTTCTTATCAAACTACCTGAAGAAGGGATTGACGGCGAGATGCAGAGTCAGCTGTGGAAACTCCATGTCGATGGCTCATCCTCCAAAAATGGTTCGAGAGTGGGGATACGGCTGACTTCTCCAACTGGCGAACTACTGGAACAATCCTTCCGCCTTGGCTTCCACGCGTCCAACAATGAAGCGGAGTACGAAGCCTTGATTGCCGGCATGAAACTTGCTAATGGCCTAAAAATCGAGCAACTCCATGCATTTTGTGATTCCCAGCTAGTTGCAAATCAGTTCAGCGGTGAATATGCGGCAAAAGATGATCGAATGGAAGCTTACTTGAAGATCGTCAAAGAACTGTCCTCACAGTTTAAACAATTCACCCTAACACGAATTCCGCAAGGCGAGAACACCCCAGCCGACGCACTTGCAGCCCTTGCATCAACTTCCGATCCAGATCTAAAGAGAGTGGTCCCGGTAGAATTCATCCGGCACCCGAGCATTAGTCTTGGCGATTCAGTACATGCCGTAACCCGTTCACAAGCGGCCAGACAAGAAACAGACGTCACGACCAGGCAAGAAATGGTGGAGGAAATACAGGAAGAATTGGCTAACCAATCACCCGCAGAGCCAGATACTGCCCCAATGGACGAAGATAATCGTGAAGAGTCACCAACCATGGAAAGCAGCAACGACCCAGTCATTGAACCTAACGAGGGAGCAAACGAGGTCAACAACGACTCCGAATATGGCTACGACAAGGAATGGCTCGGCGCGATCAGAAGTTACATATACGACGGCATCCTACCAACCGAAAAATGGGCAGCTCGCAAGCTTCGAGCCCAGGCAGCACGATACGTGTTACTCGATGGAAATGTCTTCAAGTGGAGATTCTCAGGACCATTGCTCAATTGCGTGGAAGGAAAGGACGCCAGGAAGATTATGGAGGAAATTCACAACGGTTCATGTGGAAATCACTCTGGAGGGAGAGCACTAGCAATAAAAGTCAAACGTCACGGCTACTATTGGCCAACAATGATCAAAGATTGCAAGGTGTTTTCAGCCAAATGCGAAAAATGCCAACGCCATGCGCCGATGATTCACCAGCCAACAGAAGTTCTTTCTTCAATCTCGTCCCCATATCCATTCATGCGATGGTCTATGGACATCGTCGGACCGCTGCATCCATCAAAACAGAAATGTTTTCTTCTGGTTTTGACAGACTATTTCTCAAAATGGGTCGAAGCCGACTCCTATGCCAACATTAAAGATGCACAAGTGGAGGCATTTGTCTGGAAAAATATCATATGCCGACATGGAGTACCATACGAGATCGTGACAGATAATGGCTCACAGTTCATCTCAAATCGTTTCGAAGGTTTCTGCGCGAAATGGAGAATCAGACTCAGCAAGTCTACTCCAAGATACCCACAAGGGAACGGACAAGCCGAAGCAATCAACAAAACAATACTCGACGGCCTGAAGAAGCGCCTTGATGAGAAAAAGGGACGTTGGGCTAAAGAACTGGAGGGAGTACTTTGGTCTCACCGCACCACCCCACGACGAGCAACGGGAGAAACCCCATTCGCCCTCGTATACGGAATTGAGTGTGTCATCCCCCCAGAGATACATTTCCCAGGGATTCGACGGAGGCTATTAGCCGAACAAGAAGGGCTCAATCACCTATTGATGCTTGACGAACTGGACTTGATCAACGAAAGAAGGGACCAAGCCTTGATTAGGATCCAGAACTATCAAAATGCGGCCGCAAAATACTATAATTCCAACGTTCGAGAATGAAGATTCTACGAAGGAGATTTAGTTTTGCGGAAGGTTTTCCAGAACACAGCAGAACCAAATGCCGGCAAACTAGGAGCAAATTGGGAAGGACCCTACAAGATCACCGACGTAATCAAACCTGGAGTTTACAAACTTGCTAACATGACAGACGTTCCAGTACCGAGATCATGGAACGCAATGCATCTCAAAAAGTACTATCACTAAGCTACTTTACATGAACTACGGGGCGACTTGATCCCTGCAAAGGGTACGTAGGCAGCTCGTCTTCGGATGGGTTCAGTTGCCCCCTCCTTTCAAAAGAGGGGGGAGTGGGTACGTATATGTATACTCGTATACTCCCATCTTTGTAAACGACTCTACGATTTATCAAAGTAATGCTTTACTTAAAAACCTTTCAAGAATCAGTCTTAACAAGAACAGACATGCTCATACAAATCAAAGCTATAATGGGCACTACACCACACCTCCCTTACTGCTGGCCACAGTAATGAAATCTTGCATCCATCTCGGATCTACACTATCACATCCGTCTCTGGATTAAAAGCGCGCTATACAAATACTTTGCTCATTGTTGGAGCGGATGTGTTTACGGTAACATATCCGTGAACCGAAATGTTCATCCTAAACTATACAAGCATATGTTCATTATCGGAGCGAGTACATTTATGGTAATGAACCCGTAAACCGAAATGTTCAAAAACTAAACTATGCAAACTTATGATCAATTTCGGAGCAGGGAAGTTTACACTAACTGTACGCCGAATCGGTCATGTAACTACTATGCAAATTCAAACCTAGAACCATTCGTCTAAAAACAGCTACATCTAATCATTCGGATTTGTCATCAAACGGGATAAGCATACTTAAGTATCTCCTCGCAGACATGTTTATCAAAACACAAGGCATTCTCTTATAACAACGAGCAATAAGAGAGGAGGCTAAGTTCATAAAATTACTTGGATAAAGCCATCCAGGCAGTAACAAAAAATAAAGAGTTTTAAAACTAAACAAAGAAAAGAGGATCGTAATCCTCCATTATCTCGGGAGTCATACCCGCCTTCTGCTCTGACTCCACTACCCACTCGGCTAATTCACCTTCGGGGGCCTTGTCCTCCTCAAGAAGCGCCTCGACAAACTCTGCAACCTTTTTCTCTAGCGCCGGATCGAGAGATTTCGCAGGAGTGGGTTCGGGGACTGTATCTTTAACAAACTCCATCGGACTGAGATCAGCCAAGCCAGGCGTTCCCTTGTTAGAACCAGAAAAATCCTCGATCCTGACGCTTGCAGCAGTAGTCTCCATGGGCTCCCCGTCATTGAGCTCCTTGAGAATGTCAGATCGGATCGGAGACAGTTGCAGGATTCCTCTCATTTCTGCCACGAGCTGAGCAAACGCTTCGTGAGATCCCGACAAGTCTTTTTTCTGCTCAGCCAAAGTCTCCACCTCGGCATCTAGAGATGGCGGCTCATCACTTTGGAGCAGCCCAAAAAATTGAAGATTGCCTTCAATCTGGGCAAGATCGAGCATGTTCTCCTTTGGCTCACCGTCAATTTGGTCAAGAAGCCTCGCGGCTCGAGAAACTTTGCCTTCGAACGTCGCCATGGTCTCGCGTCTGGCCTCCAGAACAGCTCGCTCGACCTTGCTCTCAAGAAGGTCATTCGCAGCCTCTAGTTGCCTTGTCAAGCTAGCTATATGAGCATCCCGCCTCACTTTGCCCGACTCTAGCCGCATGATCCGCTCGTCGGCTTCTTTGACGTGCTTCCTGCTCCCTTCAGCATCAGCTTCAAGGTCCTTAATCCTTTTCACGGCCTTTTCCTGTTCAGCAGCTTGATTTGCCTCGGCTTCTTTGAGCTTCCCATCCAGCTCAATGGCTTTTCGCCTAGCGTCTTCGACCTTCTCATGATCCCTGCGGGCGTCAGATTCGTATCCCATCACCATCCTATTAAGATGGGATATGAACTGCACAGCAACGAGAAACACTGTTTAAAAAAAAAGGGGGCTGAAATGGATTGGGTGACGAAAACAAAACCAGTAAACGTCACATACCTTGACACCCCGAAGGGACACTTCGCTATAGGCCTTGTCCCTAAGCAGAGTATCAGATGGCGGAAAATGATCACCTGGGCATGTGATCCTTGAAAAGATAGCCGTAGAAGCAGAGGCATCATTGTAAGCCCCTTCAGCGTTCACCGGAGCGGCGGAGAGGGGTATTGCTTCAGGGATGGCTCGAGGCAATTCAGTACGTCGCAATCGTTTCGAGGCCTCTCCCTTGTCGTCCATTGGCTGGCATTTTTTGCTCGTGGCTTTCTTCTCCTTAGCCTTCCCTTTGCCTTTATCTTTATGTGGTAAAATTTGAGAGTTAGCTAGACGAAGCCCCAGGATGACTCCTTTAGGAGCCGGTTCATGAGGGTTATCAGCAGAAGTTGGCTCGGGGACGGTGGAGACCATGGTTTGAGAGCTCGGGGGGCGAGATTGACTAAACGCTTTAGCCAGCTTCGCTCTCTCCTTGGCTTCTGCCTCCACTTTGGCTTTTGCGGCAGCCCGATCCCTAAAAGTAGGTCTTCCCATCGTATCTCTTGAGGAGTGAGAAGGGGACGATTGCTCAACTGATTGTCCTTCTGAAAGGGCTCGTGCTCTCTCAACTCGGTGAAGATTGAAATCTCTAAACCAATTACACTTGCGAGCTGAAAGCGCTTCGTGAACCTCAGACAGATCGGGAGGCAATGAAAGACGAAGATGACGAACTGCAAAACAATAATATTTATGCAAGGTCAGAAAAACCTAAAAAGAAAAAGGGAACTGCTAAATAATGAAAACCCGAGCCGTGGCCCAAGTCGAGCAACGGATCGGCTACCAATTTCTCCCCAGCCAGACTTGACAAACTGAAGGCACCTCTGCCCCACTAACGCTTCGGAAATAGGGACGAAAAAGAAGTAGTCTTCCCAATTATCGTCTTTCGACGGGAAGCCTCTTATGATATTTCTCCTAGCTTTGCCCGACACATAGTACTTCAGCTCTCTCTTATTACGACGTCTAAACTCCAGCAAGTGTGTCAGATGCTCAACGCCAACTTCTACATCGCATTCATAACTCTTGATCAGAATACCGATCATATGCCTGATTCCCCGAACATTGACTTGAGAAATAGCCAAGTTGTACTTCCAAAGGAACTGCAGAATAACTTCAGGGATCGGGAACCATAACAGGCAGCGGTAGAAGAAGCTTTCGTAGAGAGTAAAGTGGTTAGGGGGAGGATTGCTGGCTCGGTCTGAGGGTGAAGGAAGAACAAGCTCGACTTACTCAGAGATGCAAAACCTATGCCTAAGGGCAGATAACGAATCCAGGGTTGAAAGGGTTGAACCAGGTGGATCGGGTCGTTTCCTTGTTTTCTTCCTCCTTGAAGTCTGACGGTTGAGGCCCATCAAACGTTTCAGCTCCCGTCTGGCCACAGCTGGATCAAAGAACCAGTCTTCAGGTTCAACTTTTGGCGGATCGGGATCAGCTACATCAATAAAGGGGTTTGCCGCCTTGTCAAAAGGGGAATCGTGAAGGTGGGGTACTTCAAATCTCAGAGGAGTCTCGGAATTACTACCTACTCCCGAGGATTCAGAGAGCACCATTTTTCTGCCAAGGAGGGAGGGTCCAACCCCCGAACTGTTTGGATCATCTAGGTTTTCTGAGACATGTGCACCAGACGAATCCTCTCGACTACAGTTCCGAGCGAGAAATGGATCAGGAGAAAAGGATGGTTCGGGAAGCGAAGACTGTCCCGAAATGCCAAACAAGCGGATATATGGATCGGGAGACGCAGAAATAGATGACTGGGACATTTCGTTGAATTCGAAGATGGATCGGGGTCTTGAGAGGATATGAACAGATCGAGATCCTTAAACAAACTCGCAAGAATCTAGAGTTCCTAAAATTCACAAGATGGATCGGGGTTCTCAGCAGCTTATCAAAATAGATCAAAACCCTTAAAAGATGAAGAACAAGTCGAAGATCCTTTTAAGAATAGCAAGTCGATCTAGATCTTCAAAGTAAACTGCCGGAAAACTTGAAGACGGCGACGGAGCTAGTTGGAGATGGATCGGGAAATTCAAGCAGATCGGCGGTGAAGGAAGAACAACGGAGTTTCGATAAAAATAACTTGAGCAAAAAAAACCTAGAGAGAGAAAGAAGAGAGAGGTTACCTGCTTTGAAGAAATTTTCGGAGAAATGAAGTGGAGAGCAAATGAGAAGTATTGCGAATTATATAGGCAGATGGTGACGTCATTCGCCTCGGGAACTAGCAAAAACACTTGCACTCCCCGATAAAGGTATCAAGGCAACAAAACCCCGAACTGAGTTTGCGTAGGAAATCATACCCGAACTGAATCAACAATGCTACAAAGAAATGGTTCGGGGCTATCCATGGATAATGGTTCGGGATCGTCATAAAAAAAAGACAGTTCGGGAAGACCACGACAATCGTTGATCTCACTCGACCACTTACAGTTCGGCACTAACATTACTGATACTGCCTAACTGCTCGCACCCGACACTAACATTACTGATACTGGGGGGCTAACTGTTGGGGTCAGATTTCACCTCTTGAAGATCAAAAATTGGAAAATGGCTAAGTATGAAAAAGAACTAGCAGCGGGATCCCTAACCGTGAAGAGTTGGATCAGGTAACCCGAACTGTGATTGAGGAGGTGGATCGGGATCCCTAACTGTGAAGGGGAGTTGGATTGGGATCCCTAACCGTGACAAGGTGGATCGGGATCCCTAACTGTGAAGAGTTGGATCGGGATCCCGAACCGTGACAAGGAGGTGGATCGGGATCCCTAACTGTGAAGAGGAGTTGGACCGGGATCCCTAACCGTGACAAGGTGGATCGGGATCCCTAACTGTGAAGGGTTGGATCGGGATCCCGAACCGTGACAAGGAGGTGGATCGGGATCCCTAACTGTGAAGAGGAGTTGGATCGGGATCCCTAACCGTGACAAGGTGGATCGGGATCCCTAACTATGAAGGGTTTGATCGGGATCCCGAACCGTGACAAGGAGGTGGATCGGGACCCCTAACTGTGAAGAGGAGTTGGATCGGGATCCCTAACTGTGACAAGACAAGTTGGATCGGGTACCCCGAACCGTGACAAGGCAAGCTAGGTCATGTACCCCGATCCATGGGACGACAGACGGATCGGGGGTCACGACCCATGGTGAAGAAGCTGGGTCGTGTACCCTGATCCATGGTACGACAGACGGATCGGGGGTCACGACCCACGGTGAATAAATTGGGTCGTGTACCCCGATCCATGGCACGATAGACGGATCGGGGGTCACGACCCATGGTGAAGAAGCTGGGTCTTGTACCCTGATCCATGGTACGACAGATGGATCGGGGTCACGACCCACGGTGAAGAAATTGGGTCGTGTACCCCGATTGATGGCATGACAGACGGATCGGGGGTTACGACCCATGGTGAAGAAGCTGGGTTGTGTACCCCGATCCATGGTACGACAGACGGATCGGGGTCACGACCCACGGTGAAGAAATTGGGTCATGTACCCCGATCCATGGCACCACAAATGGATCAGGGGTCACGACCCACGGTGAAGAAATTGGGTCGTTTACCCCGATCGATGGCACGACAGATGGATCGGGGGTCACGACCCATGGTGAAGAAGCTGGGTCGTGTACCCCGATCCATGGTACGACAGACGGATCGGGGGTCACGACCCACGTTGAAGAAGCTGGGTCGTGTACCACGATCCATGACACGACAGATAGATCAGGGGTCACGACCCATATTACGTCATTCGAGCTATGAACCATGGCGTTACCAAGCCATGAACCATGGCGTCACCCGAGCCATGAACCATGGTGTCACCCGAGCCGTGAACCATGGTGTCACCCGAGCCGTGAACCATGGTGTCATTCGAGCCGCGAACCATGGTGTTACCCGAACCGTGAGCCATGGTTAGATATTGGGCCGAGACAACGAGCCCACAGATTCAAGCCCACAAAAGAGATGACAGAGACAGCCCATGAATCGAAGCCCGTGACGATGACAGGCTTTGCTAAAAGGAAATTCTGAAGAATTAGGAAATCTTCCTTATCTCTTTGGATATTAACTTAGCCGACTTAACTTAGTATATATACTGATGTAAACCCTAAGAAAGGGGGACGGGCAATTTACCTAGCAAAACTCTGTACTTTTGCTCTCATACAAAAAGCTTTCTAAGCAGCTTAATAAAAGACCAACTTTGGATCTCTGTTTGTGTTTTTTGGTGGTTTTTACTCAGAAGTTTCGGATCTCTCTAAAAGACTTAACAAATTCAATTGGTGTGGATTTACACGCCCACAATGATAAGCATAATTGTAGGTAAAGAGATGAGAGATCAACAAACAACACAAAATAGTTTGTGTATTGAGTCCGATACTTACACTAGAAGAACGTACCCTCGCTCTAAGAGATGTCCATAGATGAAACGCCTAGAAACCAAAAAAGAATATAAATGCTGGTAAAATTGTGGTATGATAGACCTGGATTTCTCGAGAGCAAGGCATATAATTTCTAGGCAAATATGCTGAAGAACTTTCTTGAACCTGCAAATGCATTCAGACACAACAAAGATTTGTATATGTTACTACTTCTGAGTTGGTGGCAGTGAAAGAAAAGAAAAAGAAGTACGCACGCACTGTTTTATTCATTGTAGAGCTGAATTTTGAGATCTTCTCGGGGGTTAAATTAGCCTTAAACCTGAAAGAGATTCATAGCAGAGAAGTAGTATAGATGCCATTAAAGGAACCAAAACATGTAAGAGAGTCCTTACCGGTGTCTTGTAGCTCTTTGGGCAATCTTGAGGTTCCTTTGGAACAATGACTTTGGATCCCTGTAAACACAACAAATACAAATATAACATACAAGAAGATAAAACAATGAATGTTTAAATCTTAAGTGCATTACATTCCTTGGAAATGTACTGATGTGTTCATATTTCACTTCTTAGTCTATTTCAGGTACATTGGAGGCTAAGAAGTGAAAGGAACCAATGTGGATAGGATGAGCACCAAGAGGAGTGAAGAAAAGACAAGCTTCCTAACAAAGAGACTTGAAGATCATATCATTTGAAGGCCTTTCCGTGTCCAGTTTAGTCTAAAATTTGGTGGAAATATAGGAAATTGAGATAGTTTCACGTGGACATTGGATTCAGCTCATTCCGAGTTACGATTCAAAAGTTATGGCCAATTTCGTGAAGACATGTCAAGCTGATCGATCTGTTTGAGCCTGCGGATGCTCCCATCGACCACTTGGGCTTGGATGGTCGATGCAGCACACACTTTGGAATCAGATGTTCTTCCCATCGACCACTCCCATCGATCACTTGAGCTGGAGTGGTCGATATCAGGCACCCTTTTTGCTTACAAATCCGGGATTGGCCCGGTTTGTGCCGGATTGACCCGGTTCCTTCTCCTTTCACTATATATATGTTTTAGCACTTTAAGAACCCTAGGTAGGACATGTTTTAGGATTTTTTCTCTAATGTTTAGTACTTTGATTTTGCTTGGATCTTTTATGATTATTTGAAGTTTTCTTAATCTTTTGCATTTCTCTAATCATGTTTATCTTCTTGTTATTTGTTTTGCTCTTAGCTTTTGTCATGTGTGAGTAGAAATTCTATGGATTATGGGTTAGGTAGATTATGGTGATTAGAAGTTGGGTTATGGTGTATTAGGATTAGACTATAGAGAATCCTTCATTTGAGATGCAACTAAGGTTATGATTGCAGTAGCTAATCAATCTCTAGATTATGGTCTTTTTACGCCCGAAAGGTGTTCGTAGAAATATCTAGGAGAATTTCATATGAGCAAATCACATCTTAGCCAATTAACACTTGATGTTTTAGGTGATTTGTGAGTTTATGGACTTATAAGTATTGCTTCTAGATTCATTAATTGCTAAGCGAAATTTTATGATAATTAAGGAAGTTAGGAAGGGGATTAGTACCACGAAAGTGGATTAGTGCTAAATTAGTGATCCTTGTCCTAGGAATGGACTTGATTAGAGCCTAGCACCATTGTCTAATAGATAATCTACCTTGATCAATTGCCTTATCCCATGGTCCATACTTCCTTTTATTTGACCAAACTCGTTTATAGCATAATTTGTTGACTTTTCATATTGCTTTTAAATTGTTTTTTTTAAGTTTGGTTCGCTTATGCATGCTTTTTTTTATGTTTCTAGTTCTTGTTTAGTTGATTTCCTTGCTTATTGTTTCACTTTCTTAGGTTGTTAGTTTGGTTACCAAAACAAAAATCATTTGAATTGGCTTACCTTTTTGAGTGCTTTGCATTCTTATTGTCCTAATCAATTTCCTTGTGGATTCGATCCCTAAGTATTACACTGATTTGCCATGCACTTGCGGTTATTTTGGGTTAAAAGTTAGTAGTACTTTTCTTCCTATCAAGTTTTTGGTGCCGTTGCGGGGAAAATTTGCATTAGGCATTAGGATTTAAGTTCTTTTGAAGACTAAGTTTATTATTACTATCTATATATATTGTTGCTTTTGTGTTTTCTCTCTTTTGATTTGTAGGTACCAAATCACAAATCATATAGAAGAAGATTGGAGATTATGATGAGCCAACAACCAATGGGGCCAAGATGGGAATTAGGCCTCCACTAAGCATTGATGATGAATGGGAAATCAAGCCTCGCTTGATAAATATGGTCCAAAGCAACCGTTACTTGGGGTTGCCGCATGAGGATCCTATTGAGCATTTGGACACCTTTGATAGGTTATGCTCAATGGTGAAGAGAAGTGGAATCTTCAAAGATATTGTTAAGCTTACTCTCTTCCCTTTTTCACTTGGAGATAAGGTGTCAAAATGGGAAAAGAGTATCAAGTCATCTTCAATCTCCAATTGGGATGAATGTAAGAAGAGTTTCCTCTCAAAGTTCTTCTCTATGAAAGGATGACAAGGATTAGAAATGAGATTGCAAGGTTTGAGCAAGGAGCTAATGAAACCTTGTATGAAGCATGAGAAAGAATGAATGAATATACTCGTTCTTGTCCTCGTCATGGAATCCCCATAGAAGCCTTACTCGGGATCTTTCATAGAGAGGTTAATGAAAAGTTTCACATTGCCTTGTATATGACGAGTAATGGAGATTTTGCAAGCCTAACCGGGAGCAAGGAGAGCAACTTGTTGAGAATCTTGCCCCAAGTGATGGTCGTTATAGTGGAGCTTACAACCACGTTGAAAGAGGAGCTAAGATTGAAGATGTTGGGATCAAGGAGATAAGCGCAAAGTTGGATAAGTGTATACATTTGAGTTGAAAGAGGAGCTAAGATTGAGGATGTTGGGATCAAGGAGATAAGCGCAAAGTTGGATAAGTGTATACATTTGAGCCAAAGAGCTATTCACTTTGTGGAAGGTTTTGATGAACAACAACAAGGGTTTGTTCCAAAGCAACAATACATCTTTCTAAAAAAAGTTGCTCCCATCATTCAAGTACAAGGTAATGCTTACACTCAACCTTCACCCCAAGAGCAAGAGATCAAGGCTTTGGTACAAAGAGTTTTGGAATGTCAAATCAAGAATTGTGCGGATATTAGGAAGAAGTTCATAGAGGTCGACAATACGATTGATGGGATGTACAAAGAATTGGATGGTAAGATAACAAGCTTGGCTTCCCACGTGAAAACCATTGGTTTGAAACTAGCTCAAGTGGCCTATAGCTCCAAAACACCAATGGGTACTTTACCAAGTAAACCCAAATCCAAACCAAAATCTTTTTGTGGAGCGATTATCTCGGAAGAGAAGAAGGTCTTGGGAGCTCAACAAAGACCAAATGTAATGTCACAACAAGAGCAAAATGAAAGAGATGTGGAAGAGTTAGCTATGCTTCTTGGTTTTGCTAATCTTGAAGAAGTGGATAAGGTTGTTAAGGCCATGGGATTGTCACCTGAAGCTAAGGAGGAAAAACCAATAAAGGTTGAGAAGAAAAAGCCCCTATCCAAGAACAAACTCCCTATGTTAAAGAATTTGTTAAGAACGATGAAGAGCTTAAGGTAAAATCTCCCAAGATCATGATGAGAGAGGAACCCCCTAGCTTTGAACCCTCTCCTTATGAACCAAAACTTTCATTTCCTCTCCTGGTCTTTACCAAGACCCTAAAGAGAGTTCTCACAAGATTCAAGAATGATTTGGAGGAAGTTGGAATAAAGTTGCCCAAAGGAGATGGTATTGCTCAAATACCCATCCATAGGCAACTAATTAAGGAAGTCTTGGCTAACCATGGCAAAGTCATGGATGTTATGAAGAACTATGAAGAGAAAGGTGGAGAGACACAAGACCTTAAGACCCTCTCTAAGCAAGAAAATCCGGGTACATTCTCTCTTCCATGCTCTCTTGGAGATTTAAAACTTGATGATGCATTATGTGATTCCGGTTCAAGCGTGAATGTTATCTCTTATGAGATGTTCAAGAATTTAGGCATCAAAAAGTTGAAGGGTAACACTAGCTATATCACATTTGCGGATGCGTCTTCTAAGTGTCCGCTTGGAATTCTTGAGAGCTATCCGGTGAAGATAGGAAATTGCATCATTCCAACCGATTTCATGGTTGTGGAAATGGACTCTGCTACAGAGCTCCCCCTCGTTCTTGGTACGCTTTTCTTAGCTACCGCAGGGGTGTCAATAAAATTTCTCAACAAGAAAGCTATCCTCCATAATGTGAGCCCCTATGTCTCTTACCCAATCTCCCCCGCCCCAAGAAGACTTTGTGGCACAATCTCCTATGAAGAGGAAGAAGTTGGTCAACTAATGATTTTAGAGACCAAAGACGTGCCTCCTATTGTTGAACAAGAAACCCTTGCTAAAAGAAATGAAGAAAATCTCCAAGAGACCTTTGATGTAGATGGCTTAAATTTGCTATTTGAAGAGCAAGAAGGAAAGGTGACCAAGGCTATGGCACCTATTGTTCTTAAAAAAACCCCAAGTGTGAAGAAGAAGCCCACCCTTACCCTACATCCCATTAAGATGATTGAAGGGGCACTTGAGTGCAAGGCTAAGTGTAAGGGTGGTTTGAAGCCATTCTCTAAGGCCAAGATTATTGTTCCTGAGAAAGTTGATTTGGCTAAGAGAGCCATGAATGAGACCTTCAAGATTGAGTTGATCGATTGGGAACCAAGCACTATGGATGGTTCCCACACCTCCTCCAACTAGAATCTCCTCAAACCGTCAAGCTTAGAGACGTTAAACAAGCGCATTTGGGAGGCAATCCCATGGTATCCTTTGTACATATTTATCTTATGTTTTATCTACTTTGATCTGTGTATTTTTGTGTTTTGATTGTAGGAATGGTCACAACAATGAGTACTTCCATCGAACCAACACACCATCCACACTACTAGCTCTCCAAGGTACCACGCGAATCCCTTGTAGATACCATTTAGATTTTTGGTTTTCCATATTTATTTCCTTGTGTTTTTTGTTCTTCCCTTTGGTTTTGCTTTCTCACCGGGACGGTGAGAAGTAAGTTCGGAGGAGGAGATTGGTTGCTAATGATCATTTGAGTTGTTTTGTTTTCCATTTGCATATTGAGTCTCATCATTTTCAAAAACCATAAAAATCCTAAAAAATTGAAAATTTTCAAAAATACAAAAAGATTTTCCCATTTAGTTGCTTTGCATACACTTTTATGTTCATTCTAGGTTACATTGTACTTGTGAAAACAATGATGAAGTTGCCTTGCAAAAGTTTTTGACTTAGCATTCAATGTGAAACTCTTGATAATGCGTTTATTAGTTAAGTGAATCGTAGAAAAGCTCTCTTATTTGCATCTTGATCTCTTCGCTCGAAACTCTTGGTTTTGTTGATGTTTTCTAAACTTGAAACCAATTCTACCTTATTTGACTTTAATTTGGATTTAAATTCTTGCTTAGGATCTTGAGATGTATGTTCATTGTTTTCAAAGACACATTTGGGTTTTCTTATTCGTTTTTACCACTCTATGCTAACCCAAATGGGCATTCTCATATTTAGTTTGGTTTTACCCACCTCAACCTGAATCTTTCATTTCAAACCCCTTGTTGTTTGCTTGAGTGAGACATTTTTGTGAAAATGCATACACATGCAAAATCTCGAAAGATGGGAACGACAAAGAAGGTCTTCCATTAGGCTAGTCCTTTAAGCTCGAGGGTAGCAAACTAGGAGGGTGTTTATGTTATCTCGTTCTTGGTTGGGTTTGGTGAGGGACTTGTGAGAAAAAGAAAGAGAGAATGGTTGAGTTGAAAAGAAGATTCAATAAGGAAACCAAAGAAGAAAGAAAGAAAAAGGAAATAAAAGAAAAAGACTACTCTAGGGAAAGGTTAATTATAAAGAAGACTCTAAGTTTTTAAGGTAAATAGCCTAGTTCCCCTCCATAAGCATAAAATCAAACAAAGTTAGAAAGTAAAGAAAAGAGTCAAGGAGGATGAAAAAGGAAAAGAAAGAAAGAGTCTAGGAAAAACCCCCCTAAGAGTTAGCAAAAACAAATGTAAAGAAGAAGGTTTGGTTCTCAACCATTTGGTTTGTCTCAAAAGAAAGAAAGTATGTGAGATCATGGGTAGAACATAGGTTTCAAAAGGCATAAGGGTTTGGGTAGAATGGAAGCACTTTTTTGTATACATCAACTGTTCCATTTCTCCCTTGCTTTTGCATGATATTTTGCATTACTATTCTTTGAGAGTAAGTCACTAAAATGTTTTGAACCGCCTTATCTTTTGCATCATGAGCATTTTTCTTACCATACCGATTGAACATGATCGATAGTTTCTATGAGAGACTGCACTTAAACACCTAATTGAATGTTAAAGAATTGGTAGATAAGATGACATGCAGAGGCTTAACCTTGAGTCTAGAGGCAGAAGATTGAAGTTGCGATAGATGTGAGAAGATTGATTGAGTAGAGATTCACTTATGCGATAACTTTGTATTATCTTGAGCCTTGATATTGAATGCTTCGTTAGTTCCTTTTGGCTTTGAGTTCTCACTTTCAAACCTCTTCTCCGGGTTTGTTCTTACTTGTTTTCTTGAGGACAAGCAAAGGACAAGTTCAGGGGAGTTGATGTGTTCATATTTTAGCACTTCTTAGCATGCATATTCCTTAGTTTTAGAAGTCATTCCACTTGAATTTTACGCCTTTCTCTTCATATTAGATTCCATTTAGTTTAGGTTTAGTTTAAGAGTCCTAGGTCCATCATATTGTATTTGCATTTGAATTTTGAGTCTACTTCAGGTACATTGAAGGCTAAGAAGTGAAAGGAACCAATGTGGATAGGAGGAGCACCAAGAGGAGGGATGAAAAGACAAGTTTCCTAGCAAAGTGACTTGAAGATCATATCAGATGAAGGACTTTACGTGACTAGTTTAATCTAAGATTTGGTAGGGAGATAGGAAATTGAGTTATCTTCACGTGGGCATTGGATTCAGCTCATTCCGAGTTACGGTTCAAAAGTTATGGCCAATTATGTGAAGACATGTCAAGCTGATCGATCTGTTTGAGCCTGCAGATGCTCCCATCGACCACTCCCATCGACCAATTGGGCCTAGGTGGTCTATGCAGCACACACTAGGGACTCTGGAGTTCCTCCCATCAACCACTTGTGCTGGAGTGGTCGATATCAGGCACCCTTTTTTTGCTTACAAATCTGGATTTGACCCGGTTTGTGTCGGGTGGACCCGGTTCCTTCCCCTTTCACTATATATATGTTTTAGCACTTTAAGAACCCTAAGTTGGACATGTTTCCATATATACTAGTTTGAGTCGGCCAAGTCAATCCTAAAGAGATAAGGAAAACTTCCTAATCCTTCAGGATTTTTCGTTTTAGCAAGTCGGCTTGACTTCGTGGGCCTTTGCATCGTTGTAGGCCAAAGATGGGCTTGTTGTCTTCGTATAGAAATAACTTCGGCCGCGTCGTCTTCTGGCTTCGTATAGAAATGACTTCGGCTGCTTCATCTTCTAGCTTCGTGTAGAATTGACCTTGGTAAGACAGCTCCATATGGAAACGACTTCGGCCAGGCAGTTTCGTATGGAAATGACTTCGGCCAGACAGCTTCGTATAGATTTGACTTCGGCCAGACAGTTTCGTATGGAAATGACTTCGGCCAGATAGCTTCGTATAGATTTGACTTCGGCAAGGCAGTTTCGTATGAAAACAACTTCGGCCAAGATTGTCTTCGTATATAAATGACTTCAGCCAAAGCGAGCTCGTGTATGGCCGAAGTGGCCATGTTGCCGAAGTGGGCTCGCGTTTGGCCGAACTGAACTAGCATTGGCCGAAGTGGAGCGCGTGTTGGCCGAAGTGAGCTCGCATCGGCTGAAGTGGAGCGCGTGTTGGCCGAAGCAGAGCTCGCGCATTTGGCCAAAGTGAGCTCGCGTTGGCCGAAGTGGAGCGCGTGTTGGCCGAAGTGAACTCGCATTGGCCAAAGTGAAGCATGCGCATTTGGCTGAAGTGAGCTCACGTTGGCCGAAGTGGAGCGCGTGTTGGCCGAAGTGGAGCTTCGCGCATGTTGCTGAAGTGGGCTTGTATTGGCCGAAGTGGAGCGCGTGTTGGCCGAAGTGAGCTTGCATTGGCCGAAGTGGAGCGCGTGTTGGCCGAAGTGAAGCTGCCGAAGTGGGCTGCCAAAGTGAGCTCTTCTGGCCGACGTGAGCTGCCGAAGTGGAGCTTCTCCGCCGAAGTCCCCTCCTTGCCGATGTGGCTTACCGAAGTAGAGCTTTTCTGGTCAAAGTGGCTATTGCCGAAGTGGTTCTTCTCGGCCGAAGTCTCCTTGCCGAAGTGGAGTGCGTGTTGGCCGAAGTCTCCATGTTGGCCGAAGTGGCCGTATGGCCGAAGTGGCCATGTTGTCGATGTGGGCTATGTTGGCCGAAGTCTCCGTGCTTGGCCGAAGTGGCCATTGTTGGCCGAAGCGGCCATGTTGCCGAAGTCTCCGTGCTTGGCCGAAGTGGAGAGGAGGTGGGCCGAAGTGGAGAAGACCTAGGCTGAAGTGGAGGAGTTGGCCTGAAATGGCCTTGCCGATGTCTCTTCCTAGCCGAAGTGGAGTTTCCTTGGCCAAAATGGCCCATCTTTTGCCTAAGTGGATTCGTACAACAACGACATAGGCACAATTTTGGCCTTGTCCGATTCTTCGTATTTCCATACTTAGCCATTTCCCATTGATCACAGCTGGGTGGGTTTTGACCCCAATAGTTAGCCTCCCAGCTCGGTAGTTTCAGCGATGATAGTGCCGAGGTAGAGGAAGTCCAAGCTGGGATCAATGTGCCGTGTAGATTGGTACGAGCTGAGCCGATGTGACACTGAGTCGGTTGTCTTTGATATCTGCCAGGTTCTCTGTCTTCAGACTGATAATCATTTTTTTTTCCAGTAGAAAATTCTTCATTCAACTGCATTTTGGCCCGATTCCCAATGCATGCTGACATCATCTTTTGCTTTATGAGCCTATATACGCTTCCACTTCTCTTCACTTCTTCTTCACTTCTTCATTTTTCAGAAATCTCAAGGTAACTTCTCTCTCCTCCTTTTGAAGATTTTTATTTCGGATTGTTGTTTTTGTTCCTCTGAAATTGTTCTTGGGCCGAAGTCTTCTCTGCCGAAGTAGCCCTTGCCGACGTCTCTCCTTGCCGAAGTGACGCCCGTGCCGAAGTGGAGCCTTTGCTGAAGACTCCTTCTCTGCCAAAGTGGATCCTTGGCCGACGTTTCTCCTTGCCAAAGTGCTTGGCCCAAGTGATTTCGTCCTTTGCCGAAGACCCCTTCTCTGCCGAAGTAGTCTTTTGCCGAAGTGGCGAAGTGGAGCTTTCTCTTTGCCGAAGTTTTCCGCTTGCCGAAGTCTCCTCTGGCCAAAGTGGAGCTGTCTTGTCGCCGAGGTGCCGAAGTCTCCTTTCTCCCTTTGCCGAAGACTTTTTCCGCCGAAGTGGAGCTAGGCCGAAGTTGCCTACTTGCCAAAGTAGAGCTTGGCCAAAACCCTTTTTCGCCGAAGTGATTTCCTTCGCTGGACGAAATGGAGAATCCTTTCAACGTAAAAATCGAAATGGAGAATTGGAGCTCCGATTGTGCTAGGATGAGGCAAGATGCGAGTCTTCGGGCGTGTTCTTCAAAGAGCGAGCTCCTAAGGGCGGATACAAGCATGAGGCACCTAATCCACCAGGATCTACTCTCTCCACTGCTGAATCTTTGGAGTCCCTTAGGCATCGGTTCAACATCTCCGAAGAAATCGAGCTAATCCTTCTGTCGTCATCGGATCGGGCCGATGAGCCTCCAAAAGGGTGTTTTACATTGTATGAGAGCTGCTTTTATATGTGCTTTCTATGGTTTCCAATACCAAGGGTCATCCTTGAGTATCTATGGAAGCATAGATTGGCCTTGACGCAAATAACTCCGCGGGGAATTCGGCACTTGGTTGGAATTGTGGTTCGTAGCTTCGAGTGTGGCGAGGAAGTTATTGTGGACCACCTGCTGAACCTGCTATCCTTTCGGACATTTCGTTCCAAAGACTCGCTTCTTTACTCCCTCTCGAACAAGGCCCACCGCAAAATTATCGGAGGATTCCCAAGTAAAGACAGATATTGGGAGGATTATTTCTTCTTTGTGCCCATTTCTGAAGCTTTGGTTGGTGAAGATTGGGTTAAGAAAATTAGGACTTCGTGGAGAGAAATCGGTAGCCGACCCATAGCTTTATGAGTCCCTTTTCTGTTGAATGTATCGTGACGTTCTGCTTTGTTTGTTGGTTTTGCAGTTCCTAACCCGATCCCAACGTGTCCTCCGGATATAGTTGCACTTCGCGAGACCCTAGCTTCCGGGGAGTGTGATTGGCAAAGAGATTTCACGGTCGAAAGAGTAGAGAAAGCACGAGCTCAACATTTCGGTTATTATTTTCCAAGCTCAACTTCTTCGTCTTCCCCATCAGTACAAGGAGATCCATGGGAAAACGATCGTCGGTTCATTAGAGGATGGAGGCTGAAACCCGAGCCATGATGGAGCAAGCGGAGATTGGCCACACTGAAATCTTTGCCGAGCAGCTAAGTGCTGCCCTTGCTTTTCCCTCGGGCGACTCGTCTGTAGAACTGTCCGTGCTGGCTCCGTCCATCCCCATCGTGAGAGAGATTGTGTTGGGTCTTGGGCGATTGGACTTGCCTCCGGTTCATCGCAGAAAGGGCAAGGCTGCGGCCACAAGTGAGGATGCTGATCAGGTGAGGCCAGCCCGGAGACGTGCCTCGGCAAAGGCTGACAAAGGGAAAGATCCTCATAAGGATGACACTCCTAGACGAAAAAGGCGTAATGCACCGGTTTGTAGTGCCGCTGAGCACGAGCTGCCTTCAGAGCCCTTATCTCTGCCGTTCGCTTCTGAGATGGTTTGTGATGATGCGTCGGCATCGGCCACTCTCTTCTCCAAGTTCTCTCCAAGGTAACTCGCGTCGACCTTTATTTCTCCTACTTTGTTAAAAACGCGATGTCTGACCCCCTTTTCTTTCCGTTCAGTTCGTTGCCTCTATCAACAAGATGATGTTCGGTTATGAGGCGGACATCCGTAAGAACACGAGGAGAGCTGAGCATGCACGAAAAGCGGCTGAAGAGCTTCGAACCAAGCTTAACGAAGCCGAGCGTGAGCGTGATGCTGCAATGGAGATAGCGTCAAAATAGAAGGAGGACTTGGAGGCTGAGGTGGAGCTCCATAAGGAAAGGCACGGTAGAGCTGATGATAAGATTCTTTACCTGGAGTCTTATCGGGTCCAGCAGGAGGCTCAAGTTGCCGAGCTTTAGTGGATGTTAAGCTCGGAGAGGGCCATGACCGACAAGAAGGTTGAACGGGCTGAGAAGTGGGCGATGCGCAGAATGGCCAAGAAGTTTCAATCTAAAGTCGACCGAGCCAAGGAGAAGGTTAAGAGCTTGGGCGGGTCGTCGAAGAACAACGTGGTCGATCTTGCCCAAGTTGACGGCAACCTTGAACTCCTTGCGCTGCTTCGCGGAGACGAACCACCTTCATTGGATGCCGAAATTGAGAAACTCCAGGGATGGAGAGTGAGGTATGCTGGTGCCGACGACGAGTTTGACAGGTTGGTTGCCTCATTGGGGGATGACCTAGTGGTCTCGCCGATCCCTGAAGACTCGGCCAACATTGCACTTGGCAACGAGTCCGTTGAAGCGTTAGCGGTGGATGTCGGCGTTCGCGTATTCTCTGGATCCAACAGTGGTAAGCTTGATTTGACTTTGCTTGGTTCGAATGAAGCCTTTGAATCCGAGACGACAGCCGAATCCTCCGATGAAGATGAAGGTGCATCTTTAAGTGGTAAGGTATGATGATGATGGGGATCCGCCTAAGTCATCATTTTAATTATGCTTTGATGTTATTTGGACATGGTGCCTGGATGGCTTTATCCGTATTGACTTGTTATGTTTGCCCTGTGGCTTTTGCTTTGGTTGTGTCGTTTCTTTGTTGTTGAAACTCGTTGCTCGAATGCTTTTTTATCCAAGGAGGACTGATCTGTTTCGCTATATCTTGTGTTAATGTTAAGGCCAACGATTTGTTTGCTTCGTTTGGAATGATCACGTTAGTGTAAGCATACTTGCTCCGATTACGAGCACATGTGTTTTGACCAACGATTTGTTTGTTGGGTTTTCGGATGACCATTTCGGTTTACGGATACGCTACCATAAGCATATCCGCTTCGACAATAGACACGTAGTACTGTTGCGACCAACGATTTGTTATTGGGTTTAGGATGAACATTTCGGTTTACGGATACGCTACCGTAAGCATATTCGCTCCGACTATGGACATGTAGTACTGTTAAGACCAACGATTTGGTTGTTGTATTTAGGATGAACATTTTGGTTTACGGATACGCTATCGTAAGTATATGCGCTCCGACAATGGACATAGTTATTTATATAGCGCGCGCTTTTAATCCACTAGGATGTAGTAGTTAGATCCGTAAAGGATGTAGTAGTTCATTGCTGTGACCAGCAGCAACGAGGGTGAGGAGAGGTGCCTGTTTAGCTAGGACTCTAAGTGATTCGTGAAGGGTGCGAATGTGATGCCTATTTCTATTAAGGCTTTAGTAACCCGTGGAGGGTTTGATATGACGAAAATTGCTTCGAAAAGCTTGCATTAAGTAGACGCGGAGTCTATTACAAAGGTGGGAGTATACGAGTATACGTACCCATTCCCCCCCCCCCCATTTTTTAGGAGGGGGCAGCTGAACCCATCCAAAGACGAGCTGCCTACGTACCCTTTGCAGGGATCAAGCCACCCCGTAGTTCATGTGAAGTATCCTAAGGATAGTACTTCTTGAGGTGCATCGCGTTCCACGATCTTGGTATTGGAACGTCAGACATGTTGGCGAGTTCGTACACTCCGGGTCGGACTACTTTCGTGATTTTGTAAGGTCCTTCCCAGTTTGCTCAGAGTTTGCCGGCGTTCCGCTCTACAGTATTCTGGAAGACTTTCCGTAGGACTAGGTCTCATTCATAGAACTGTCGATTTTGTACGTGAGAGTTGTAGTATTTTGCCGCTGCATTCTGGTAATTCTGAATTCGGATCAAGGTTTGATCCCGTCTTTCGTTGATCAAGTCCAACTCATCAAGCATCAACAAGTGATTGAGCCCTTCTTGTTCTGGGAGTAGTCTTCGGCGGACTCCAGGAAAATGTATCTCTGGTGGAATGACGCATTCTGTCCCATAGACGAGGGTGAATGGGGTTTCATTGGTTGCTCGTCGCGGCGTTGTTCTATGAGACCACAATACCCCTTCCAACTCGTCAGTCCAGCGTCCTTTCTTTTCGTCAAGGCATTTTTTGAGACCGTCGAGAATTGTCTTATTTATTGCTTCTGCCTGGCCATTTCCTTGTGGATATCTCGGGGTGGATTTGCTTAGTTGGATTTTCCACTTCTCGCAGAAAGTTTCGAACCTTGTGGAGATGAACTGCGAACCATTATCGGTGACGATTTCGTAAGGGACTCCGTGTCGGCATATGATATTTTTCCATACGAAACTTTCGACTTGTGCATCCTTGATGCTGGCATAAGAGTCTGCGTCCACCCACTTCGAAAAATAGTCCGTCAAGACCAGGAGGAATCATTTCTGCTTCGAAGGATGCAAAGGTCCAATAATGTCCATGGACCCTCGCATGAATGGATAGAGTGACAATATCGAGGAGAGCATCTCGGTTGGCTGATGACTCATTGGTGCATGACGCTGGCACTTCTCGCATCAAGCGGAAAACTTCTCGCAATCCTGTATCATAGTTGGCCAGTAATAACCATGTCGTTTGATTTTTATCGCCAAGGCTCGTCCTCCCGAGTGGTTACCGAACGAGCCGCTATGGACTTCCTCCATGATTGCTCTTGCCTCCTTTTCTTCAACGCAGGCGAGTAATGGCCCTGAGAATCGCCATTTGAAGACATTCCCATCGAGCAAGATGTAACGAGTCGCTTGTGCCCGAAGCTTACGAGCTGTCCATTTATCAGAAGGTAAGGTACCATCGCAGATGTACCCGCGGATGTCGTTAAGCCATCCTTTGTCACAGCCATATTCAATTTCTTGCGATGTTTCGTCCGTCGCGACGGCTTCAGCTGCGTGACAGGGGTGGGTATCGGGAGAAAGGGGAATTGGATCCTGGTTCATGGTCGTTGCTTCTTCTTCAACATTTATGGGATTATCATTCTCGTTGATTTTGTCTATTTCCATCTGAGATTCGTGTCCTTCGTCTGCCGCGTATGTCTCATCCTGGACCATTGAGTCGTTGGTTATTGCTTTTCATTCGTCAGTGTCATATTCTGATGTGTCCGGTGCACAGGCTTTCTCCCTTGCATTACTGGCGGCTTGAGATCGCGTAACCACTCTCACTGTTTCTGAAAGAGTGATACTCGGGCGTTCGATTAATTCTACCGAAATGACTCGTTTCAAGTCTGGATCAGAAGTGGATGCGAGAGTGGCCAGCGCATCAGCCAAAGTGTTTTCTCCTCGTGGAATACGCGTGAGTCGCGAATGAGTACTCAGCTTACTGCCGTGGTGGAGATTGCGGTGTATAGGAAGAGCGGCTCTCCCTCGACTGGCTTTGTGAGCACTGGGGGACTGGCGAGATACTTCTTCAACTGCTGGAAAGCTTCTTCGCACTTCTTTGTTCATTCGAATTTCTTGTTTCCTCGTAAAGTGTCGTATAACGGTAAGCATTTATCGGTGGATAGCAAAATAAATCTGTTGAGTGCGGCCACCCTTCCAGTCAGTCTCTGTACTTCACGTTTCGATTTTGGGGAAGCCATCTCGATAAGCGCATCGATCTGCTTTGGATTCACTTCGATTCCTCGTTGAGTAACTAAGTAACCAAGAAACTCGCCGGACGTGACTGCGAATCTACACTTTGTCGGGTTCAGCTTCATGTTGTGCGAGTTGAGCTGTTGGAAACATTCCTCCAAATGTAGTACGTGATCCGTTGCCTCTAGCAATTTCACCAGCATGTCGTCTATGTAAACCTCCATCGTTCTTCCGAGTTGATTAGCAAACATCTTGTTTACTAAGTGCTGATATGTGGCTCCGGCATTTTTGAGGCCGAAAGGCATCACCTTGTAGCAATAGATTCCATGATCCGTAATGAAGGCTGTCTTCTCACGATCGTCGGGATTCATTAGAATCTGATTGTATCTAGAAAATGCGTCCATGAAAGATAGGAGCTTGTTACCGGCCATTGCTTTGACCAGTCGATCAATGTGTGGTAGAGGGAAGCTGTCTTTCGGGCACGGCTTGTTCAAGTCGGTGAAATCGACACACACCCGCCATTTTCCGTTCTTCTTTTTGACTACAACAGGATTCGCCAGCCAATCCGGGTACTTGACTTCCATTATCGAACTAACTCGTAAGAGTCTTTTGACATTGTCGTTAAGTGCTTTCGCTCTGTCAGGATCCAACTTTCTCCGTTTCTGCTTTACTGGCTTAAAGGTTGGGTCGACATTCGATTCATGACTGGTTATGCCGATATCAATTCCGGGCATATCCTCTGCTGCCCATGCGAAAGTGTCCACGTTTTCTTTTAAGAATGAAACCAGTTCGTCCTTGATTTTTTTCGCCGAGGCCGAATCCAATCTCTACGCATCATTCCGGATGTTCGTCGTCGATACAAACTAATATTACGAGGTCGCATGGCTGTTCAGCTGATTCTTCTTCGCGATCCTCCGCAATCTGTAATTGCTATAAGAGTTTGGAGAGTTCTTTCACTGGCTCCCTGTCTGTCTTCATCTTCTTGCGTTCTGACTTGGCTATTGGATCGGTGACAGGATTCTTGAGTTTGTGTGCAGCTAGGAAGCATACGCGGGACTCCTTCTGACTTCCCAAAATCATTTTGACTCCGCTCGGTGTTGGGAATTTTACGCAGAGAAGGTAGGTCGAGGCTACGGCGCGCATTGAATTTAACCAAGGTGTTCCGATGATGATGTTGTAGATTGCTGGGTGATCGGCTACCAAAAACTCGATGAGCTTGATGACACCCCCAGCTTGTACAGGTAGTTTGATCGTCCCGATTGTCATCGTCGTTTCTCCGGAGAATCCAGTCAATGGTTTAGGGGTAGCCACTATGTCGGACAGATTGATGTCCATTCTTTTGAGAGTTTCTTTGAAGATTATGTCCACTGTGCTGCCCGTATCCACCAGCACCCGGGCTACGTCATAGCCACTGATGATCAACTCGATCACGAGAGGATCGTCATGCGGTTTATCGATTCCGGCTGTTTCTCTTTCTTCGAAGGAGATTACGTTGTCAGGAAACTTGGAAGGTGCAGACCAGTTGACGCTGACATCGGCTCGTCGTTGAAAAGCTTTAATCGATGAGACGGTATCAGAGCAATAGTGAGATCCAGCCATTATCATGTTGATCCGTCTTCTTGGTCGAGATTGTGGGGCTTCATCATTCTGCCTCCCTCGCTTAGGAAGATCTTCATCCGCCTGCTCGGGGCGGTTTGTGTTGGTATCCATGTCGAAGTCCTTGAGGCTGATATTCCCTTTGAGTTTGCCAGCCGCCAGTCTTGCAGCGAGTTTCAAACCTAGGATGCGGCAATTTGCAGTCGAGTGTCCGAAGATATGGTGATGTTTGCAATAAGCCATTTCGTCGTAAGTTCCTTGGCCCCTGGTCCACGTGCTACTCCATGTACCTCTTCCTCGGCCTTGGCCTCGTCCTTGCCCATAGCCTGACGAATCAACTTGGTAGTTATGGGCTCCCTTGAATCCTCCTTCGTGTTGGATGTATCAGGAACCTTGGTTGGCCTTTCTGTTGTTTGGTGGGTTCGGAGCAGAGGGAGGATAGTTCATGGACTTCGCCTTTCCGTGCTTCTAGGCTAGGATCTTCACTTTTTCTTCATTGGAGGCAAAGTCCGTTGCTCGATGCAATGCTTCCTGGATCGTGGTTGGTGCATTTAGCGCAATCTCCTTCCGAAAATCTGAGTCGAACCACAGGGCTTTCTTCAATGCTTGCAGCGTGGCTTCGTCACTTATCCCTTTTACTTTTGATAGTACCGACTTGAATCGTTCGATGAAAGTTCATAGAGTCTCGTTTTGTCCTTGTCCCATGGTCCATAGATCCGCATCGGATGTTCGGCACTGCATGAATATAGCGTAATGTTTGAGGAATGCCGATGACAGCTGATTGAAATTGTCGATCGAGTTTCTTCCCAGCCTGGAGAACCATTGGATAGCTGGGCCTTTAAGGTGCTAGACGAACAAGAGACATTGACCAGCGTCTTCTTCCCCTTCTCTGAAGTTTGCTCGTCCCATCACTATCGTGAAGGCGGTTAAGTGCTCCTTTGGATCAGTTTTTCCTTCGTAAACTGGTATCTTCATCTTCCCCGGATTGGAAACCCTTGCCTTGGTAATTCGAGTCGTGAATGGGGTGTTCTGTGCTTCTTCAAGCACTCGGTCGAGTTCGAGAGCCTTGCTGGTAGCTCTATGCATCTGAGACCGAACAAATTTCATCTCAGCGGCAGCTCGCTCAATGCCTGCTCAAATTTCGGCCATCTCCTCCTTCTGGGCTCGGATTATCGCTTTACGCTCTTCTTCAATCTGGGGTCGCTGGGCCCAGAGGATGTTCTCCTATTCCTCGGTGAAGTCCTGATCATGGCCGAGGTTGGTATCGCTTCGTTTGATTCGAGCTCGGGTTGCATCCGTGAGTTTGGCTCCGCGGTGGTGTTCCAAGTCGTGTTCCCCTTCGGGGTTGTCCTCCAGGTCTATCACCAGATTCGTTCCGTCCACAGTCTGCGTGTTTGCCTCCTGCGGTGTCGCGTTCAGTTCGGCGGTTGTGGTTGGTTGGTTTGGAGGGAGTAATCCGCCTTGGGTTCTCGGCGCATGGTGAGGTGTTGAGAAATCGAGGGCCGTTGGATTGAGACATCGAAGAGGGCACCTCATTTGGTCAATTCCTGAGCCTCTACCACGGTCACCATTGTGTTTAGCTTGTCCTACTCCTCCGCCTTCTTGAGCAGCGTCTCTAGCATCGTCTTGATCTGTGTCAGGGCCTATGGGCTTGTCTCCAAAGTTGCAAGCACTGGTGTGTCTTTCGCTGCGGTTCCATCGACCCCGGTGTCCTGCGAGTCGTCAGTTCGTCTTGCTCCGTCGTTAGTCATCTTCTTCGAATCGTTCGTCCAGTGGTTCCTTAGAGTAAGAAAATTTCAAGCCCTCTCCTTCTAGCGCCAAATTGTGGGAGTCGAAATCAACACAATTAGATTTGTCGGAGGTTTGTTAAGAGGGATGAAATTTCTACGGATGAACCAAGAAAGCGAAGATCCAAAGATGGTTTTTATTAAGCTGTTTTCGAAAAGCTTTTGCGTACAAGAGTTTGAGAGCAAAAAGTCTAGGGTTTTGCTAAGTAAATTGCAGATCCCTTTTTCAAGATATGTACATGGATATATATACTAGTTTGAGTCGGCCAGGTCAATCCTAAAGAGATAAGGAAAACTTCCTAATCCTTCGGGATTTCCGTTTTAGCAAGTCGGCTTGACTACGTGGGCCTTTGCATCGTTGTAGGCCGAAGATGGGCTTGTTGTCTTCGTATAGAAATAACTTCGGCCACGTCGTCTTCTGGCTTCGTATAGAAATGACTTCGGCCGCTTCGTCTTCTAGCTTCGTGTAGAATTGACCTTGGTAAGACAGCTCCGTATGGAAATAACTTCGGCCATGCAGTTTCGTATGGAAATGACTTAGGTCAGACAGTTTCGTATAGATTTGACTTTGGCCAGATAGTTTCGTATGGAAATGACTTCGGCCAGACAGATTCGTATAGATTTGACTTCGGCCAGGCAGTTTCGTATGAAAATGACTTCGGCCAAGATTGTCTTTGTATAGAAATGACTTCCGCCAAAGCAAGCTCGTGTATGGCTGAAGTGGGCTAGCGCTTGGCCGAAGTGAACTAGCGTTGGCCGAAGTGGAGCGCGTGTTGGCTAAAGTGAGCTCGCATTGGCCAAAGTGGAGTGCGTGTTGGCTGAAGCAGAGCTCGCGCATTTGGCTGAAGGGAGCTCGCGTTGGCCGAAGCGGAGCACATGTTGGCCGAAGTGGAGCTAGCGTATTTGGCCGAAGTGAGCTCGCGTTGGCTGAAGTGGAGCGCATGTTTGCCGAAGTGGAGCGCATGTTGGCCGAAGTGAGCTCACATTGGCCAAAGTGAAGCGTGTGTTGGCTGAAGTGGAGCTTCAGGCCTGTTGCCGAAGTGGGCTTGCATTTGGCCGAAGTGGAGCGCGTGTTGGCCGAAGTGAGCTCGCATTGACTGAAGTGGAGCGCGTGTTGGCCGAAGTGAAGCTGCCAAGTGGGCTGCCGAAGTGAGCTCTTCTGGCCGACATGAGCTGCTGAAGTGGAACTTCTCCGCCGAAGTCCCCTCCTTGCCGATGTGGTTCCTCTCGGCCGAAGTCTCCTTGCCAATGTGGTTTGCCGAAGTGGAGCGCGTGTTGGCCGAAGTCTCCAGATTGGCCGAAGTGGCCGTATGGCCGTATGGCCGAAGTGGCCATGTTGCCGATGTGGGCTATGTTGGCCGAAGTCTCTATGCTTGGCCAAAGTGGCCATTGTTGACCGAAGCGGCCATGTTGCCGAAGTCTCCGTGCTTGGCCGAAGTAGAGAGAAGCTGGGCCGAAGTCTCCGTGCTTGGCCGGAGTGGAGAGAAGCTGGGCCGAAGTGGAGAAGATCTAGGCTGAAGTGGAGGAGTTGGCATGAAATTGCCTTGCCGATGTCTCCTCCTAGCCGAACTGGAGTTTCCTTGGCCGAAATGGCCCATCTTTTGCCTAAGTGGATTCGTACAGCAACGAGTGCTTTTTGACCCCAACGCCTTGTCCGATTCTTCGTATTTCCATACTTAGTCATTTTCCCATTGATCACAGCTAAGTGGTTTTTGACCCCAACAAGTGCTTTGCATTCTTATTGTCCTAATCAATTTCCTTGTGGATTCAATCCCTAAGTATTACACCAATTTGCCATGCACTTGTGGTTATTTAGGGTTAAAACTTAGTAGTAGTTTTCCTCCTATCATGGACAGAAGGAGGTTTGTCCAGCCGCGATACCTACTTCACAAAAGCAAAACAGGATTAATCCCAAAACAAAATGGGTTTAAAGATGAGAGAGCAGTGAGTGTAGTAGACCTTGCGTAAGAAGCCGGTTTCAATTTTTTTCCTTTTGGTATCTTATGTTTAAGGCATAGATACCAAAGTCGATATATTGTTTAATACAATCTCCATCGCATCCTTGAGAAGCCAAAGTCGAAACCTTGTCACTTGAGACGCTTTTGCAGTCAAACATCGTTTCATGAGATGTGATGTAGATATATTATGTAGGAACGTTTTGGAACCTTTTAATGCCATCTCCAGGGTCCAAACTTACTTTACCTCCATTGTAAATGGTTTTACAATAAGAACTCTCGGTAGGAAATGCAGGATATATTTTGGAGAAAAAAACTCGTCGTTTGGGAAAATCAACCATTGCCTCAACAGTGGAAAGGAATGAGCTCTCAAGAACTAATGGCACTGGGGAGTTCTTCTTCATGTCAAAATCAACATGAACAAGACATCCTCCCACTTACATGATTAGATCCTGCACAAACCCATATAGAGTTGTGACGTCACCAAACTTAAGAGATATTTAGAGAGGCTTCATGTCAACAATTCCCAACTTGTTTGCAATGATCTTGGACATAACATTCACATTAGCTCATGTATCACAGAGAGAGTCTAAAAAATATGTACCGTTGATTGTACAATGGAAAACAAACTTCATTGGATCTTTCATCTTATGCAACCTCCGTTGATGTGGTGCTTTGAAAAACATTTCGTCATCTGCTGGCCGTGCCATTGGATCGTCGGTGATGGGTTGACTCCTTGAGGGCAGGTGCAACTTCTCCCTCTTTTTGAGTCGTTATTACTTTGCAGAGTTTATGATTTTTTTAACCTTTCCCTAAAAGAGCACCATCTTGTTTTTTAATGCCTTATTCAGTGTGAGAAACTTGTACTTCAATCTTCTTTACATGATTAGAGAGATCAACAAACTTCCCATACAGCACCCCATCCTTCCTATTAAGATGATGATACGTGCTGTCCACTTAAAAACCGAGGTTTTGGATGTCTTGGGCGTTTTGCTTATGTCCTTCCATAAGTTGTTGTTGATTCTTAATAACTTGTTGTTAATTATCCATGAGCTGCAACATCTTAGCTTCAAATTTGGCTTCTTGAGGTGCCATACCCACGTGGTCTTGTGCTTGAATATGAGTTTGAAACCTCAGCCGAAAGTTTCCTCGGTTGAAGGTGCTCTTTTCTTGGTTTTGTTGGAAGTTGACCAAGTATTTGTGTGGATTTTGAATTTGGCTAGATGTCTGCCACGTTTTTATCATGGCCTGGACATGAGTTTTTGTTGCTTGCAGCCAAGTTTTTAATGAGAGTGTTAGCTTTATTTATGGTGTTAGTCATGACGTCCCCTTGACTTGCAGTGTTGAGTGCCATCTTGAATTACTCATCAACTCCTCTATAGAAAATGTTGTAACAAATTTATCTAAGTGAAACTTGATGCAGTGTGAGATTGCGATTTCGAATTCAAACACTCTAAATGCAAATTCAACCTAGCCTTAATCCTTAAGTGCAAACCACAAGTACATGGCCAATATCATTGTAGCATTTAAGGGCAATTCTTCCACAAAAAGTATGTTAAGACAGTAGGAATGCATGATACTATAGAAGCTAAGCCAAATTCAAGAGATGTGTTTTGTAACCAATTCTAGCAACCTAAGTAAACCAATGCAAAGATGCAAGAAAAGTACCAAATAAGATTAAGAAACTAAGATGGAAACATGCATAAGCGAATTAAACTTAAAGAAAGCAAATTCAAAGCAATTTTACAAAAGTCAACAAAAAGTCAACCAGACAAACAAAGATGATCAAATATGATAAAGGCATGGACTTTGGGTAGAGATCCTAGATTAAAAATATTTAACCTATGACTAATGATGCAAGACCATATAACAAACCATTTCCAAGACATGGATCCTATATATAGACTAGTTCACTTTCGCAAATACTAATCCATTATACTAATCACCCAAAATGACAACCTTTCGGTCCCTATCGAAATGATTAGAGATCATTAATGCATATGCCCATATAAGTCTACTAATCACCCTAGAAATCAAGTGTTAATTTGCTAAGATATGAAAAGCATGAATTAGAGTCTCCTAGACATTTTCACAAACACCTTTCGGGCATGAAAAGACCATGTTTTATGAATTGATTAATGACTTCAATCCTAGCTATGGGCTCTCTCTAATCAATGGAAATCATGCAAATCTAGACCTAAGCATCACCAATCATACATCAAACATCCTAATCTACTCCACCCATAATCCACTAAAGAACTACTCGCCCATGATCATGGAAACAACAAAAGCATAAACAAAGGAAGACATAATAAAAGATTAAGAGAAAGAGATTAAGAAACTTCACTAAATAAACATAAAAAGGTCCAAGTTTTGCATCCAAAAGAGGAAAGAACCAAAGGGTTTTGTTCTTGACCAAATGATAACAAAAATCAGAAAAACTTAGGGTTTTAATGTGCTTAAAACTATTTATAGAGAATAGCGATGTACCCAGGTCAACCCGGGACAAACCGGGTCAAACCCGGATATGTGTCTGCCATCGGTCTGTGCCATCGACCAAAAGGAGGGTGCCTTGTCGGAAAAGAAGAGGGACAAACCGGGTCAAACCCAACCATGAAATGATGCAATTCCCTATCTTCATCGGATAGCTCTCAAGAATTCTAAGTGGACACTTAGAAGACACATCCGCAAATGTGACATAGCTAGTGTTACCCTTCAACTTTTTGATGCCTAAAGTCTTGAACATCTCATAAGAGATAACGTTCACGCTTGAACCAGAATCACATAATGCATCATCAAGTTTCAAATCTCCAAGAGAGCATGGAAGAGAGAATGTACCCGGATTTTCTTGCTTAGAGAGGGTCTTAAGCTCTTGTGTATCTCCACCTTTCTCTTCATAGTTCTTCATAACATCCATGACTTTGCCATGGTTAGCCAAGACTTCCTTAATTAGTTTATGGATGGGAATTTTAGCAATACCATATGTGGAGGCCAAAATCCTCACAACTAATTTTTGTTAAGACTTTTAAGGGAACGAAAACTTCTAAATATTGATTGTAGAAAAAGATCCAAAGATGGTTTTTATTGCTGATAATGAAAGCTTTTTAGAATACAAGATTTGTTTGTATGAAGTCTATTGCTCTCTCTCAATTTTTTATCCCCTTTCTTTCGAATGCCCTCTCTTTCTTTTATAGGCTTACGATCCAACCGCCTCAATAAGGATACCGGAAATTCCCCTTTTTCTTTGGAGGCCCGTTATTTTATTTTCCTTCTCGAATTTGCAATCTTCCTTTTCCTTTTGACCGACTTGGTTACTCCAAAACTCGCCTCGGCCCGCATTGATTTCTTCTTGGCTTTGCTACGACTACCTCTGCCCATTGTGATTTTACTTCCGCCCATAGAGGCAATTGCCTACGGCCTGTTAGAACAAAATCCGCCGTGGTAAGTGCCAAGTTGCCTCGAATTTTGGTCATGCTTGCCTTGGCGCGTGCTGTTGGTTGTTCTGGCAAATGCTGTTGTTTGCCTCGGCGCGTGCTGTTAGCTACCTTGGCGAATGCTGTCGTTTGCCTCAGCGCGTGTTGTTAGCTACCTCAGCGAATGCTATCGTTTGCCTCAGCGCGTGTTGTTAGCTACCTCAGCCTGTTAACAGTTGATTTTTCCCATGGTGGAAACTGACGCCAACAGTTAGTCCCCCCAGCTTGTCAAATTCGAAGTGATTATGACAAGGTTAAGTTGCCGAGCCAAAAAGCAACATGTTGGATACAAAACATGCTTGCCAAGCTGATGTTAGTACGCGCTGGAGTTTAAGACACGGGAGTTTGTGCCGAGCCAGAGCTCAGACTGCTTCGGCCCAGACATAATGATTGAGTTTTTTCGGGAATCGGGTACTCATGTTGTCAGGTAATCATTTCTCTTAGGAATTTGAAATGTCTTCGCCGGTTCCAAAGGCGCGTATGTCTACGCGCCGAAAACCCTAGATTTTTCTATAAATCACGAGGCATTTCCTCATTTCCTCCACTTCGCATCCTCAAATTTTCAAAAGGTAGAGCTCTCTCCTCTCTCTTCTCTCTCTCTTTCTCTAAATTATATTAGTTATTCTGCTGGCTCGCCGCCGTCACCTTGTATTTTTCGATCTATCTTCATCATCCCACGGTGGTTTCTTCGAGTTTGTCGATCTACCGTTATTTTTTCGAGTTTACTGGAGTTTCTTCAAACCCGTCATGTCTTCATCTGAAGAATTGCGAGATTCTTTTGCCTCAGCCATTTCTCCTTGGGAACTTGGTAGAAAAATGATCAGATCCCTGGAGGCAAGCGAGACAGATGAAGCATCGACTTATGATGAGGTGAATTCTGTCGAAAATTTCGGCGAAGGAAAGAACGGCTAAGTAAAATTGGCAGCCAAGGAGAAGAGGACAATCGAAGCGAATCTGATTGGCAAAAACAGGCTCGCCATCAAAATTCCTCATCTTGTTGATGAACCTGAGGCGGAATTGCTGCTTTTTAATGTAAAAGAGGAAATCGAGCCTGTCCTTGGTGAAGCTTAGGTTGCACGTTTAGAGAGGCTCTTTGCCAGTTATGAAGCTAGTCCTTCTAAGAGTGCACCTCGCAAAAGGAGAGCCAAAAAGAAGAAAGCCAATCCTCCTGGATCTACTCTGTCGACCGAGGAGTCCCTAGCACTGCTCAGGAAACATTTTGGGAACTCAGAGGAGGTTGACCTGATAGTGCCTCCTTCGTCGGGTCGTTCGGACAACCCTCTGCTGAACCATTTCTGTTTGTTCGAAAGCTTCTTCTACGAAAGCCTTTTGTGGTTTCCTATCCCGAGCTTGATAGTGAGATTCCTGAAAAAGAATGGGTCAGCCATTAACCAAATTACTCATAGGGGAATGTGCCATATGGTCGGCATTTTGGTGCTGAGCTTCGAATGTGATGCTGAAGTGAAAGTTCGGCATCTGCAGCATTTGCTCGCATTTCGGAAAGTTCCAAAGTCTGGGTCGTATTATATCTCGCCTAAGAAGCGATGTAAGATAATTGAAGGGTTAAAAGCAAACCCCACGATTGGGAGAGCCATTTCTTTTATGTCCCAATAACTGACGCAGCGATTGCTGGGGATTGCCTCGGAAAAGTCAAGACAATCTGGGGATCCATTGGTAGCTGTCCTTAGATTCGTCAGGGTTTACTTCGTCTTTCCAAGTTTCTAACTCACTTTTTATTTTTTGCAGTTAATCACTTGCTCCCTACTTTTCCAGAGGACACTTATATTCTCAGAGATACTCTTGCTGGCGGAAGGACTCACTGGGAAAAATATTTTTCCTTGGCGCGTGTAGAGAAAACAAGGGCTCGCTTTGCCGTTGTTGAAGTATACACAAGCTCAGAATCTTCTCCGGTGCCTCATCTGCACATTGTTGAAATCATGGGCAAGCGGATGACGATTCGTGATAAGCAGGAGCAGAGGAAAAAGGAGATCGAAATGGTTCGGAATCAAGATGACGAGGGAGTCGCTGTTCCTGAGGCCGCCGAGGTAACTTCCAGTCATGTCCAGCCGGCTATCGTCAGTCTGTTTCCCAATGAGGACCAGATGGCTGATATTAATAACGAGGTAGCTCAAGATGCTGCCAATGCTAAGGCATCCCAGGATGGTCCTACGTTAGTACAAGATGGTGCCAACTCCACCCCTGCTACCAGCCAGCCTACTAAAGCTAATCCATGGGCTCGGAAGCATCCCGCTCCATGTTCCAATAAAGGGAAAGGAACTGCTGAAGTGAATGCCGAGAAGAAGAAAAGACGAGCCGACGTCTCTAATCCTGCGACAATTTTGTTCAAACATGATGGGAGCGAGCCTATTTTCAGAGATGCTGTTGCCTCGGCCTCCCTTGTTTCTTCGATCAGATCTCCTGGTGATCGTCTCCCTCCCATTGATACTCTCGCTAAGAGTGCTTTGTATGCTGACATGTCTTTGTGCGGTATCAAGGTAATTATTTATGGATGTTGTTTAAAAGATCTTTCAAATAGAATTCTGATATTGACTCTTCTGGTTTCGTAGTTTATGGCGTCGATTAACAAGATAGTCGCCAAATATGACAAAGCGGCGAGGAAAGATAAAGATCGTGTCGCCGAGGCAAAAAAAGATGCTGAGGAGATGAAGGCCAAACTCGATGATCTTGCCAATACACATGTTGCCGAGCTCGCATCCTCTTCAGATCAGATTAACGCCCTTGAGAAAGAAAAGGCATTTCTTAAAGGTGAATTAGCTCGGGTCGGCGACCTGTGTATGAAGCAGGAGGCTACCAAGGCAAGGAAATCTGCCGAGATAGTATAATTGAAGAGGCAACTGGCCGCGGCGCATGCTTTGCACAAAGCAAATGTGAAGAAAGCCCGGAAGGCCTCAAAAAGGGAGATGGTGGAGAAGTTTCAAAGAAAACTCGATAAGATCTCCAAGAAGATCGAGGACCTGTCGGCAATCAAGGAGAAAGAACTGGATCTTACGCAAGTGGACAATAATCTTCAGTTTATCGACGTTCTCAAGAGAGACGGTGCGCCGACTATGGATGACGAGGTGGCTAAGTTAACCAGATGGAGGGCTGATCTAGCTGGAGCCGACGACGAGTTCGAGAAGCTTGAGAAGGAGATCAAGGATAAGCTAATAAATGCCAAATAATGTCTCCGGTCTCGTCTGATTCGCTCAGTACGACAATTCCTGGCATACTGTTGGAGACTGCTGCGGCCGCTGTTGGTGTAGAGGATACATTCGGATCAAATGAGGGTACCTCTGTTGTTGATCGTCTCACCGAGGAGACCAAGATCCGAATCTTTCTTTGAACCCTCTTTAGACTTATTTTTGTATATTGTAAGAACGTAGTACCTGGACGACTTTATCCTTAATATTAGTTATCTTTTGGCTTGCTTTTGTGTTTTGAGCCAGTTTGGTATTTTGCAAAGTTGTTTGACCAGTGAATAAGATGACTGGGTTTTTGAATGTTTACCTTGCTTTACGTACATACTTTCCTATATATGGACGTTCCAATAGCATACAAGTTATAGCGCGTTGTAGAGTTTATAGTACCGAATCCCTAAAGGATGTGAAAAAGTTTGTTGTTGTGGCCAGCAACAGACGAGAAGTCAAAAAATAAGCACTTGGTTATTTTCTGTGAGGCATTTTGCATGCCGAGGTGTTTGAGTTGATAATATTACCAAAGTTAGGCGATTAGTAGCTGTTTTTGCGAGGTGATGAATGGTGCACCGAATGTGGTAGATGGAAGTGTATACGGACCCACTCCCCCCTTGTTTTTTCAAGGAGGGGCAGCTGAACCCATTCTAAGATGGGTTGCCTACGTACCCTTTTCAGGGATCAAGCCGCCACGTAGTTCATACAATGTTGGTTTTAGTGGTGGTATTTTTTCAAGTGCATTGCATTCCAGGATCTTGGTATTGGGACTGCAGCCATGTTGGCGAGCTCATACACTCCTGGGCGAACCACTTTAGTGATTTTGTACGGACCTTCCCAGTTTACGCCTAGTTTCCCAGCGTTTTGTTCGGCTGTATTCTGGAAAACCTTTTGGAGAACAAGATCACCTTCAATGAATTTTCGACTGCGAACATTGGAGTTGTAGTACTTCGCTGCGGCCTGCTGGTAATTCTGGATTCGGATTAGTGCTTCGTCTCGTCGTTTGTTCACTAAATCTAATTCGTCAAGCAATATCAAGTGGTTAAGTCCCTCTTGGCCAGGAAGGAGACGACGACGAATTCTGGAAAAATTTACTTCTGGAGGAATCACGCATTCGGTTCCATAAACAAGTGCAAATGGTGTTTTGCCGGTAGCGCATCATGGAGTTGTCCGATGAGACCAGAGGTCTCTTTCCAATTCATCGGCCCAACGGCCCTTTTTGCACCAAGCCTTTTCTTCAATCCATCCAGGATTGTTTTGTTCGCTGCTTTCGCTTGGCCATTACCTTGCGGGTAACGTGGAGTAGACTTGCTATGATGTATCGTCCATTTTTCGCAGAAAGCCTCAAAACAGGTTTAAATGAATTGCGAGCCGTTGTCTGTAACGATTTCATACGGAACACCGTGTCTGCAGAAAATGTTTTTCCAGACGAAGTGTTCTAGTTGAGCATCCTTGATGCTAGCGTAAGACTCCGCCTCGACCCACTTGGAGAAGTAGTCTGTTAGTACTAACAAAAATCTCTTCTGTTTAGATGGATGTAAAGGCCCGACGATGTCCATAGACCATCGCATAAAGGGATATGGTGATGAAATTGACGATAGCATCTTCGTTGGCTGGTGAATGGTTGGGGCGTGATGCTGACACTTTTTGAATTTGGTAGAAAACTTCTCACAGTCTTTTACCGTGGTTGGCCAGTAATACCCGTGACGCTTGATTTTGATTGCTAATTCCCTTCAGCCAGAATGATTGCCGCACGGCCCACCGTGAATTTCTTCCATGATTCGTCTAGCTTCTTCACCTTCGACACAGGCCATTAAAGGCCCCGAGAACCTCCATTTGAAAATATTTCCATCTACCAAGATATACCGAGCTGCTTGAGCTTTGAGCTTTCTGGCGGCCAATCTATCGGATGGCACTTCGCCATCCATGATATACACGCGAATTGCTCCCATCCATTCTTTGTGGCATCTGTACTCTATTGTTCCTGATTGATGATCGTTTGGATCTGCTTCCTTGTTTTCAAGTTGAGGTTCCATCTCGAGATTTTCTTCCATTATATAATCAACTCCTTCGTTTATTGGGATCGTCTCTTCTACTGTATCTGTTGTTTGTCTGTCTACCTGAGATCGGGTAATTGCATTAACATTGTTGGAGGATTGATACTTGGATGCTTGATAAACTCAACTGGAATGATTCTTTGCAGATCCAGGTCGGATGTTGATGCTAGGGCTGCCAATGCGTCTGCCGAAGTGTTTTTGCCGCGAGGTATTCTTGTTAGCGTAAATTGTTTGAATTTTTTACACCAGTTCTTGCACCACTTTTGGATAAGCCTCCATTCGATCGTCCCTTGCAATGTACTCCCCATTAAACTGGTTTGCGACTAGCTGGGAATCACAATATGCGTGGATACTCTGAATTTTGAACCCGTGGGCAAGTTTTAGGCCGGCAATTAGAGCTTCGTACTCTGCTTTGTTGTTAGATGTGCGAAAGCCCAGGCGAAATGACTGCTCCAAAATTTTGCCAGTTGGGGATGTTAAGCGAATTCCTACACCGGATCCTTGCCTTGAGGACGAGCCATCAACATGGAGTATGCAAACAGTGGCTGATGCCGTGGCGTCTCCCTCTTCGGAAGGTAATTCAACCAAAAAATCTTCTAGAACTTGGGACTTCGCGCAACTTCTGTTACGGTACTCAATATCGTACTCGCTTAACTCAATTGTCCATTTTGCGAGCTTTCCAGATTGGCTCGGGCTATGTAAAATAATTCGAAGGGGAAAGGTTGTTAACACCACGATTGAATGAGATTGGAAGTATGGCCTTAGTTTCCAAGCAGACATAATCATGGCGAGGGCTAACTTCTCGATCTGCGGATATCATTTTTCAGCATCTGTTAAAGTCTGGTTGACGTAGAAGATTGGTTTTTGCTCGCCTCGTTCGTCCCTGACAATCACTCCACTGAATGCAGTGGAAGAGACCGTGTTGTATAAAAACAGGGTTTCTCATTCCAATGGTTTGACGAGAACCGGAGGGCTGGCCAGGTAATTTTCAGTTGTTTGAAGGCTTCTTCACATCTGTCCGTCCAGTCGAACTTTTTGTTTCCTCTTAGGGTGTCATAAAATGGTAGGCATTTATCGGTAGACCGAGAAATAAAACGGTTCAGAGCTGCGACGCGTCCTGTCAGTCGTTGAACCGACATTGATTTGCTTCGGATTTTCTTCAATGCCCCGATGGGTGACCAGGTATCCGAGGAATTCCCCAGATTTCACGTGAACCGGCACTTCGTTGGATTGAGCTTCATGTTGTGCGCATTTAGCTGTTCGAAGCATTCCCTTAGGTGGGCAACATGATCTTTCTCCTCGAGAGATTTTACCAACATGTCATCTATGTATACCTCCATTGTTTTTCTGAGCTGTCGTGAGAACATCTTGTTTACCAATCGTTGATAAGTTGCTCCAGCGTTCTTGTGGCCAAATGGCATTACCTTGTAACAGTATATTCCGCGATTAGTTATGAATGCTGTCTTTTTCCTGTCTTCAGGGTTCATCAAGATCTGGTTGTATCCTGAGAAGGCATCCATAAATGATAATAGTTTATTTTCCGCCGTTGCCTCGACCAAGCGGTCTATGTGCGGCAGTGGGAAGCTATCCTTCGGACATGCTTTGTTTAGGTCGGTGAAATCACTGCATACTCTCCACTTTCCATTCTTCTTCTTGACCACTATAGGATTTGCGAGCCAATCCAAATATTTTACCTCAATGATTGACCCGACTTTCAGCAATCGCTATACTTCTTCATTTACCGCCTTTGCTCTTTCGGGTCCCAATTTTCTCCTTTTCTGCTTCACCGGTTTGAAAGTTGGGTCCACGTTCAATTCGTTGGACGCCACATCGATGCTGATACCAGGCATATCTTCGGCTTCCCAGGCGAATGTGTGCACGTTCTTTTTTAAGAAAGAGATTAGTTATTTTTTAAGACAGTCTTCCAGCTCGGCTCCAATCTCAACATGCCGCTCCGGATGTTTGTCATCTATGCAAACTGACACCACGGGGTCGCACGTTGGTTCTTGTTTTTCCTCATGCACCTCTGCGATCTGTAATTGCTATAACAGCTTAGCCAGGTCGTTCGCTTCCTCCCGATTCCTTTTCATCTTTCTTCATTTGGCTTTTGCGCTCGGCTCGGTCACCGAATTTTGAAACTTATGCTCGGCCAGAATTCTTTCAGGATTCTTTCTGGTTTCCTTGGATGGTTTTGATTCCGCTCGGCGTCAAAAATTTTATGCAGAGGTGGTATGTTGATGGAACTGCTCGTATAGTGTTTATCCAGGGATTTCCCATGATGACATTGTATATGGCAGGATGGTCGGCTACTAAAAACTCCACTATCTTTGTTACTCCACCGGCGAGAACAGGCAGCTTGATTGTCCCAAGGGTCATTGTTGTTTCTCCTAAAAATCCCGTCAGCGGCCTCGGAGTTGCTGTTACCTCAGAGAGGTTGATTTCCATGCGTGGCAGAGTTTCGCAAAAAATAACATCTACGGATCTTCCCGTATCGATCAGCACTCTGGCGACATCATGGTCTGCTACAACCAGCTCGATGACTAGCGGATCGTTGTGTGGTTGCTCAATGCCGACTGATTCCTTCTGTTCAGAGGAGATTACGTCATTTAGGACGTCGGTGGGCGTAATCCAGGTGGTGCTAGAAACTGCTCGGCGTTGAAAAGGTTTAATCGCGGAGACGGTGTCCATACAGAATTGGGATCCTCCCATTATCATGTTGATTCTCCTCCGGTGTCCTTGCTGATTCACTTCGTCATCTCGTTGCTCCCTTTTGGCTGGCTCATCGGCTCGGTCTTCCAGATGAGGTTGTTTTACCTCGTCTTTCCACTCGAAGTCCTTCAGGCTGACTGCATCACCCAATTTTCCTTCGGCAAGTTTAGCCGCAAGCAATAAGCCGAGGCTTCTACAGTTAGCAGTTAGGTGTCCATACTGATGGTAATGTTTGCAATAAGCCTTTTCGTCGTATGTGCTCGTGCTTCTTTTCCAAGTGTTCCAAGGTAACTTCCAGCGGTCGGTTCCCACCTGGTAACTGTGGGCGCCCCCGAAACCGGGTCCCTCGTGATGGTGTTTTGAGCGATGGTGTTTTGAGCGTTGCTTCGGCTTGTCATTTTTGCCGATTCGTATCTCTGAGAGAACTTTCATTTCTTCTTCGTTGACTATGAAATCCAAAGCTCGGTGTAATCCATCCTGGATAGTGAGCGGCTGGTTCAAAGTAATTTCTTCCCTGAAACGTGACTCGTACCACAGCGATTTTCTCAGGGCTGTTGGGGCGGCTTTGTCGCTTACACCGTCGACTTTAGAGATGATTTTTTTGAAGCGCTCCATAAAACTTTGCAATCATTCGGTCGGGCCTTGAGATAGCGTCCACATGCCAACATCTGAAGTACCACGGTCCATGAACATTGAATAATGCTTTAGAAAAGCAGCGGATAGTTGGTCGAAGCTATCGATGGAATTACGGCCAAGGCGAGAGAACCACTCCAGAGCTGCTCCTTTGAGATGTTCCACGAATAAGAGGCAAAACCCGGCGTCTCTCTCATTTTTGCTGAGATTGGCTCGCCCCTTGGCGATGCGGAATGCCATTATATGAGCTTTTGGTTCGGTGGTTCCTTCATAGAATGGAACTCGAATTTTTCCGGGGTTGGAGATTCTCGTTCTAGTTATCTGAGCTGCGAACGGTGTCTTCTGAGTTTCTTCCAACACGCGGTCTATTTCGGGCGCCGAGCTAATTGCCTTGTGTACTTGTGATTTAAACGCCTTTTCCTCGGTAGCTGCTCGTGCCATTGCCTCGCGAATCTCAGTTAGTTCCTTATTCTGGTCATTGTTTGATCTTTGTAATCCGTCCTCGAAGTGTGCTTGTTGTTCCCAGTAAGTATCTTCTTCTTCATTCATTAGGTCAAGTTGGCTCGTGCTCTCTCCTCTTCTTAAGGATGCCGAGGTGAAACCCGCGTCAGTTTGTCGTTCAATGGATTAGTTTCCTTTGGCTCCAGCCGAGCCGTTTAGTTCTCCGTTATCGTCGTCACTAGCGAATTGGACACGCCTATTAAGGGTTCTAGGGGCTCTGATCAGCTCGGGCGGTTTGTTAATGACGGCTGTCCTGACGGTTACCGGAGTATACTCATCAGGATGAGGCAGAGACAGCAGATCACCTGATGTCCTCAGCGCATTGCTTACTACGTCGTAGGGAGGGGATGACAGGATTAAGAGACATCGGGGTTGCATCGAACAGCTGCCTATGAAATCTTCTGGTTGGCCTTATTCCCGAGACTAAGCTCCCGGCGCCAAGGTTTTGTTGGTCAGAAGTCTGCGCTTGGACTTTTTCGTTCAACATGTTGTTTGCCCTTTCTTACTCGTCTACCTTTTTCAACAGGGTAGACAGCATATTTTTCATCTCGGCGAGGGATTCTAGGACGGTGATAGCGTCTTCTGGGAGGTTTGTAGTTTCCTTCGGAGGGTCAGTCGTGTCGTCAGTGGTGTTGCGATTTCCATCAGCCATCTTTTTAGGTCTTGGTTTCGGCAATCTTAAAGAGCCAGAAAGTTTTTCGATGTCCCCTAAGACGGCGCTAAATTGTGGAGGCCAAAATCCTCACAACTAATGTTTGTTAAGACTTTTAAGGGAACAAAAACTTCTAAGTATTGATTGCATAAAAAGATCCAAAGATGGTTTTTATTGCTGATAATGAAAGATTTTTAGAATACAAGATTTGTTTGTATGAAGTCTATTGCTCTCTCTCAATTTTTTATCCCCTTTCTTTCGAATGCCCTATCTTTCTTTTATAGGCTCCGATCCAACCGCCTCAGTGAGGATACCGGAAATTCCCCTTTTTCTTTGGAGGCCCGTTATTTCCTTTTCCTTCTCGAATTTGCAATCTTCCTTTTCCTTTTGACCGACTTGGTTACTCCGAAACTCGCCTCGGCCCGCATTGATTTCTTCTTGATTTTGCTACGACTGCCTCGGCCTATTGTGATTTTACTTCGGCCCATAGAGGCAATTGCCTACGGCCTGTTAGAACAAAATTCACCGCGGTAAGTGCTAAGTTGCCTCGGCTTTTGGTCATGCTTGCCTTGGCGCGTGCTGTTGGTTGTTCTGGCGAATGTTGTTGTTTGCCTTGGCGCATGCTGTTAGCTACCTCGGTGAATGCTGTTGTTTGCCTCGGTACGTGTTGTTAGCTACCTCGGCGAATACTGTCGTTTGCCTCGGCGCGTGTTGTTAGCTACCTCGGCCTGTTAACAGTTGATTTTTCCCATGGTGGAAACTGACCCCAACACCATATCCTTTGGGAAACTTTACTACAACTTCCTCCAAATCATTCTTGAACCTTGTGAGAACTCTCTTTAGGGTCTTGGTAAAGACCGGGGAAATGGAAGTTTTGGTTCATAAGGAGAGGGTTCAAAGCTAGGGGGTTCCTCTCTCATAATGATCTTGGGAGTTTTTACCTTAAACTCTTCATGGTTCTTAACAAAATCTTCAACATAAAGGCATTCAAGTAGCTTAGCCAACTCATCAAAGTAGAGCTCATCTTCTTCAAACTCTTCCTTTGTCAAAGGTCCATGGCGGGCTTCCCAACGCCTTTCATTTTCCATTATGACGACGTTGCAAAATGCTTTGGGGTTGGATTCGAATTTACCCGGTAGAGTACCACTTGGAGCCTTAGAGCGTGAAGCCATTTGCACCATTTGTAGGTCAATAGTCTTAACGTGTGATGCCAAGCTTGTAATCTTACCATCCAACTCTTGATACATGCTATCAATTCTATTGTTGACTTCTAGGAACTTCTTCCCAATATCCGCGCTATTTTTAATTTGACCCTCCAAGATCCTTTGTACAAATGCTTTGATCTCTTGGTCTTGTGATGAAGATTGAGTAGAAGTGCTAGTTTGTCCTTGGAAGTTTGGAGCAACTTGGTTAGGGAAAGAGTATTGTTGCTTAGGAGCAAAGCCTTGTTGTTGAGGAACAAATCCTTGACCTTGTTGTTGTGTGACAAACCCTCGTTGTGGTTGAAAACCTTGTGGTTTAGGTGGGTAGACTTGGTCTTGTGGGTTTTCCACATTAGTGCTTCTATAGGACAAGTTGGGATGATTCCTATAGTTGGGGTTGAAGTTCTTTTGGTAGTAGCCTCCTTGACCTTCCATATAGCAAACCTCTTCTAGTCCATCTTGCCTACTTTCACCAACCCACTCTTGGCTTTGATCAAAATCACCAACAAAGTGAACTTGCTTTTTGTTACTCATGACGAGCTTGTCAAGCTTGCACTCAATTCTTTAATCCTAGGGTCTTCTCCCTTTGGCTCTCTCACACTTCTATCGTACTCCTTGCTATACCATTGATTGCTTTGTGCAAGGTTTTCCACGAGTTGCTCTCCTCGCTCAACCGATAAACTAGCAAAATCTCCATTCCCTGCGGTGTTTAGAGCAATGTGATATTTTTTCTCAAATCCTCGGTGGAACATTCCCAACAATGCTTCCATAGATATCCCTTCAATCTTTCCCAAGCCTCATACAAAGTCTCATTCGGCCCTTGTAGAAAGCTTTGAATATCATTCCTTATCTTGGCGGTTCGTTGATTGGAGAAGAACTTAGCCAAGAATCTCTTCTTATACTCCTCCCACAAGGTAATGGAGGATGTAACTACACTCTTCTCCCATTGAGAGGCTTTGTCACCTAGAGAGAATGGGAAGAGTTGTGAGCTTTATTAAGTCTTCCGAAATGCCATTCATCTTCACGGCGCCACACAAGCGGTCGAAATTATCAAGGTGCTCAATGGGATGTTCCATAGGCAATCCAAAGAATCGATTATTTTGCACCATGTTGATGAGGCTAGACTTTATCTCACAATTATTATTGGCACATGGAGGAGATCGAATGCCCGTCCTAGTCCCATTGGTGAGAGGTTCATCAAAGGCACCACTCCTTCTTTCTTCCCTAAAGGCATGAATGGGAGCTCTAGGAAGGTTTCCTACTCCAACTCCATGTTCTTCTCTCTCTTGGTGGTTTCCACCACCTTGGTTAGCATGGTTTCCTTCCATGTCTAAATGTTTTAAGTGTTATAACCGTTCTTTCTCTCTCCTCGTTTCCTTAACTTGCTTCTCTAATCGATTGATGTCAATCCTAGGATAAAAATCACTTGGTGCTCCCTTGCTTCTCTTGTTCATGCACCTACAAAAGAGGGAAAAAGACAAGAACGATCAAATTTTGAAATAAAGAAAAATGAACCTAGACTCCCAAGAATCCAAATCCTAATGCCTAATACTCGCCAACAACGGCGCCAAAAACTTGATGCGGTGTGAGATTGCGATTTCGAATTCAAACAAACTCTAAATGCAACTTCAAAATATCTTTAATCCTTAAGTGCAAACCACAAGTGCATGGCCAATGTCATTGTAGCATTTAAGCGTCATTCTTCCACAAGGATTATATTAAAAATATAGGAACGCAAGATACTATAGAAGCTAAGCCAAATTCAAGAGATGTGTTTTGTAACCAATTCTAGCAACCTAAGTAAACAAATGCAAAGTTCCAAACAAGATTAAGAAACTAAGATGGAAACATGCATAGAATTAAACTTAAAGAAAGCAAATTCAAAGCAATTTTACAAAAGTCAACCGGACAAACAAAGATGATCAAATATGATAAAGGCATGGACTTTGGGTAGAGATCATAGATTAAGAATATTTAACCTATGACTAATGATGCAAGACCATATAAAAAACCATTTCCAAGACATGGATCCTATATCTAGACTAGTTCACTTTGGCAAATACTAATCCATTCTACTAATCACCTAAAATGACAACCTTTTGGTCCCTATCAAAATGATTAGAGATCATTAATGCATATGCCCATATAAGTCTACTAATCACCTTAGACATCAAGTGTTAATTGGCTAAGATATGAAAAGCATGAATTAGAGTATCCTAGACATTTTTACAAACACTTTTCGGGCATGAAAAGACCATGTTCTATGAATTGATTAATTACTTCAATCCTAGCTATGGGCTCTCTCTAATCAATGGAAATCATGCAAATATAGACATAAGCATCACTAATCATACATCAAACATACTCCACCTATAATCCACTAAAGAACTACTCACTTATGATCATGGAAACAACAAAAGCATAAACAAAGGAAGACATAATAAAAGATTAAGAGAAAGAGATTAAGAAACCTCACTAAATAAACATAAAAGATCCAAGTTTTGCATCCAAAAGAGGAAAGAACCAAAGGGTTTTGTGCTTTACCAAAGGATAACAAAATAAAAAAAAAGCTTAGGGTTTTAATGTGCTTAAAACAATTTATAGAGAATAGAGATGTACCCGAGTCAACCTGGGACAAACCGGGTCAAACCCGGATATGTGTCTGCCATCGGTCTGTGCCATTGACCAAAAGGAGGGTGCCTGGTCAATGGGGCTTGCATCAGCGTATGGGAAGTTCTCCAGTGCTGCTGCCATCGACTTGTGCCATCGACGAGTTTGGGTGGTTTGATCGATGCAACGTGCATATGAAGTTGCTGTCTACGTGCGACATTGACCAGTTCCATCGACCAGTAGGGTGGCTGGTCGATGCAGCCTGCATCAGATGGATTCTTTGCTTTTCTTCCTTCTACTTAGTGATCCCTCTCTTCCATTAGTCCCCTCTTGCTCCTAGACTTCCATTGAACCTACAAAAGACCAAATATGCAATGCAAATGCAAGAAATAAAATCTAGGACTCTAAGACTCAATCTAAACCAAATGGAACCTAAAATAAAGAAAATAATGTAAAATGCAAGTCTAATGTCTATTAATGCTAAGTAAAATGTATGCTAAAGATGCTAAAATAAGAATGCATCAAAACTATGGTGAGGGCATTCTCTCTTGTACTTCTTGAAACATTCTACAGCCCCATAAAATGATTCATTTGATACTTGTTGAAACTCCGAGATTATGCTTCACATCCAGTTCAATCTCTCTTTTGGGTAGAAGTATTTCAAAAAGACTTGTTTGCACTCGTCCCAAGTAGTGATCGATCCTACTAGAAAATAATTACTCCATATGTAGGCTTTCTCAACCAAAGAAAATGAGAATAACGTGCACTTCAGATAGTCTTTATGAACTCCATCGGATCTCCTTGTCCTATAGATTTCTTCGAACTTTTCGATATGATCAATGGGGTGTTCTCTTGATCTGAGCCATGAAATTGATGTTGCTCGACCAAAGCAATGAGCTTTAAAACTGATCTTAAACTCTCCAAGAGGAGGTGAAGGGAAAATTGGATTGCAATTCGTGAAGAAGACATCTAACAAATCGAATTCTCCAACTGTGCTAAGGATTCATATGTATATGTGCCATGAGGGCTTTTTTAAGTATGTATATCTCTTACTCAATATAATCCATAAACACACATTAATAGAGAAAAGTATTATAATTAATAACAAAGAAAAAGTACCTTAGACTGAACTCTTGTTCGAAACTTGTAGGGAATTGTATTGGTCCCCGGTAACGGTGCCAAAAACTTGATGTCTCAGAGTTTTAACCCTAAAATAATCCTGCACGTGCACAGTAAAAACAATAGTACTTAGGGGTCGAATCCACCAGAGACCAAATAATTGTAATACGAGTTTATTAGATTCGAGTTAAGCTAAGATGGGAAATATGAGTGTTTGTATGGGCTGTAAATAGTAACAAAATAGCAATAAATAAATTTAAAAGCAAGTAAATAATAATGTGAAATATGTAGCGAAGGTGTTGGGCATTAGAGAATTCGCAGGGTATCATGGACGATGAACTCAGATGAATTAAACAAGACAAATTTGATAGATATGTTCTAGAACTCAAATCACGAATGGATAATTTATCTACTTTCGCAGCGCCAATTACTATGTCTAACAACCTAAACTACACAACTCCCACATGTAATCAAGCAGTTAAACATGCATAAAGAGTCCTAGTTCGATATGTTCACAAAACTTTATAGTTATACTTCTGCATGCTATAATTCTTTGTTCATCCAAATTAGTTTAGGTAATTAAAGAATACTTTCGATGAATTTATTAACCTAAGAGCAGTAGCTAGATGGTCAATCAAGCAATAAAAAATAAACACAAATTTAGACGAACAACTCTATTAATAATCCCAAATCTAGCAACATAACAACCTATCCATGAATCCCCATTAAAAACACTTAAACCAAGCAATGAAATTACTCAATCATGCTCAAAAACAGTAAACACCGAGGCAAAGAGAGATTCATAATCATAAAACTCAATAAGAAACAAGAGGGTTCATAAATCTTCTCTATATGAAGATACAAATGCGAGATCTTCTCCCTAGAACCTCTTGAATCAAAAACTATGAAGAACTATAGAGAAGGGACGAAATTCTCTCTAAGGGGCGGTTGATGTGTCTATTTTTGATGATATCTCGTGGCTTATTATATCAAGAGGTGAAAAACAAGTATATAAAGGCATAGGGTCAATTATGGTTAAGTTTAGGGCAAAACGGGAAATTCAGTTTGGATGGGTCAATATAGGGCAAGAGCATCAGTTTGGGAGCTTGGCGGAGGCAAGGCATCGGTCATGAGCACACCGGGGTGAGGCATAAGGGTCCCATGACTGGTTCTGGCTTCTTTGGTGCATTGCTTTCATGCACTAGCTTCTTCTGCGAGCCAGACGGACATGTCTTCAATAAATCGGGTGTAACTTCTTACCATAGCTCCAAATGACTTCAAATTAATTCCATTATAAAGGTAACGCAAAATTATATCTCGTCACCAAATTTCATCCAATTACAAGTTGGGAAAGACCTCCAAAGAGTGGGAAACTTCTGGTGCTTTTGTTAAGACTAACTTGGGAAAATACATATCTTGCGAGTTTTGTGATTTGAATGATGTTTTTGACTTGTGGAATTAATTTGGGAGCTTTTACCTTAAGTTGTGCGAGTTCCCCTAAATTTCCTAACCAAATTTAGTTGTGCGAGTTCCAACTCCAACAATTTGGCGACGTCTGTGGGGACTCGAGACCACCGTACATGAGATCTGAGGAGATGGCTACCGACGGAGACCGAGTCGCCGAAGATGTAGCCAACTCCGGAGCTAATCCTTAAGGTGGAGACATGAATCCCAGAGATCTTCTCCCGGGAGCACGAAGTCCATTCCCGCATCCCTAGCCGAGCTGAAGAACGTGTTGGCTACCCTGCTCAAGAAGGTGGACGAGCAAGACAAGGTGAACAACTCGTTAAACGAGAGACTTGACATGCTGACTTCGGAACAGCGAGCCCAAAATCCATGCACCAGAGGTTTGACATGAGGAGCAAATCCGACAAGGAGGTTTGGGAGGCAACTCTTGGGCATCAGCCCAATGGCCCTTGATTTTTCCACTCCTCGCGACATGACCATTGACGTACCGAGGACATTGGGAGAACTACCGCCGTTGCCTCAACGTGGTGAGAAAACCCCAGCGATCACCAGGTAAGCCATAACTGATGAGCTGCCCGAGCTAATCCGAGGTGAGAGAGCAACCAACGATAGATGTGTCTAGTTTGCCATCGACAGTAGCAATGAATGCCCCGACGGCTCGACCAAGACTATCACGATAGAAAACCGAGCCATTGGAGACCCAACCAACGCGGATTTTACCTCAGTGTCAACACGATCACAAGCCAGAGGAGGCGATACAAATCAAATTGGGAACTTGACGGATGAGGAGGATATTTACTGGGCACAATAGGCACAATACACTGATGAACCGCAGAGGACGAGCCGAGATAACCTCCTTGACGAGCCACGAAGGACGATCTAAGTCCAACAAGAAGAACTTGATGAAATCTGAGCCTCGCTGGCTCGAGCTGCTGCCGAAGTGAAAGTCGTACAATCTCAAGTCCACAAGGCAACCAGCTCGGCGCCGAAGATATATCGTGTCTTAGAAGAAACACATAAGACCCTGTTCACAAATCGAATCACCGAGGCGAGAGTCTCCGACCCTAGAAAGATCAGGATCCCCTCTATGAAGGAATGACCGACTCAAAGGCTCACATAACAGCTTTTCACATAGAAATGGGATGAGCCAACCTCAGGGAAAGCGAGAGAGATGCTGGCTTCTGTCTCTTGTTTGTAGAACACCTTAAAGGAGTAGCCCTCGAATGGTTTTTGCGGCTCGATCAGAATTCCATCGATAACTTCCAACAACTGTCTGCAGCCTTCCTAAAGCACTATTCCATGTTCATGGATCGAGGAACCTCCGATGCTGTTGGGGTCGGTTTTCACCTAGCCAAGATCAACACAAAAATAACTAAGTAATGGCTAGGCACACAGTGGGATTTTGTGGAATTAAGCTTGGAGATGGGCCACGACGGCTTGGGCCGAGGCAACGACACCATGGGCCGAGGCGACGACACCATGGGCCGAGGCAATGGCACCATGGGCTGAGGCAACGTCACCTTGGGCCGAGGCAACGGTGCCATGGGCCGAGGCAACGACACCACGGGCCGAGGTGATGACACCATGGGCCGAGGCAACGATGCCAAGGGCCGAGGCAACGTCACCATGGGCGGAGGCAACGACACCATGGGCCGAGGTGACGATGCAATGGGCCGAAGCAACGATGAACAATGCGCTGGCCCGGACTATTGTGGCCTAACGTATAAAGCCAGATCGCATAGAAGTCGGCTGAAAGGGAAAAAAGGAAAATAAGTCCTAGAGGAAAAAGAAAATATTCTGATATTCTCGCTTAGGCGGTGGAGTCACGTATCTATAAAAGGAAGAGAAGGCAATCAGAAATGGGGATCCGCAATTTCATAGAGGAAAACAGTTTACACTTTTCTTTAGCAACAACTTGTATTCAAAAGCTTATCAAATCGGCAATAAAAACCATCTTTAGATCTCTGTTTCTGCAGTTCATACTTAGAAATTTATGTTGCCCTAATTTTTTAACCAAATTTAATTGTGCGAATTTCGACTCCCACAATTTGGCGCCATCTGTGGGGACATTGAAAATTTCTTACTCTTTGAACTGCCGTAATCGAGATCTAAGAAGATGACTACCGATGGAGACCGAGTTGCCGAAAATGCAGCTAACTCCGCAACAAATCATTTTGGCGGAGACACAAATCCCGAAGATCTTCCCCCAGGAAACACGGAGACTATTCCCGAATCCCTAGCTGAGATAAAAGACATGCTGACCACCCTGCTAAAAAAGCTGGACGAGCAGGACAAGGTGAACAACTCATTGAACGAAAGACTTAACACGCTAACTTCAGAACAACAAGCCATAAATCCACACACCAAAAGCTTGGGGTCGGGAGCAAATCCAACAAGAAGATCCGGGAGGCAACTCTTCGGTCAGCCCAACAGCCATTGATTTTTCCACCCCTTATGACACAACCGGCGATGCGCCGAGGACGTTAGGAGGGCTACGGCCTCTGCCTCAGCATGACGAGCAAACCCTAGCTATTGTTGGGGTCAGATCCCACCTCACTAGGATCTACAGGCGAAAATGGCTAAGTATAGGCATAGACTCGTCAAGTCGTTAAAGAGGAAGGACAAGGCGAGATGTGAGTAGGAACGACATATCCAAGACTAAGACGAAGCAACGACATCGTAAAAATCCTCATACATATTGGCAATGTAGGTCGACGGCTTCGAAATGCAATGGGCCGAGTCAACGTGAGAAGCCCATGACCTTTTGCCGACCTAAAATGTTTATGGGAAAAAGGAAGGATAATCATGAAGAAAGGAAAGAAACGAAGAAAAAGGAAAGTTTCCTTATCGATTTAAGGCAACAAACTATCGACTTATTTTGCATATAAATACACATGTACTTGTACCCTGAGAAAAGGAGGCACCCCCGCAACTTGACCTAACAGAGAATACTTGTGATTTGTCTAAACAATCCTTGTTTTCAAAGCTCGAAAACATATCAATAAAAAAAACCATCTCTGGATCTTTCGTGTTTGTTTCTTTCTCATAAAAGTTTCAGTTCCCTAACTTTTCCTTAACAAATTTAATATTATGGTAATCGACTCCCACAGCTATTACCAAGTCAGCCGTAACAGACGAACCGCCCGAGCTGATCCGAGGTGCGAGAGCAACCAATGATAGAAGTTTGTCCGCCGCAATAGCAATGAACACCCCGATGGCTTGCCAGACACTGTCACGATAAAAAACCGAGCCACCGGTGACCCGACCGATGCGGATTTCACCTCGACATCAATGCGATCACAAGCCAGAGGAAGTAATATAAGTCGAATCGGGAATTTGACTGATGAGGAGGAAGCTGCTTATTGGGCACATCAAGCACAATACGTAGGTGAGCCGCGAAGAGAAAACCTTGTTAGACGCTCTGAGCATACTAGGATGACGAGCCAAGACCAAAGTAGGGAACTCGACGAGATCGGCACTTTGCTGGCCCGAGCTGCTACCGAGGTGAAATCATTCAAATCCCAAGTGCATAAGGCGATTAGTTCGGCACCTGAAATAGGTCGTGTGTTACAGGAAACACATAAGATGCCATTCACGGCTCGGATAACCAGAGTAAGAGTATCTAACCCTGGCAAATCCGAATCCCATTCTACGAAGGGACAACCGACTTAAAAGCTCACATAATGGCATTCTGCATCGCAATGCGACGAGCCAACCTCAGCGAGAACGAGAGAGATGCCAGTTTCTGCCTCCTATTTGTAGAACATCTTAAGGGAGCAGCCCTCGAGTGGTTTTCGTGACTCGATCGCAATTCCATCGATAGTTTCAATCAACTATCAGCCACTTTTTTAAAACATTATTCCATCTTTATGGATCTTGGTACTTCCGACGCCGACCTATGGACTCTATCTCAAGGCCCGACAGAATCATTACGAAGTTTTATGGAGCATTTCAAAAAGATTATCTCTAAAGTCGATGGTGTAAGTGACAAAGCTGCTCTTACAGCCCTGAGGAAATCGCTGTGGTACGGGTCACGTTTCCCAGAAGAGATCACGCTGAACAAGCCACTGATGATCCAGGGTGCGCTGCATCGAGCCTCATACTTTATCGTCAACGAGGAGGAAATGAAGGTTCTATCTCAAAGGTACGGCTCACCAAAATCAACAAGCCAAAGTAACTTTCCAAGCACGAACGCGAACCTATCATGCTTCAAGAAAAACCCTCATAACAGCGATTTCGTTCATCACGAAGGTCCTAGCTCCAGCGGCGCCCACAACTATCAGGTGGGAGCTGGACGCGGAAAACTCCCATGGAACACATGGAAAAGAAACACCAGCACATACAATGAAAAGGTCTATTGCGAACATCACCATCAATATGGACACCTTATCACAAATTGTAGGAGCCACGGCGCCTTATTCGCAGTGAAACTTGTAGCAGGAACATTAGGCAACACAATCAGCCTAAAAGGCTTTGAACGCGATGATGAGGCAAATCAGCCTAATCAGGCTACCCGAGCCGACGATCCCACCAAAAGAAGAAGGCAAGCCGACGAGGTGACACAACAGGGATTCCGAAAAAAAAATTAACATGATAATGGGAGGATCCCAATTATGCATGGATACCGTGTTTGCGATCAAAGCGTTCCAGCGCAGGGCGGATACTAGCACCAGCTAGGCCACACCGCCAATTTTTCAAATGACGTGATTTCATTCGAGTAAAAGGAGAAAGTTGTCATCAAACAGCCTCACAATGGCCCTCTCGTTATCGAACTGATCATGGCGGACCACGATGTTGCCCGAGTGTTGATAGATATGGAAATTTCCGTCGATGTCATTTTCCGAGAAACTTTAACATGCATGGAGATCAGCCGTTCCGAAGTTACAGTAACTTCGAAGCCACTGACTGGATTTTCGGGAGAAACTACAATGACCCTTAGAACGATCAGGCTACCCATCCGAGCCGGAGGAGTAACAAAAATTGTAGAGTTTCCAGTGGTTGATTACCCCGCGATATACAACGTAATCATGGGGACGCCTTGGATAAATGGTATGGGAGCTGTCCCGTCGACTTACCATCTTTGTATAAAGTTCCCGATGCCAAACGGAATCAAGATCATTCGCAGAAATCAGAAGCAGTCCCGAATTTGTTTTCTGGCTGAGCATAAGCTTCGGAATCCCGTAACAGAGTCAAATGCAGAGAAGAATCAAAGGAAGTTGAAGATGGATCGGGAAGCGGCAAACGAGCTAGCCAAGCTTTTATAGCAATTATAGATCACAGAGGCTCGTGAAGAAAATGGACCAACTTACGACCCCGTAATATCAATATGTATAGACGACGGTCACCAAGAGCGATGCGTCGAGGTCGGAGCAAAACTGGACGAAGCCATTAAAAGAGAGTTGATCTCCTTTTTAAAAGAAAACGTGCAGAATTTTGCTTGGGCAGAAAAGATATGCCCGACATCGGCATTGATGTAACATGCCATGAGCTAAACGTGGATCCAACTTTCAAGGCAGTGAAACAAAAGAGGAGAAAGCTGAGCTCCGAAAGGGCGAATGCTGTGAATGAAGAAGTAGAGCAACTGCTGAAGGTCGGCTCGATCGTCGAAGTAAAGTAACCTGATTGGCTTGCCAATCGGTCGTGGTGAAGAAGAAGAACGGAAAATGGTAAGTGTGCGTCGATTTCACCGATCTGAAGAAAGCTTGCCCAAAGGATAGTTTTCCGTTACCGCACATAGATCATCTAGTAGAAGCAACGACTGGAAACAAACTTCTATCATTCATGGATGCCTTCTCAGGATACAACCAGATCCTAAAGAATCCTGATGTCAGAGAAAAGACTGCATTTATAAAGGATCGCAGAATATATTGTTACAAAGTAGTGCCCTTCGGCCTCAAAAATGCTGGAGGAACTTATCAACGATTGGTAAACAAGATGTTCGCAGAGCAACTAGGAAAAACAATGGAGGTATACATAGATGACATGCTAGTAAAGTCACTTGATGAGAAGGATCACGTGGCACACCTTAAAGAATGATTTGAACAGTTGAAATAGGTTTGCGGTAACATCCGGAGAATTCCTCGGATATCTGGTCACCCACCGAGGTATCGAAGCAAATATGAAGCAAATCAATGCTCTGATACAAATGGTTTCACCGAAGACGAAGTGCAAAGTTCAGCGATTCACAGGACGCGTCGTACCACTGAACCGGTTTATTTCACGATCCACCGAAAAATGCTTACCATTCTACGACACTCTGAGAGGCAACAAAAGGTTCGAATGGACCAATAAGTGCGAAGAGGCGTTCCAGCAGCTGAAAACTTATTTACCAAGTCCCCCGATACTCGCAAAACCTACTGAAGGAGAGTCACTGTTCCTACACACCGCCATTTCCACCACCGTAGTCAGCAAAGTGCTCATCAAAGAAGAACGAAACGAGCATAAACCCATTTTCTACATCAGCCAGACCCTAACAGACGTAGAAACTCGGTATCCGCAAATGGAGAAACTGGCACTCGCTGTGGTGATGTCTGCTCGGAAGCTGAGGCCGTATTTTTAGTCGCACTCTATCGTGAGCACAGTCCAAGTCAATCTGGAAGATTAGCGAAATGGGCAGTAGAGCTCAGTGAGTACGATATAGAGTACCGGAGCAGGACCTGCACAAAATCCAAAGTATTGGCTGATTTCTTGGTCGAACTCCCGGCAGAAGGGGTGGCAGAGCGACCCCGAACCCCGTATGGATACTCCATGTCGATGGCTAATCTTCAAAGTATGGATCCGGTGTAGGAATCCGATTAACATCGCCAACTGGCAAAATTTTGGAACAATCATTTCGGCTGGCTTCCACGCATCCAATAATGAAGCAGAGTATGAAGCCTTGATCACCGGTTTAAAGCTAGCTCATGGAATCAAAGTCCAGAGCATTCATGCGTTTTGCGACTCCCAGCTGATCGCAAACCAATTCAATGGAGAATACATAGCAAGAGACGAAAGGATGGAAGCTTATCTAAAAGTTGTTCTAGGATTGGCCGCAAAATTCGAGAGTTCACATTAACTCGGATACCTCACGGCAAAAATGCCCCGGTATATGCGTTTGCAGCCCTTGCGTCAACTTCTGATCCAGGTTTGAAGAATGTCATTCCGGTGGAATTCATTGAACATTTGAGCATTGACTTCTCTAGGGCCATTAACTTAATTAACCCACCGGAAGGAGAACTAGAAGATGACAACCCTTCACACTGAGATGGTGTAGCCAACATGGAGGAAGACCCACAACCGGTGGAAGAAAAATATAGTTGTGACAAAGAATGGATGGGAGAAATCTGTGTCTATATCATGGACGGAGAAGTACCACCCGATAAGGGGGCTGCCCAAAAAATCAAGGCCCAGGTTGCTCGCTATATTCTGTTAGACGGGAAGTTGTCAAGTTGAGGTTCTCAGGACCGTTAATGGCTTGCGTAGAAGGCACAAAAGCTAGGAACATGATGGAGAGTTCACGGCGGCTCTTGCGGCAATCACTCAGGTGGAAGTGCCCTGGCAATCGAGATAAAACGTCACGGTTACTATTAGCCAACCATGGTAAAGGATTGCGAAAAGTTCTCTGTAAAATTTTCGGGAAGCGTAACCGTTTCTCGTAGATTCTCGAGGCAAGATCATGTCAGCAAATGCCTCATTCGTCTATATATATCCGAGCTTCGTAGGGTTTCTTCTCACAATCTCATTTTTCCAAAAAAACATCAACAAGGTAAACCTCTTTTCTCTCTTCTCTCTCTTCTTTTTAAGTTAAGTTTTTGGTTTATCGTTTTTTATTTCACCGTGCCGCCGAGCTCCTATGACTGACCCCACGCATTCCAAGGATCTCCTTGAAGATTCCGGTTGATTTTTAAAACCCTGTTGAGTTTTCCGGCGAGTTTGTTTGAAGATTCTGGCCAATCTTCAAGTCTCCCTGAGTTTTCTGGTGAGATTGCTTGAAGATTCCGGCCAATCTTCAAATCTCTTTTGAGTTTTCCAGCTAGTTCTTCGAAGATTCGTACTCCGCCGAAGTTGATTAGAGATCCTATCGAGCCCAATTGCAAAGATTTTGCCGAGTTCGATCTACAAAAAGTCCCTGCCGAGCTCGCGAGGATTTCAGCGAGAGAGAGCTGAGTTCTATTTTATTTGCCGAACCCGATCGTGGTGGGTCGTTTCCGAGCTTGATTTTAGGGTTTTCGCCGAGCCCAAACATTGAGACTTTGCGGAGCTTGGTTTTGATATTTGCGATGGCTTCTAAGAGTTATGCGTTTGCTACCGAGCCGGTCACTTCCAATGTTGTGTCAAGTTCATGGGCCAATTCCCGAGCCGAAGTGGATTCTATGGGATTTCTATGAAGTTAAATGATTCGGAAGATTCTGCGTTTGGCCCTTCGTATCCTGGGAGGAAGATTTTTTATTCCCCTGATTCTGATGCTGGAAACGCGGCGGACCCAATTAACTTCGAAGTTCCTTGTTTGGTCAATGAGGCTTTCGACGAGGAGGAGAATCCATTTATCGTGAAGATCGAGCCGGAAGATTGGGAGGTTTATCTTACCGAGGCAAGGCAAAAAAGGGAACTCGTGTTTGGACTTCGGAGGCATCAAGTCCCAAGGAAGAAAACTAAAAAGATAGTTCCTGATCCGCCCGGCTCGACTTTGTTGACTCTCAATTCTTTAGAAGATTTAAAACAAAAGTTCCACATATCTGAAGAGGTCGACTTCGTGCTTCCATCTTCATCTTGTCGTGCAGACGATCCCCCACCAGGCCATTTTACATTGTATGAAGCTTTTTTGGATCTGTGCTTCATGTGGTTTCCGATTCATGGCGTCATTCTTCGCTTCTTATGGAAGTATCGATTGTCCTTGGCTCAGATTACGCCTCGGGGGGTTCGTCATATTGTAGGGATTTTGATTCGTAGTTACGAATGCGACGAGGATCTTAGCGTCTATCATTTGATGAACCTCCTAGCTTCTCGCAGGGTTGGTCCCAAAGATAGATTTCTCTATTACGCATCCAACAGGGTACACCGAAAGATCATTTATGGATTCCTTGGCAAGGATAGGCAGTGGGCGGATTATTTCTTCTTTGTGCCGATCTCTGATGCGTCGGTGGATGGCAAATGCATCTCGATAATTAAGACAAGCTGGGAAAAAATGGGTAGCCGATCCCGTAGCTTGCTCAGAACTATTGGCTCGGTTTTTATGTGTCTTTGCTTTGTTTTTGTTTTTCAAAACTGCTCTCTGTTCTTTTTGCAGTGCCAAATCCTCTCCCGAAGTGTCCCACTGACATTGTCGAGCTCTGAGTGATCCTTACGGCGCAGAAGTGCAATTGGGAAAAACCCGAGCTCATTTTGCTGGGAATTCCGTTGATACTTCATCTTCTTCTTCCTTAGAAGATGTTTCATCCATAATGGGAAGACCAACATGGCGCGACAAGCAGGCTGCCCTAGCCAGAGCTACGACCGAGGCGAGGAAACAGACCGAAGAGACAGATGGAGTCCCGGATCCGAATTCAATTGCTGGGACCAATCAACCGGCTAAGATAAGCTTGAAGACAAATCTTCCCGAACCCGTCGCTATTCCTGCGAGCTCAAAGCAGATTGTTTGCGCTGTTCGACCCCAGGCTTCATCCGTGGTTAAGCGTAAAGAGAAGGAAGTGCCGAGCCAGAAACATGTTTCTTCAGTCGCGGGAAAGGTTATTGCCGACGAGAAAGTCCCTAAGAAAAAAAGACGTGCCCATTCCTCTCGCATAGTTTATGAGCCAACAGCTTCTGCCAACGTCGCAGATCCTCCAGTCTCATCCGACGAACTCTACAACGATGCTTCATCATCGGCCCTTCTCTTTTCTAAAGTCATTTGTCCACGAGCCTCTTTTCCTCTGCCAGATACTTTACTTCAGGAGAGGGCTTACTCCGAAATGGCCATGCGGGGAGTTAAGGTTTGCGTTTGTTTTAGTTTGTCACGCTGTTTTTGTATCTCCTTTACGAAATTCTTAGACTCCTCCCCCTTTTTTACAGTTTCTGGCACACATCAATAAGATGACTCTTGACTATGAGTCGGATGCGAGGCAGGAAAAACTCCGCGTTGAAGACGCTAGGAAAAAGCCCTAGATCTTCAAGCCGAGCTCAGCAAGGCAAACAGCAGCCATTCTGCCGAGCTGGAACAAACTGCCAAAATTGTGAGTAGCTTTAAATCCCAAAAAGAACTTTTTTAGAAGAAGTGCGCAGAGGCGGAGAAGCGTATCATGATTATGGAATCGGCCAAGGTTCATCGTGATGCAAAGATTGCCGAGTTGACGAGGCAATTAGAGATAGCGAACGAGCTACATGAGACCAAGATTCAACAGGCTGTGATGGAGACAAAGCGTGAAATGACTGAAAAGTTTCAAGAAAGGATTTCCCAAGCCCGCAAGAAGATTGAGCAGGTCGATAGCCAACCGAAAGAGGATATGCTCGATCTTGCGCAAATCGAGGCTAATCATCAATTTATCAATCTTCTTCAGAACGAGGTGCCGTCTCTTGACGCCGAGGTGGCGAATCTATCTGAACAAAAGGGTAGTTTGGAAGGTGCCTATGAGGTTTTTTCGAAGTTCATGACTGATCTAAAGAAAGACTGGCATGTTTCGCCTGTATCGTCTGATATCTTGCTAGAGCTCAATGTCGATGAACCAATCGAGACTACTGCTGCGGTTGGAATTCGCGATTTCTCTTGTTCGAACAGTGGCACACCGGGTATTTCTGATCTAGAAACGAATATGGACTTGGGGGCGGAGTCTCCCGAGTTTTCCGAACCCAATCTAAAACGATCATCTGAGCTTCTCCCGGAACAGAGAACCGAGTTTCCAAAGACAACAGCCAAGTCGTCTGCCCAGGAAAGGGGGGCTGATCCTTCTGCTAAAGAGGTTACCGATGGAGCTGCTCGTGAGATGATTGAGAAGATTTTGGAGGAGGCCGTTGAGAGTGGAGAAGACGCCGGAAAGATTAACTCCTATGCTCTTTTTCTTTATTTTCATCATCCCCCTTTTCTCCTTTTTAAGTTTTTTTTTTGGTTGCGTTTGATCTTAAACTTAAGGTATCGGTGCCTGGACGGCTTTATCCACTTTTTTGCTTATGTCTAGAGCTTATGATAACATTTCTCTTGATGTGAGGCGACGAATGTTATACTCATTAATCCAAGATCATCATCATTTTTCTGTTGTTGCACTAATTTATTATGCCGTGTTGTTAGCAACCAAGGTAGTATGAACGATTTGGTTTTTGTAGAAGTGTTTTGGTTGTCTACGACTTGTAGAATGATCTTGGATTTCTCATACATAGATGATATCCATTTAGTGTTTTGTTCAAGAGTTGTTTTGACCAACGATTTGTTTGTTGGGTTTTCAGATTACCATTTCAGTTTACGGGTATGTGCCGTACGCATATCCGCTCCAACAACGGATTCATAGTACTGTTGCGACCAACGATTTGTTTGTTGGGTTTAGGATTACCATTTCGGTTTACGGATATGCTACCGTAAGCATATCCACTCCGACAATGGACATGTAGTACTGCTATGACCAAAGATTTGGTTGTTGGGTTTAGGGTGAACATTTCGGTTTACGAATACACTACCGTAAGCATATCCGCTCCGACAAGGGACATAGATATTTATATAGCGCACGCTTTTAATCCGCTAAGATGTAATGGTTAGATCCGTAAAGGATGTAGTAGTTCGTTGCTGTGGCCAGCAGCGACGAGGATGAGATGATATGTCTGTTTAGTTAAGACTTCGAGTAATCCGCAGAGGATTCGAATGTGATGCCTATTTTTGTTAAGGCTTTGAAAAGCTTGTATTAAGTAGACGTAAAACCTATTAGAAAGGTTGGAGTATACGAGTATACGTACCCACTCCCCCTTTTTTAAATAGGGGGCAGCTAAACCCATACGAAGACGAGCTGCCTACGTACCCTTTGCAGGGATCAAGCCGCCCCGTAGTTCATGTAAAGTATCTTATGGATACTATTTCTTCAGATGAATTGCGTTCCATGATCTTGGTATTGGAACGTCAGACATGTTGGCGAGTTCGTATACTCCGGGTCGGACCACTTTCGTGATTTTGTAAGGTCCTTCCCAGTTTGCTCCGAGTTTGCCAGCGTTCCGCTCTGCTGTGTTCTGGAAAACCTTCCGTAGGACTAAGTCTCCTTCGTAGAACTGTCGATTTTGTACGTGAGAGTTGTAGTATTTTGCCGCTGAGTTCTGGTAATTCTGAATTCGGATCAAAGCTTGATCTATCCTTTCGTTGATCAAATCCAACACATCGAGCATCAATAAGTGATTAAGCCCCTTTTGTTCTAGGAGAAGTCTCCGGCGGACTCCTGGACATTGTATCTCCGGTGGAATGACGCATTCTATCCCATAGACGAGAGCGAATGGAGTTTTGTTGGTTGCTCGTCGCGGTGTTGTTCTATGAGACCACAATACTCCTTCCAATTTGTCAGCCCACCGTCCTTTCTTTTCGTCCATACGCTTTTTGAGACCATCCAGAATTGTGTTATTTACCGCTTCCGCCTGGCCGTTTCCTTGTGGATATCTCGGGGTGGACTTGCTTAGTCGGATCTTCCACTTATCGCAGAAAGCTTTGAACCTTGTAGAAATAAATTGCGAGTAACGATTTCGTACGAGACCCCATGTCGGCATATGATATTCCTCCATATGAAACATTCGACTTGTGCATCCTTGATGCTGGCATACGAGTCTGATTCCACCCAGTTCGAAAATAGTCCATCAAGACCAGTAAGAATCGTTTCTGCTTCGAAGGATGCAAAGGTCCAACAATGTCCATAGACCATCGCATGAATGGATAAAGTGACGATATGGAGGAAAGCATCTCGGTTGGCTGATGAATCATTGGTGCATGACGCTAACACTTCTCGCATCTGGCGGAGTACTTCACGCAATCTTGTATCATAGTCGGCCAGTAATAACCGTGTCGTTTGATTTTTATCGCCAAAGCTTGTCCTCCTAAATGGTTACCACATGAACCGCTATGGACTTCCTCCATGATCGTTCTTGCCTCCTTTTCTTCAACGCATGCGAGTAATGGTCCCGAAAACCTCCATTTGAAAACATTCCCATCGAGCAGGATGTAACGAGCCGCTTGTGCCCGAAGCTTACGCGCAGCCCACTTATCGGGTGGTAAGATACCATCGCAGATGTACCCTCGGATGTCGTTTAGCCACCCTTTGCGCAGCCATACTCTATTTTCGTACACGCTTTTTCCATCGCGGCAGCTTCAGTTTAATGACATGGGTTGACATCGGGAGGGAGGGGAATTGAATCCTCGTCCATGGCTGTTGCTTCTTCTTCAACATCTTTGTTGATTGCATCTATTTCAATTTGAGGATTGGGTCCTTGGTCTATCGTGAACGTCTCATCTTGGACCATTGAATCATTGGTTATGGCTTCTTGCTCTTCGGCGTCGTCCTCAGTGACGTTGGACGCACTGACTTTCTCCCTGGCAGCTTGAGACCGAGTAACGACACTCACTATTTTTGAAAGAGTGATACTCAGGTGTTCGATGAACTCCATCGGGATTATTCGCTTCAAGTCTGGATCAGAAGTGGATGCGAGAGCGGCCAGTGCATCAGCCGAAGTGTTTTCGCCTCGTGGAATACGTGTGAGCGTGAATTCTTTAAACCGCGCAGCCAGGTCTTTGACGATTTTTAGATATGCTTCAATACGATCATCTTTAGCTGCATTTTCCCCACTGAATTGGTTCGCGACTAACTATGAATCGCAGAAAGCGCGAATGCAGTCAATCTTGAGTCCTTGTGCAAGCTTTATTCCGGCGATGAGGGCTTCGTACTCTGCTTCATTGTTGTAGGTACGAAAGCCTAGGCGAAAAGATTGTTCAAATATCTCGCCCATCGGTGATGTCAAACGTATCCCAACTCCTGAGCCGTTTTTGGATGACGAGCCGTCAATGTGGAGTTGCCAAGTCGTACTCGGGTTTCCTTCAGCGAGGCTCTCCTCTGGAAGTTCGATCAAAAAGTCGGCTAGCACCTGCGATTTCGCGCAAGTCCGTCCGCGATACTCGATATCGTATTCACTGAGCTTGATTGCCCACTTGGCCAATCTCCCGGATTGACTTGGACTGTGCAAAACGGACCGTAGAGGGAAAGTGCTAAGGACCACAATGGAGTGTGATTGGAAGTATGGCCTCAGTTTCCTGGCGGACATGACAACTGAAAAAGCCAACTTCTCCATTTGAGGATATATTGTCTCTGCGTTGGTGAGAGTCTTGCTGACATTAAAAATTTGTTTTTTCTCCCCCCGCTCTTCTCGAATGAGCACTCCACTTATTGCTGTGGCGGAGACTGCGGTGTACAGGAAGAGTGGCTCCCCATCGATTGGCTTTTGAAGCACTGGCGGATTAGCAAGGTATTTCTTCAACTGTTGGAAAGCTTCTTCGCATTTATCCGTCCACTCAAATTTCTTGTTTCCTCGCAAAGTATCGTAGAAGGGTAAGCATTTATCGGTGGATCGCGAAATAAATCTATTGTGTGCCATCTGGATAAGCACGTCAATTTGCTTTGGGGTTTGCCTCGATACCTTGATGAGTAACTAAGTAACCTAGAAACTCTCCGGATGTGACCGCGAATCTACACTTGGTTGGGTTCAGCTTCATGTTGTGCGGGTTGAGCTGTTCAAAACACTCGTTCAAATGTGCTACGTGATCCTTTGCTTTGAGCGACTTCACCAGCATGTCATCAATGTAAACTTCCATCGTCTTTTTGAGTTGATTCGCAAACATTTTATTCACCCAGACGCTGGTACGTGGCTCCGACATTTTTAAGGCCGAAAGGCATCACCTTGTAGCAGTATATTCCACGGTCCGTAATGAAAGCTGTCTTCTCACGATCATCGGGATTCATCAGAATCTGATTGTATCCAGAAAAAGCATCCATGAATGATAGGAGCTTGTTGCCTACCGTTGCTTCGACCAGTCGATCAATGTGCGGTAGCAGAAAGCTGTCTTTCGGGCACGCCTTGTTTAAGTCGGTGAAATCTATGCACACCCGCCATTTTCCGTTTTTCTTTTTGACTACAACAAGATTTACCAGCCAATCTGGATACTTGACTTCCATTATCGAACCGACTCGTAAGAGTCTTTCACTGCTTTTGCTCTATCGGGACCCAACTTCCTCCGTTTCTGCTTCCAACAGTTGAAGGTTGGGTCGATATTCAACTCATGACTGGTTACGCTGATATCGATTCCGGGCATATCCTCTGATGCCCATGCGAAAGTGTCCAGGTTTTCTTTTAAGAACGAAACCAGCTCTTCCTTGATTTTTTTGTTGAGGTCGAATCCAATCTCTATGCATCGTTCCGGGTGTTTGTCATCGATATAAACTGACATTACGGGGTCGCAGGTCAGTTCGGCCGATTCTTCCTCGCGATCATTCGCAATCAATAATTGCTATAAGAGTTTGGAGAGCTCTTTCACTGGCTCTCTGTCCGTCTTCAACTTCTTGCGTTCTGACTTGGCTATCGGATCGGTGACAGGGTTCCCAAGTTTGTGTGCGGCTAGGAAGCATACGCGGGACTCCTTCTGACTTCCCAAAATTGTTTTGACTCCGCTCGGTGTTGGGAATTTTATGCAGAGATAGTAGGTCGAGGCTACGGCGCGCATTGAGTTTAACCAAGGTGTTCCGATGATGACGTTGTAGATCGCTGGGTGATCGGCTACCAAAAACTCGACGAGCTTGACGACTCCCCCGACTTGTACAGGTAGTTTGATCATCCCGATTGTCATCGTCGTTTCTCCGGAGAATCCACTCAACGGTATTGGGGTAGCCACTATGTCGGACAAATTGATGTCCATTCTTTTGAGAGTGTCTTTGAAGATTATGTCCACTGTGTTGCCCATATCAACCAACACCCGGGCTACGTCATAGCCACTTATGATCAACTCGATCACGAGAGGATCGTCATGCGGTTTGTTGATTTCGGTTGTTTCTCTTTCTTCGAAGGAGATTACGTCGTCAGGAAACTTGGAAGGTGCAGACCAGTTAACGTGGACATCGGCTCGCCGTTGAAAAGCTTTAATCGATGAGACGTGTTAACGCTGCCATCGCAAGGACTTCCAGCTTTATGGGATGTTTTGACTCCCACAAATGACGATCTCTAGACCCTGTCTCAAGGACCAACCGAGATGTTACAAACCTTTATGGGATGTTTTAAGGCGGTGGTGTCAAAGGTCGATGGCGTAAGTGATAAAGCTGCCCTCACTGCGTTAAAAAGGTCATTGTGGTACGAATCGGAGTTCATAAAGGATATTGCACTGAACACATCCTTGATGATCCAGGATGCCCTACACCGAGCCCCAGATTTTTTTGTCAATGAGGAGGATATGAAGGTTTTGTCTCAGAAGTATGGACCGGCAAAACCGACGAACAGAAGGGCCACTCCAGCCCCAAACCCACTAAATCCCAGAAAGAGCACTCAGAAAGGAGGATACATGCGTCACGAAGGACCTAGTTTTGATGGGGCCCATAACTATCAAGTAGTAACACATGGGCAATGAATTCCAACTCTTATGACGAGAAGGCTTACTGCGAGTACCATCAATGCTACGGACATTCGACAGCGAATTGTCAGCCTAGGCATAAAACTCGCGGAAAAATTAGTGGCTGGAGAGCTCGGTGATGCTATCAGCTTTAAAGATTTTGATCGAGAAGAGGAGAAGGATCAACCCGATCTGACGAACCGAACTGGCGAAGCTCCAAAATAAGAAAGGAAGGCCGACGAGGGAGCGCAATCGGGAGCACATAGGAGAATAAACATGATAATGGGAGAATCCCAGTACTGCCTAGACACTGTATCCTCGATCAAAGCATTCCAACGAAGAGCCGATGCTTGCATCAACTGGTCGGAGCCAACAGACTTGCCGAACAACATAATTTCGTTTGAAGAAAATGAAACCACCGGCATCGACCGACCTCATAACGATCCCCTCATCATTGCGTTAATTGTGAACGACTGCGACGTTGCCAGGGTACTAATAGATACGAGAAGCTCAGTAGACGTCATCTTCCGAGACACCCTCAGGACGATGAACATCAGTTTATCCGAAGTCATAGCAACTCCGAAGCCGCTGACCAGATTTTCAGGTGAGACGAGAATGACCCTCGGAACGATCAGGCTGCCCGTTCGAGCTGGAGAAGTGATGAAGGTGGTGGAATTTTTGGTTGCAGATCATCTGGCAATTTACAACGTAATCATGGAAACACCTTGGATAAACTCCACGGAAGATGTTCCATTAACATACCACCTCTGCATAAAGTTTCCGACCGCCGCAGGAATTAAGATGATTTGGGGAAATCAGAAGGAATCCCAAATTTATTTTCTTGCCGAGCACAAACTCAGAAATCACATCACCAAACTTAACGCAAAGACGAAATGAAAGAAGATGAAAGCAAATCGGGAACCTGAAACGGAGTTGGCGAAGCTGTTATAGCAATTATAGATTACAGAGGATCGCGAAGAGGAGGGCAGACCTACCTGCGACCCTGTTATCTCAGTGAACATTGACGATGATCATCCGGATTGTTGCATCGAGGTTGGAGCCAAACTGGATGAGGCAATCAAGGGAGAGCTGATCTTTTTCTAAAGAAAAACATACATACTTTAGCGTGGGTGGCAGAAGATATGCCAGGAATCAGCATTGATGTAAAATGTCACTACTTGAACGTAGATCCAACTTTCAAACCGGTGAAGCAGAAGAGCAGGAAGAGACGTCCAGAGAGAGCCCAGGCGATAAATGACAAAGTCGAGAGATTGCTATGCGTCAGATCAATCATCGAATTAAAATATTCCGATTGGCTTGCCAATCCTGTTGTGGTAAAAACGAAGAACAGAAAATGACGAGTGTGCGTCAATTTTACCGATCTCAACAAGGCGTGCCCGAAGGACAGTTTCCCGCTTCCGCACATTAATCATTTGGTTGAAGCAACGGTGGGCAACAAAATCCTCTCATTCATGGACGCTTTCTCCGGATACAACCAGATCCTGATGAATCCCAACGATAGAGAAAAGACCGTTCATAACAAATCGCATAATATATTATTACAAGGTGATGCCCTTTGCTCTAAAAAATGCAGGGCCAATTTATCAGCAATTGGTGAACAAGATGTTCGCGGAATAACTCGGGAAGACAATGGAGGAGAAAAGGATCATGTAGCCCACCTGAAAGACTGCTTTAAGCAATTGAATTTGCATAACATGAAGCTCAATCCGACCAAATGTAGATTCGCGGTTACGTCTGGAGAATTCCTCAGCTATCTTGTTACTCACCGAGGTATCGAAGTAAATCCAGAACAAATCAACGCTTTGATTCAAATGGCTTCACCAAAGACGAAGCGCGAAGTCCAATGGCTCACGGGATGCGTCGAATCACTAAACTTATTTATTTCACGTTCTACTGACAAATGCTTATCGTTCTACGATACCTTAAGAGGCAACAAGAAGTTTGAATGGACCAACAAGTGCGAAGAGGTGTTCCAGCAGCTAAAAAGCTATTTAGCAAGTCCCCCAGTACTCGCAAAGCCTAGTAAGGGAGAGCCCTTGTTCCTGTACACCACCATTTCCACTACCGCAATCAGCGGAGTGCTCATCAGAGAAGAACAAAACAAGCAGAGATCCATTTTTTACGCCAGCCAGACCCTAACAGACGCAGAACTTCGGTATCCCAAATGGAAAAGTTAGCACTCGCTGTGGTGATGACTGCTCGGAAGCTAAGGCCGTATTTCCAGTCGCACTCTATCGTGGTACTAATCACCTTCCCTCTCCGAACCATCTTAACCAGTTCGAGTCAATCCGGAAGGTTGGCAAAATGGGCGATAGAACTTGCGCAAAATCCCAAGTATTGGCAGATTTCTTAGTTAAACTCCCGGCAGAAGGGACGAATGAGCCACCCTGGGCTCCATATGGACACTCCACATCGACGGATCGTCTTCAAACCAAGGGTCCGGTGTAGTAGTCCGATTAACGTGTCCAATTGGCAAAATTTTGGAGCAATCATTTTGGTTGGTTTTCTGCGCATCCAACAATGAAGCAGAATATGAAGCCTTGATCACCGGCCTAAAGCTAGTCCATAGAATCAAAGTCCAGAGCATTCACGCATTTTGCGATTCCCAGCTGGTCGAAACCAATTCAATGGAGAATACATAGCAAAAGATGAAATGATGGAGGCCTATCTAAAAGTTGTCCAAGGATTGGCCGTGAAATTCAAAGAATTCACATTAACTTGGATACCCCGCAGTGAAAAATGCCCCGGCAGATGCGTTAGCAGCTCTGGCCTCAACTTCGGAACCAGGTATGAAGAGAGCCATTCCGGTAGAATTCATTGATCATCCAAGCAATGACGTCCCCAGAACTGTTAACTTAATTGATCCATCGGAAGGGGAACCCAAAGATGACAACCCTCCAAGTGAGGATAGCGTAGCCAACATAACAACCCTCCAAGCGGAAATGGCGTAGCCAACATGGAAGAATATCCGCAACCGGTTAAAGGAGAATACGGCTGCGGCAAAGAATGGATGGGTGCAATCCTCGTCTATATCATGGACGGAGAGGTTCCATATGATAAATGGGCTGCGCAAAAACTCAAGGCCCAGGCCACTCGCTATATCCTATTAGACGAGGAAGTTTTCAAGTGGAGGTTCTCGGGACCGTTAATGGCCTACATAGAGGGCATACAGGCTAGGAAAATCATGGAGAAAGTCCACATCGGCTCTTACGGCAATCATTCTGGCGGAAGGGCCCTGACGATCAAAATAAAGCATCATGGTTACTATTGGCTGACCATGATCAAAATAATACATTGCAAGAAGTTCTCCACTAAGTGCGACGTGCGTCACGAAGGACCTAGTTTCGATGGGGCCCATAACTATCAAGTAGGAACACATGGGCAATGAATTCCAACTCTTATGACGAGAAGGCTTACTGCGAGTATCATCAATGCTACGGACATTCGACTGCGAATTGTCAGAGCCTAGGCGTAAAACTCGCGGAAAAATTAGTGGCTGGAGAGCTCGGTGATGCTATCAACTTTAAAGATTTTGATCGAGAAGAGGAGAAGGATCAACCCGATCTGACGAATCGAACTGGCGAAGCTCCAAAATAAGGAAGGAAGGCCGACGAGGGAGCGCAATCGGGAGCACATAGGAGAATAAAAATGATAATGGGAGAATCCCAGTACTGCCTAGACACTGTATCCTCGATCAAAGCATTCCAACGAAGAGCCGATGCTTGCATCAACTGGTCGGAGCCAACAGACTTGCCGAACAACATAATTTCGTTTGAAGAAAATGAAACCACCGGCATCGACCGACCTCATAACGATCCCCTCATCATTGCGTTAATTGTGAACGACTGCGACGTTGCCAGGGTACTAATAGATACGAGAAACTCAGTAGACGTCATCTTCCGAGACACCCTCAGGATGATGAACATCAGTTTATCCGAAGTCATAGCAACTCCGAAGCCGCTGACCAGATTTTTAGGTGAGACGAGAATGACCCTCGGGATGATCATGCTGCCCGTTCGAGCTGGAGAAGTGATGAAGGTGGTGGAATTTTTGGTTGCAGATCATCTGGCAATTTACAACGTAATCATGGGAACACCTTGGATAAACTCCACGGAAGATGTTCCATTAACATACCACCTCTGCATAAAGTTTCCGACCCCCGCAGGAATTAAGATGATTTGGGGAAATCAGAAGGAATCCCAAATTTATTTTCTTACCGAGCACAAACTCAGAAATCCCATCACCAAACTTAACGCAAAGACGAAATGAAAGAAGATGAAAGCAAATCGGGAACCTGAAACGGAGTTGGCGAAGCTGTTATAGCAATTACAGATTACAGAGGATCGCGAAGAGGAGGGCAGATCTACCTGCGACCCTGTTATCTCAGTGAACATTGACGATGATCATCCGGATTGTTGCATCGAGGTTGGAGCCAAACTGGATGAGGCAATCAAGGGAGAGCTGATCTTTTTCTGAAGAAAAACATACATACTTTAGCGTGGGTGGCAGAAGATATACCAGGCATCAGCATTGATGTAAAATGTCACTACTTGAACGTAGATCCAACTTTCAAACCGGTGAAGCAGAAGAGAAGGAAGATAGGTCCAGAGAGAGCCCAGGCGATAAATGACAAAGTCGAGAGATTGCTATGCGTCAGATCAATCATCGAATTAAAATATTCCGATTGGCTTGCCAATCCTGTTGTGGTAAAAACGAAGAACAGAAAATGACGAGTGTGCGTCAATTTTACCGATCTCAACAAGGCGTGCCCGAAGGACAGTTTCCCGCTTCCGCACATTAATCATTTGGTTGAAGCAACGGTGGGCAACAAAATCCTCTCATTTATGGACGCTTTCTCCGGATACAACCAGATCCTGATGAATCCCAACGATAGAGAAAAGACCGTTCATAACAGATCGCATAATATATTATTACAAGGTGATGCCCTTTGCTCTAAAAAATGCAGGGCAAATTTATCAGCGATTGGTGAACAAGATGTTCGCGGAATAACTCGGGAAGACAATGGAGGAGAAAAGGATCATGTAGCCCACCTGAAAGACTGCTTTATGCAATTGAATTTGCATAACATGAAGCTCAATCCGACCAAATGTAGATTCGTGGTTACGTCTGGAGAATTCCTCGGCTATCTTGTTACTCACCGAGGTATCGAAGTAAATCCGGAACAAATCAACCCTTTGATTCAAATGGCTTCACCAAAGATGAAGCGCGAAGTCCAATGGCTCACGGGACGCGTCGAATCACTAAACTGATTTATTTCACGTTCTACTGACAAAGCTTATCGTTCTACGATACCTTAAGAGGCAACAAGAAGTTTGAATGGACCAACAAGTGCGAAGAGGTGTTCCAGCAGCTAAAAAGCTATTTAGCGAGTCCCCCGGTACTCGCAAAGCCTAGTGAGGGAGAGCCCTTGTTCCTGTACACCGCCATTTCCACCACCGCAATCAGCGGAGTGCTCATCAGAGAAGAACAAAACAAGCAGAGATCCATTTTTTATGCTAGCCAGACCCTAACAGACGCAGAACTTCGGTATCCCAAATGGAAAAGTTAGCACTCGCTGTGGTGATGACTGCTCGGAAGCTAAGGCCGTATTTCCAGTCGCACTCTATCGTGGTACTAATCACCTTCCCTCTCCGAACCATCTTGGCCAGTTCGAGTCAATCCGGAAGGTTGGCAAAATGGGCGATAGAACTTGCGCAAAATCCCAAGTATTGGCAGATTTCTTAGTTAAACTCCCGGCAGAAGGGACGAATGAGCCAACCCTGGGCTCCATATGGACACTCCACATCGACGGATCGTCTTCAAAACAAGGGTCCGGTGTAGTAGTCCGATTAACGTGTCCAATTGGCAAAATTTTGGAGCAATCATTTTGGTTGGTTTTCTGCACATCCAACAATGAAGCAGAATACGAAGCCTTGATCGCCGGCCTAAAGCTAGTCCATAGAATCAAAGTCCAGAGCATTCACGCATTTTGCGATTCCCAGCTGGTCGAAACCAATTCAATGGAGAATACATAGCAAAAGATGAAATGATGGAGGCCTATCTAAAAGTTGTCCAAGGATTGGCCGTGAAATTCAAAGAATTCACATTAACTTGGATACCCCGCAGTGAAAAATGCCCCGGCAGATGCGTTAGCAGCTCTGGCCTCAACTTCGGAACCAGGTATGAAGAGAGCCATTCCGGTAAAATTCATTGATCATCCAAGCAATGACGTCCCCAGAACTGTTAACTTAATTGATCCATCGGAAGGGGAACCCAAAGATGACAACCCTCCAAGTGAGGATAGCGTAGCCAACATAACAACCCTCCAAGCGGAAATGGCGTAGCCAACATGGAAGAATATCCGCAACCGGTTAAAGGAGAATACGGCTGCGGCAAAGAATGGATGGGTGCAATCCTCGTCTATATCATGGACGGAGAGGTTCCATATGATAAATGGGCTGCGCAAAAACTCAAGGCCCAGGCCACTCGCTATATCCTATTAGACGAGGAAGTTTTCAAGTGGAGGTTCTCGGGACCGTTAATGGCCTACATAGAGGGCATACAGGCTAGGAAAATCATGGAGAAAGTCCACAGCGGCTCTTACGGCAATCATTATGGCGGAAGGGCCCTGACGATCAAAATAAAGCATCATGGTTACTATTGGCTGACCATGATCAAAATAATACATTGCAAGAAGTTCTCCACTAAGTGCGACGTGCGTCACGAAGGACCTAGTTTCGATGGGGCCCATAACTATCAAGTAGGAACACATGGGCAATGAATTCCAACTCTTATGACGAGAAGGCTTACTGCGAGTACCATCAATGCTACGGACATTCGACTGCGAATTGTCAGAGCCTAGGCGTAAAACTCGCGGAAAAATTAGTGGCTGGAGAGCTCGGTGATGCTATCAACTTTAAAGATTTTGATCGAGAAGAGGAGAAGGATCAACCCGATCTGACGAATCGAACTGGCGAAGCTCCAAAATAAGGAAGGAAGGCCGACGAGGGAGCGCAATCGGGAGCACATAGGAGAATAAACATGATAATGGGAGAATCCCAGTACTGCCTAGACACTGTATCCTCGATCAAAGCATTCCAACGAAGAGCCGATGCTTGCATCAACTGGTCGGAGCCAACAGACTTGCCGAACAACATAATTTCGTTTGAAGAAAATGAAACCACCGGCATCGACCGACCTCATAACGATCCCCTCATCATTGCGTTAATTGTGAACGACTGCGACGTTGCCAGGGTACTAATAGATACGAGAAACTCAGTAGACGTCATCTTCCGAGATACCCTCAGGACGATGAACATCAGTTTATCCGAAGTCATAGCAACTCCGAAGCCGCTGACCAGATTTTTAGGTGAGACGAGAATGACCCTCGGGATGATCATGCTGCCTGTTCGAGCTGGAGAAGTGATGAAGGTGGTGGAATTTTTGGTTGCAGATCATCTGGCAATTTACAACGTAATCATGGGAACACCTTGGATAAACTCCACGGAAGATGTTCCATTAACATACCACCTCTGCATAAAGTTTCCGACCCCCGCAGGAATTAAGATGATTTGGGGAAATCAGAAGGAATCCCAAATTTATTTTCTTGCCGAGCACAAACTCAGAAATCCCATCACCAAACTTAACGCAAAGACGAAATGAAAGAAGATGAAAGCAAATCGGGAACCTGAAACGGAGTTGGCGAAGCTGTTATAGCAATTACAGATTACAGAGGATCGCGAAGAGGAGGGCAGATCTACCTGCGACCCTGTTATCTCAGTGAACATTGACGATGATCATCCGGATTGTTGCATCGAGGTTGGAGCCAAACTGGATGAGGCAATCAAGGGAGAGCTGATCTTTTTCTGAAGAAAAACATACATACTTTAGCGTGGGTGGCAGAAGATATGCCAGGCATCAGCATTGATGTAAAATGTCACTACTTGAACGTAGATCCAACTTTCAAACCGGTGAAGCAGAAGAGAAGGAAGATAGGTCCAGAGAGAGCCCAGGCGATAAATGACAAAGTCGAGAGATTGCTATGCGTCAGATCAATCATCGAATTAAAATATTCCGATTGGCTTGCCAATCCTGTTGTGGTAAAAATGAAGAACAGAAAATGACGAGTGTGCGTCAATTTTACCGATCTCAACAAGGCGTGCCCGAAGGACAGTTTCCCGCTTCCGCACATTAATCATTTGGTTGAAGCAACGGTGGGCAACAAAATCCTCTCATTCATGGACGCTTTCTCCGGATACAACCAGATCCTGATGAATCCCAACGATAGAGAAAAGACCGTTCATAACAGATCGCATAATATATTATTACAAGGTGATGCCCTTTGCTCTAAAAAATGCAGGGCCAATTTATCAGCGATTGGTGAACAAGATGTTCGCGGAATAACTCGAGAAGACAATGGAGGAGAAAAGGATCATGTAGCCCACCTGAAAGACTGCTTTAAGCAATTGAATTTGCATAACATGAAGCTCAATCCGACCAAATGTAGATTCGTGGTTACGTCTGGAGAATTCCTCGGCTATCTTGTTACTCACCGAGGTATCGAAGTAAATCCGGAACAAATCAACCCTTTGATTCAAATGGCTTCACCAAAGATGAAGCGCGAAGTCCAATGGCTCACGGGACGCGTCGAATCACTAAACTGATTTATTTCACGTTCTACTGACAAATGCTTATCGTTCTACGATACCTTAAGAGGCAACAAGAAGTTTGAATGGACCAACAAGTGCGAAGAGGGGTTCCAGCAGCTAAAAAGCTATTTAGCGAGTCCCCCGGTACTCGCAAAGCCTAGTGAGGGAGAGCCCTTGTTCCTGTACACCGCCATTTCCACCACCGCAATCAGCGGAGTGCTCATCAGAGAAGAACAAAACAAGCAGAGATCCATTTTTTACGCTAGCCAGACCCTAACAGACGCAGAACTTCGGTATCCCAAATGGAAAAGTTAGCACTCGCTGTGGTGATGACTGCTCGGAAGCTAAGGCCGTATTTCCAGTCGCACTCTATCGTGGTACTAATCACCTTCCCTCTCCGAACCATTTTGGCCAGTTCGAGTCAATCCGGAAGGTTGGCAAAATGGGCGATAGAACTTGCGCAAAATCCCAAGTATTGGCAAATCCCAACCCTGGGCTCCATATGGACACTCCACGTCGACGGCTCGTCTTCAAAACAAGGGTCCGGTGTAGTAGTCCGATTAACGTGTCCAATTGGCAAAATTTTGGAGCAATCATTTTGGTTGGTTTTTTGCGCATCCAACAATGAAGCAGGATACGAAGCCTTGATCGCCGGCCTAAAGCTAGTCCATAGAATCAAAGTCCAGAGCATTCACGCGTTTTGCGATTCCCAGCTGGTCGAAACCAATTCAATGGAGAATACATAGCAAAAGATGAAATGATGGAGGCCTATCTAAAAGTTGTCCAAGGATTGGCCGTGAAATTCAAAGAATTCACATTAACTTGGATACCCCGCAGTGAAAATGCCCCGGCAGATGCGTCAGCAGCTCTGGCGTCAACTTCGGAACCAGGTTTGAAGAGAGCCATTCTGGTAGAATTCATTGATCATCCAAGCAATGACGTCCCCAGAACTGTTAACTTAATTGATCCATCGGAAGGGGAACCTGAAGATGACCTTATCCTATTAGACGAGGAAGTTTTCAAGTGGAGGTTCTCGGGACCGTTAATGGCCTACATAGAGGGCGCACAGGCTAGGAAAATCATGGAGAAAGTCCACAGCGGCTCTTACGGCAATCATTCTGGCGGAAGGGCCCTGACGATCAAAATAAAGCATCATGGTTACTATTGGCTGACCATGATCAGAATAATACATTGCAAGAAGTTCTCCACTAAGTGCAAAAAGTGTGAGCGACACACTCCAACGATTCATCAACCAACCGAGCTGCTATCGTCAATCTTAGCACCTTACCTTTTATGTGATGGTCGATGGACATTGTCGGACCTCTACACGAATCCAAACAGAAGAGATTCTTGCTAGGTCTGACTGATTATTTCTCCAAATGGGTCGAGGCCGATTCATATGCGAGCATAAAGGATGCTCAAGTGGAACATTTTTTCTGGAAAAACATCATATGCCGACATGGAGTCTCATACGAAATTGTCACAGATAACGACTCTCAGTTCATATCAACCTGTTTTGAGGCATTTTGCGAGAAGTGGAAGATACGATTGAGCAAGTCCACCCGTGATATCTGCAGGGAAATGGCCAAGCAGAAGCAGGAAATAAAACTATCCTTGATGGATTGAAGAAACACCTTGACGCAAAGAAGGTTCGATGGGCCGACGAGCTTGAAGGAGACTTGTCGTCTCACCGAACAAAACCCTAATGAGCCACTGGAGAGACGCCACTCGCACTCGTCTACGGAATGGAATGCATGATTCCGCAGGAAGTGGAATTTTTTGGATTTCGTCGCAGACTTCTCCCTGGACATGAAGGCTTAAATCACCTGATGTTGTTCGGCGAACTAGACTTGGTGAATAAACGGCACGACCAATCACTTATCCACATTCAAAACTATCAGCAAGCAACTACCAGGTATTACAACTCCAACGTTCGGAGTCGAAAGTTCAACAAAGGAGATCTAGTCCTCCGAAAAGTCTTCTAAAACACAGCAGAAAGGAACGCGGGGAAGTTGGGAGCCAACTGGGAAGGACCATACAAAGTCACCAAACTAGTCAGCCCGGGAATGCGGGGAAGTTGGGAGCAGACGTTCGAGTACCAAGATCTTGGAATGCGACGCACTTAAAGAAGTACTATCACTAAGCGATATCATTTATGAACTACAGGGTGGCTTGATCCCCGAAAAGAGTACGTAGGCAACCCATCTCAGGATGGGTTCAGCTTTCCCCCTCCTAAAAAGGTGGGGAGTGGGTGCGTATACACATATATGCCCATTTCTAGTAACGCGATCTTTTGCAAGCTTTGATTCTTATCAATACAATTCACTTTGACACTTTGACACACTCATCATCTCGTTTGTTGCTGGCCACAACAACGAACTACTTCATCATTTACGAATTTTAACTACTACATCCTCTACGATTTAAGAGCGCTATATAAATTTAGGTCGAGTATATCTCGTCCGATATTCTTATGTTTACTATCAAAATGGGCACGTAAGTCGAGATAACATCGCATGCCCTAAAACTGAATTAAACATTCAAAACCCAACAGTCACACGTTTCTTAACACGTTGGTCTTTAACATCTCAAAAAAAAAGTACTAAACGTATATCATTTAGTATGAGATACTTAAACATGTTTCATCCTGACGAGGATACACTGCAAACAAGTAAACAAAAGCCATAAGCTATTCATAAACGTTGAGTGGATAAAGCCGTCCAGGCACCATGTTCAAAACCTAAAAAGAGACTAAGTCAAAAAAGGGAAATGGGTCAGAAAGCCCCTAACACCAAAACAACAAAAAACAACAAAGACGATCAAGCTACTTGGAGAGATTTACGTCGGTGATCCTCTCGGCGGCAAGATTGGCAATACGAGGCATACCAGCATTGGAACCTGAGAATTCTGTGATGCCAACATTCACCGCGACATTTTCAGTTGGCTCGATACCAAGAAGAGAATCCACAGATTCTGACAAGACTGGGGAAAGTTTCAACTCACTCCTCAGCTCAGACTATATCTTCTCGAACTCCTCGTTAGCACCTGCCAGCTCGGCTCTCCACCAAATAAGCTTTTCCACCTCGGAGTCCAGAGTCGACGCGTCATCCTCTTGAAGAATGCTGATAAGCTGGAGGTAGTAGTTGACCTGTGTAAGGTCGAGCTCTTTTTCATTAGCCTATTTCAGCTCCTTGATGCTCCTTTTCACCTTGGTAAGCCTCCCATGAAACTTCTCAGCCAATTCGTGCCTCACTGCCTTCTAGGCCTTCTTTGCATTAGCCTCGTGCAAAGAGTTGCGTGCTTCAAATGGCCTCTTTAAATAAGCTATATCGGCTATCTTCTTTGCCTTGGATGCCTCCAACCTGATAGCCTAATCTGCGGCTTAGTCATGCCTCTCCTTAAGATTTTTTTGTTCGTCCTCGAGAGTCTTGATTCGATCTGAAGCAGACGCCAGCTCGGCAGCATGCTTACTTTCTGCCTCGCAGAGCTTACTCTTCAGCAATATGGCATCCTTCTGCGCCGCTTCAACTCGATGCTTATCCTTGTGGATATCTGATTCGTAGGCAGCCACTAGCTTATTGATGGATGCCACGAACTATGATGAGAAGGAAATAATTAGCATCCTAGCTGATACTAAGAAAATTTGAGAAACGTTTATTCGAACATACCTTGGTGCCTCGTAGAGACATTTCATTTATTTTCCCATTATCGTCTCAGTGTCTTCTGAGGATGAGCTAGAAGATGTCTAGCTGGCAGGATTGTCATATCCGACAAAAAGGGCTCGGGCTCTTTCAAGTCTCTTCAACATAAAATGCTTCTCCCAGTGAACCTTCCCGGCAGCTAAAAATTCCTGGGACTCGATTATGTATTCGGGACAAGCTCGGAGAAAGTGACGAACTGCAAGGAACAGAGGTAAAGATTAGAAGGCCAAATAAATCTAAGTAAAAAAAACACACCAAGCCGAGAACCCTAAGTAAGCTACGGGTCGGCTACCGATTGTTCCCCAGCTTGTCTTAATATGGTGAAGGCAATCACCCTCGACCGTCGCATCATTAATTGGAACGAAGAAGAAGTAACTTCCCCAATCACTATCTTTGCTAGGGAATCCTCCGATTATCTTTCGATGTTTCTTGTTGGAGATATAGAACGTTTGGGTCTTTGGAACCTTCGGAAATTCCAGAAGGTTTTGGAGATGACGAACCCCGATTTCGACATCGCATTCGTAACTCCAAACCAGAATGCCAACCAGATGATGCATTATGCGAGGCGTAATTTATGCCAGAGCAAGTTCGTGTTTCCACAGGAATCGGGTAATTAGCCCGGGAATGGGAAACCATAGGAGGCAGGAGTAGAAGAAGCTCCCGTATAAAGTTAGGTTTTTCGGAGGAGGATTTTCAGCTTAGTCGAATGACAATGGAAGAATAAGGTCGACCTCCTCAGATATCCCCAAGGGTTGCCTCAACTCCTCCAAAGACGCCTCGGTTGATAAAGTTAAGCCTGGAGGATCGGCTTTTTTTTTGCTTTCCCTCGTCTCTTTGCAGAAGCGCCTCGGCGCCTCAATGGTCCTGCCCCTTGGCTCCTTACCATTCGATCCAATTGTCGCCTCGCCTCGTCAGGATCGAACAAATAATATTCTGGCTCGACCTTCACCTCGGTGAATGGATCAACCGAATCGTTAAACGGCTCGTCAATCAAAGAAGGAACCCTAATCTCAGAAGGATCAGACTATTGATTCGCCTCGTCGTTTTCTGGAGACGAGACAACTTTTCAACCGAGGCACGTGGGAGCAGTAGCCGAGCCGATACGTTCAGCTAGTCAAAAATCGTCATCTTAGGGATTTCGGCTCAGCGATAAATTTAAATGGAGAGGCGATCCTTTGAATATGTATCGGAAAAATCAAGATCTTGCCGAAAGAGTTTGGAGATGGATCGGAAACTTCAAACGCCTAGCCGGAGAAATTCAAAGATGGATCAGAAAGTTTAAAGGCTCGCCGTGTTTTGTTTGAAGAAAGATCGGATAATTTAAAGAATCAGTGGCAGAAGGATAAAAAACAAAAAAACCCTAGCCAAAACTTAAACATAAAAGAGAGAAAAAGAGGAGAGAGAAGAAACCTTTTCGAGAATTTGGGAGAAGTGAAGTTATGAGGAGAAGCAAAGGGAGCTTCGGTATATATAGACATTTAAAGTAAAGCATGTGGCTACACTCGACCTCGTGAACCAATTGAAACAGTTGCGATTCCCAAGACAGTTATGATTTGGGTTAAAGGATATTTAGTCGTCGAGTCATATCTCCATTTAGAATTTCCCCAAGGAACCACAATGGGTCGACAATCTGAAATACAGAACGGTTAGGCAAATCTGAAAAATAAGGAGGCTTGGCAATTTGTAAAACAATTCTCAGCTCTGCACGTTGATCTCGGTTACGACTACTTTCACCTCGTCACAATCATTTCTGAGTCTGACGAGCTGGGGGCTAACTATTGGGGTAAGGTTTCACCTCACTGAGACCAATGAATAGCTGTGGGGCAAACCGAAGACGTATTTGGGCCTAGGCGACGAGCCGAGTCCTTAGCGGATCAAAGCAAGACATTCTGGGCCGCGACAATGATCATTCTGGGCCGAGGCGAGATGTTCTAGGCCGAGGTGACAAATGTTTTGGGTCGATGCAACGATCGTTCTGGGCTAACATGATGACGTATGGGCCTAGACGACTCCTTTCTGGGCCGAGGTGATAGTCCATGGGTCGAGGCGACAGTAACGAGGCCCATGGGTCGAGGCAACAGTAACGAGGCCCATGGGTCGAGGCGACAGTCATGAGGCCCATGGGTCGAGGCGATAGTCATGAGGCCCATGGTCGACGCAAAGTCACGAAGCCCATTGGCCGATCCACGTTATTGTTCGCCCTAAAGGATAGAGCCGGGTCGCACGAAGGTTGGTCGAATAAAGAAAATAGAAGTAAATCTCTGAGAATATACTCCAATATTCTCGCCTATGCGATGAAAGACATCTATAGAAGGAGGAGACGTAACTCAGAAAAGGAGATCCACAATTTTACGTAGCAAAACACTTGTCATCTACTTTATAGTTTTCTTGTATCGAAAGCTTAACAAAACAGCAATAAAAACACCATCTTTGAATCTATGTTCTTGTGGTTTTATACTTAGAAGTTTCGGTTCCTCTAAATTTCCTAACCAAAATTGGTTGTGTGAGTTCCGACTCCCACATGACTCTTTAAGAGTATCTGGATAATTTAGCGTGTCTTCATAAAGTGGTAGTGGCGGAGTGGATTGAACTCTTTTTGCCCCTCTAGAGGTATGCCAGACTTGGTGGTGTCAAGGTCTATTAGTCTTCATATTGTTTGATTCACTTCATGTGGTTAATCCGGCTTGAATATTTTTTGGCCATCAACTTCTTGGATGCATCTTGATTAGGATCAGGGAGCTTGTCCTCATCTTGAACACATAAAAAATCGTTTAGCGATAAAGAAAACAAACAAACAAAGTCTCCTAATAAAATCAGGTTTGATTAAATAGATAGGCACTTTTTTAGTATTGATTACAAAATAGGCAATTTTTTTTTGTTTTAGGCAAAATTTCATTGGGGAGGACAAAATTATGCCCATTATGCCCTCAACGAAACCTATTCAAGTTAGGGGAAGTAGTAGTTAGGCATTGTAGTTGCATAGGTAGTTAGTGGCAGGTGAAAAGATGGTCGTTGGATGGAGGGAGGGTTAATGAAGATGTAGGGCTGAGAATTAAAGTAAAATATGTGGCTGCTAATTATTATAGCTTGGAAAACAAGGGATGGGTTGAGTTGAAGATATAAGGGGGTAAGTAGGGTAAATGTTGGAGAAGTTTTGAGCTTTAAACAGAGAGGCTTGGCCATTTGTGAGGTAGGGTTGACAACAGTTAGTTTGGGTGGGTTTTGTGGCTGTTAAGTCGTAGATAGTAATTGACATTGACTTGAATTGGTATTTGTTTGTGTTTGTGTAGATGTTGATGGATGACCAATGTTTAATTGTATGCGGGGAATGGCGATGTGGAGGAGATGGGAAATTGGAGTTCGTCATAGACAAACATCGGCTTTCCAGGGTTGTGCCATTGAGAGATGGAGTTGGGTTGTATGAGTTATAAGGTTTGGTCACGACTGAGTTCGGAGTTGTTGGGGAAACTTCAGTTTTGAGCTATTGGCCATCAAATATTTTGAAATTGGCTACTGGTCTGCTAACACCTCCGGTTTTGGTAACGAGTGACATTTCGGTCCGATGTTTTGTTAGTCACTTGCGAGAAAAATGAACAAATTAAGAACCTGTTTGTTGGATTTGAAACTGTGTCGCGAACAGAACAACAAAGTAGTGATATTTTTGGTGAGGAAGGGTTTATGACCCATGCACCCTTCAGTAAAAGGCGGTGTGTGTTTGAAGAAGGAAGTAATTACAATTAAAAAAAAAGGAAATATGGTAGAGGAGTTATTTGGGGACCATGAGTGGGCAAACGAAGTTCTAATAGCTCACGCTGACATGGAGGAAGCTAAATTTGCTAGTGGTAGAGGAAACGATTCAGATTATGTGGGTAGTGAGGACAACATGGAAACACAGAACGAAGATTGTGTGAGTGATGAGATAATAAGACCACGAGGTTATAACATGGAGTTTTGAGAGTATTTCTTAAACGATGATTTAGGCGCATCTGATGCGGTTGAGCTAATGTGTAGTCCGCATAAAGTGGTTGAAGAAAGGTTTGTTGGAAGGAGATAAGTTTTATGCAGCTCCAATGATGCTTTTGACCACATGGTGATTGCTGGAAGTAGGAGAAAGAGTCTGTCCATGGCTCCGCATCCACGGGTGGCAACCCCGAGTGGCTAAGAACAGAGGGACTATCTTCCGTGGATGGTGATTTGAGAACAAGTGGTCAGCATAAAATGGACGAAGTTGATGATGAGGAATTTGACATACCGTCGTTGTATGATGATACTACGTATGAGAGTAGTAAAATTCCGAATTTGGTTTGGATGAGTCAGATGAGGAAATTTATGTGGGTAAAGTATATGGTAGCAAGGAGGATTGCCAGATCTCGCTCTCATTTTATGCGATAAAAGGCCAGTTCCAGTTTAGGAGTCTCTGACAAAGAGCAACTACTTTGTATTAAACTATAGAGACGGGCGATGTGATTGGAGGATTATGGCCAAGTAAAATAGACACGCAGGTAACTATGAAAATAAGAAGGCGAAGCAAGACCACATTTGTCCTATATAGTCAAGGAACGCGTACAAGAGTATGGCAACCTCCCGCGTGATAGCAGCTATGTTTAAATCAAAGTTTGGGGACTCATTGACATTGCCAAAGGCTATGGAGTTGCAGCATATGGTTTTGGAGTTGCGTATGTCATCATCGTATATGAAGTGTTATAGAGCTGCTGAGAAAGCTTTTGGTGATGTTAGAGGGACAAATGATGGTTTGTATAGGAAATTGGCTGAATATCTGCATAAGATTAAAATTTCCAATCCAGGGATGGTTACTGCACTAGAAACAAAAACATATGATGGGGGTGATGAGAGGTTTTTATATGCATTCTTGGCATTTAGGGCCTCAATACAAGGCTTTAGGAGGGTCAAACCTGTTATGATATTGGATGGCATGCACCTTTCAGGAAAGTATAAGGGGGTGTTGCTGACAGCAAGTGGGCAGGATGCAAATTTCGAGGTTTTCCCTTTAACCTTTGCGGTGGTCGACAGTGAAAATGAAGACTCATGTACATGGTTTCTGAGAAAGGTGGAGCGGATAATGGCGGACAGTGCTAACCTAACACTTATATAAGATAGGTATCCATAAATATACAAGAATAAAAAGGTGGCATTCCCAAAGGCACACCATGGTGCATGCATTGTCCACCTGCAGAGGAATGTGAATGCAAAATTCAAGAGTAAGGGGCTGGCCAAGTTGGTGGGTGTTGCGGGATATGCTTAGAGGGTAGGCGTATATCAAACTATGTTTGAGAAGATAAGGTCAGGAAATCTTGAATGCGCGAAGTTCCTAGAGAAGATAGGCGCAACACATTGGTCTATGGCATATTTTAGAAAAGAATAATTCATTTTGATGACTAGCAATATAACAAAGATACTTAACAAGGTGGTGCGAAGGGGGCGCTCGTCCCCTATAGTAGAGTTATTAATGTTCATCCAGTCCATGATGACTAGATGGTTTAACGCTCGAAGGAAGAAGGCTACAAAGAATAAATGAGATGTCTCAATTGAAGATGACAAACAAATGACAGCAAACATGGCAAGTGTGCAATGTAGCAAGGTAAGTAGCATCTCGAGTTAGAGCGTTGAGATTGGCAGTAACTTTGGGGAAAAACATCGCATTCTGCTAAAAGATAAGAAATGTACCTGTCGGGAGTTTGATAGGGTGAGAATACCTTGTGGACACGCAATTATGGTTGGTAATCACCTTGGTGTAAATGCCACCACACTGTTAGGGGAATGTTACAGGACCAGTACGTGGAAGACAACTTAAGAAGGTGTGATTAATCCAGAATGTGATGCAGAGGATGAGGATATCCCTGATAATGTGCTCAACTTGGTGTTGTTACCTCCAAGGACTAAGACACAGTCGGGGAGGCGAAAAGAATCGAGGATCCCATCAATAAGGGAAGTGCTAGTGAATGTTTACTAATAAATACCCTGATTTTTTCAATGTGCAGAAAGCTAAGACAGTGAAGGTTTCATGAAACCATTGCAGACGATGTGGGAATGTGGGACACAACAGGACAAGCTGCAAAAAAATCAAATTTAGAAGTGTGGAGGGTTTCTGCGTTTTTGCAATTTTTTGGGAAGGTTGGTGCTTAGTTAACGGATGTGGCTTTAAGGGGAATTTGTGCCAAATATAATTTTGCAAACACCTAGCTGAATATGGTCAGTTTGGTAGTAATAGAAGGGTGAGTGCCATGTTTTTGAATATAGAAAGTAGGTTTTTATGTCAAACATAGAGATATGGGGAAACAGTTTAATAGTACATGAAATTGATAGCAGAAACATTTTAAGGATAGTTGGGGGTGTTACGAAAAATAGAGAGGGACAACTAGTTTTTTGTAGATGTCCATTGCGTATTGCTTCTTGAAATCATCAACAAGTTGATCAGTCATTGAGGACAGACCGCCGTTGTGGTCCCCATTTTCATGGAGCTCTAGGAATTTGATAGCGACAGTGCCGCATCCACCGGACCGTTTGTTCTCATAAATCCCTTGGATCTTCTTAAACAAAAAAGAGTACGGGCTATGGGATTGAGAGGCATGCGGGTGGCAGAAATTGCTGATTATGTATGGCAAGGTCAAGAACCTCGACATACCACAATTTAAGGTTTATGGCCAGTCCCACCCAATACGAATCAGCCCATATCATTGGACGCAGATGGTGTCAACGTCTTCCATCCTCGATGCACAAATGATGCAATCACGTCTCCCCAACAAAAGCAATTCTTGTTCTTGGAAGCAGAGAATGAGAGGTATTTGGCTTGCAGGTGGATGATCAACCAAGGCGCAACAAAGGAAGATCGTTTAGTCGCGAGGACATCTTTGTGTTTCGCTCCTAGAAATTACATAAAACTTCCATGTGCTGTAGCGAAAATGTGAATTATGGTTAGAACAAAAAAGTGAAGCAGAAGATAGCAGAAGTGGTTAGTTAGTCTGCATACTAGTGTAGAGATCCAACTCTGTCTGGTGGACAGCTCTAGGAAGAAGTTGTTCTTGAGTGTGAAGCTGCAAGCAGTGATGTGTGTGCTGTTCAGAGCAACTGTTAAAAGAGTTTTATGATGAAGTATGTAGCGGGATAAAGGAATAACATACTTACACATCAAGGATTAAAGTTAGTGTCTTGTTAAAAAAATCAAAACCACATCATCCATGTTTGGTAACAGCTGGTTGGGTGAGACGTTTGGCCATGTAACAAGCATGGCGGCAAGTTATTTATCCATAAGTGATGGATTGTGGGGTGGATTGTGTTTGCTCAGAGATCCATCGCTTAAGAAGATAGGATGGTCGCCTCCCTTTTTTTAATGATATCCCACTTCATCTGGTTGATGTGTTTCCACAGGATGGTCACCTCACTTTTCTTGATGTTTTACCACTCCATCTGGTTGGTGTGTCTCTACATGGTCACTAGCCATTTCTTGATGTTGTACCCATTGATCAAGCCTGGCATCTTTGACATGGAGTGCATCTTGAAGTGGTAAGAGGTATTAGGTGTTTGTTTGTATTGTATGTGACGTGGTAAATTGCAGAGAAATGGAAAGAAATGGGTTGCGTACCTCTGTGAATTGATCCTTTTTGAACGGGCATGGTAGTCCAGTCCAAAAGGGTTTGTCCATCTGCTAGTAGATCAGCTTATGAAGTGGTATCCATGGGCTCTTGACCATGTATACATGTATCATCTGAGGTGTCTATGGGTGTGGATTCTTCTTAGACAGTCATGGTAGTCCTATCCACAAGTGTGTGTCCATATGCTATTGGATCAGCTGATGAAGTGGTATCCATGGAATCTTGACCATTGAGCCGTGTATCATTTGTATGTTATTGTTCGTCCACAGGAGATTGACTGTGTGGATGTGTTGTAATCTGGTTCTCAAGTGTGATATCCATGTTGTCTAGTGAGAGCCCCTGAAATATGTGGTTGACAAATATGTTAATGGTAGGGTGAGTTATGTCCATGTGGACTCTGAGTTGTGTTCACTATATTAATGATAAGATGTTCCAGGTGGTGGGTTACATGTGGGCTTCTCGGATTGTTTATTGTTTCTGGCACGGCAACTTCTTCAAGAATTCCTCGACCCTGATGGAAGTCATTGGGGTCGTCTGGATGAGGTGGGGTCTATGAACACACAATGAAGGGTACTATAATGGATTGTTAACAAATGGTAGTGGTAACAGAGAGCCATTCCTGGAATTGTTACCGCGTAGTTTTCTCTTGATATGTCATCAAGAATGCCGCCAACTGGGCCATAATCACGCCACTGTATTGTGTTGCCATGTAACTCATGAATGGGTGTGCGCTGAGCATGAGAATTGCCAGAGGATCGAGGCGTAGCTGGAGAGCTGGGTGATGAAACATATGTGAGCTTGGCCAGTTTTTCTCTTTTCTTGCGATCAGATCAAATAAGTTGGGAGGATAGTGATGCACCCTATTTTACCTTCACTATGGAGCAAAGATCCAATAGGCGATCAAAGCTTTAAAATTTGTGAAGCCTCAAATAAAACCACAAGTGCATGGTGCACCGAGGTAGTACTTAAAGGTCGATCCCAAGAGACTAAAGATTGCAACACTAGAGATGCGAGAAACAAACTAAGCTATAATAAATATTTTTGGGGTTTTTTAACGGTTTAAAATGCTAAGAAATGCAAGAGAGTGAAATGCAAGAAGATGAATAAGATAAAAACATTGGACCATGGGCAATACTATCAAAAGAATGGATTTAACAATCAAACAATGGTACAAAATATTGGATGAAACACCATCGTAGAACATGAAACTCAATACTATGACTAATTCACTTTCGTGGTACTAACCACTTCATTTGATCACCTAATTTTCATAGACTTTCGCACTTGCAATTAGATAATAAATGAGCATTAACGAGCAAGTCCAATTAGTTCACTAAACACCCTAAATATCAATGGTTAATTGGCTAGGATATGTAAAGCTCACAAAAGGTTTCGTTCAAACATTTCCACAAACACCTTTCGGATGTGGAAATGCCTAAGGCCTGGATTTTGAGTAATCAAGTCAAAACTAGCTTTAATCTCAACTTAAGTGAATGATCTAACAATAATAAATCCTAATAATCATCATCTAACCATCAAAGCATAACTCATAGTCCAACATAAGAGAAAATATGGATCATGGGCAAAGGTAATTGACTATGGATGATTAACTAATGACTAGTGATGCTAGGAGAAGCAATCAAGTTCAATTCCAAGACATGGATCCCATATAGTAGAATAGTTCACTTTCATGAGACTAATCCATTCACTAATCATCTAATTAAGCTAATTTCTCAATTGCAATTAAAATAATTAATGATCTTTAATGCATATGTCCAATAAGTCAACAAACCACCTTAATCATAAGTGTTAATTGGCTAACATATGGAAAGCATGTTTAGAGTTGGTCTAGACATTTTCACAAACATTTTTCGGACATGAAAAGTCCATGATCAAGGATTTGATTAGCAAAGTCAATCCTAACTTTGGGCACTCTCTAAACATAGGAAATCACAAGATTCTAAACCTAAACATCATCAATCAATCATCAATCAACCTTAATCTAACATATCCCATAATCCATAAGAAGGCTAAGTCCTAAACATGATGAAGAACAAAGAGAAAAACATAAACATAATGAAAATGCATAAATAAAAGATAAGGGGTGAAGAAATCCTTCACTAAGTGGCATGAAATGTTGAAGATCTTGATCCAAAATGTAAGAACATATTGTGGATCTAAAAACCCACTTAGAGAGAAGAAAACTTAGGGTTTTAATGTGCTAAAACATATATATAGTGAAAGGGGAAGGTACCGGGTCAAACCCAGATTTGTGCAGAAAATGTGTAGCCTGCATCGACCAGATGAAGAGGACAGGTCGATGCAGTGTGCATCAGGGGAAATCTCGAGCTGGTGTTGCTCCCATCGACGTGCTGCATCGATCTGTTGAGCTGGACTGGTCGATGCAGCCTACATCAGTTGGTGTTTGTCTCCTCTTCATTCCCCTTGGTTCTCCATCCTTCTTCAATTGATTCTCTTTGATCCTAGGCCTCCATAGTACCTGAAATAGACTCAAAATGCAATGCAAATGCAACATAATGGACCTAGGACTCTAAGACTAAACCTAAACTAAATGGAGTCTAATATGAAGAAAAAGATGCATAAAGTAATCTAAATGAGTGTAAAAGCCAAGGAAAATGCATGCTAAGAAGTGCTAAAATGTGAACACATCAACTTCCCCGGACTTGTCCTTTGCTTGTCCTCAACAAAACAAGTAAGAACAAACCCGGAGAAGAGGTTTGAAAGTGAGAACTCAAAGCCAACGGTTGTTTTCCAAAGCATCCATTGTCAATTCAAGATAATACAATTCAAAGCTAAAGATAGACCATCTACTCAATCAAGTTCTCTACACTTATCGCAACTCCTATTATTTGCTTCTAGAGCCAATGCTAAGTGATTGAATGTTTCATATCCACCAACTCCCTACATTTAATTAACCATTCAAAAAGTGTAGTCTCACAAGTGGGAAATCGACCTAATCCAATCGGTTTGGTAAGAAAAATGTTCAATGCGAAGTAAAAGGGGGCTTAAACATTTGGTGACATCTCTAAACACAAGGCACAAGTCATTACACAAAAGCAAATGAGAAGGGAAACAATTTGAGCATACAAGGTGCTTCCTCCAATTTTCTACCCAACTCACTCTCTTGTAAATCACTCACCTTTTCCAAAAACTTCTCTTAGTCACTCTTGTTTTCGACTCCAATCACTTCAACTTTTTTTCTTTTGGGGTTACTCTAGGGAGTTCTTTCTTATACTTATACATCTACTCTTGCTTTTCTTATTTTTACTCCTTTTTGATTCTTTTCTTTTTTAATTTCTTTTCTTAGCTAGGAGTTTCTTACTTAGATACTTTAGCTTAAGAGTAGTATTTCTTTTTTTTTTCACTCCCTAGGCAACCTTCTCTTTTCTTATTAACAAACATTTTGGTTTTAATCTTTTTCATTCTTTTTTTTATCAATAACCATTTTGGTTCCTTTCTTCTTTTGCCCATTTTTCCACTTCTCCTCAAACTCACACTCTCATAAACCCAACAACCATCTCAACCCTTCCCAAGATCCAAATGAAACGCCAAGACCCTCTCAATCTCACCTAGACTAGCCAATGAGACTACTCCTAATGGAAGAAATAACCTTGTCATTTCCATCTCAAGATATTTTATGCATGAGGTGCAAATAGAAAAGGCCTCACTCAACGAATTAATGAAGGTTTCAAAGAAAAGTTAGGGGATCTCAAGGTGTGGTACCATCCTCATTCAAAAGATGTATTTTAATCGGGATTGGCCATTCAAACCATTGGAGAGTGGTAAAAAGGGATAGAAAATGGTTCGAATGTGTATATGTGAACCATGGTTAAGGTATAAACTCCATAAGTGAGATAATTAAGTCCAATTATGGTCAAATAAGGTGGAGTTGGCTTTAATTCAATCAAACAATCAATGATAACTTAGAGGAACTAGAGCGGTGAGATCAAAGATGCAAAGAAACAAGCTTTTCGCGGTTTATTTAGCATAAGAAAAGCATTATCAAGATATTCACAAGTGATGCTATGTACTAAATACCTTAACTAGGCAATTATATCATTGTTCTCATATGTACAATGCAATCTAGAATGAGCATTCAAGTGAATAAAATCCAACTAAATGAGAAAAATCTTTGTGGTTTTTTCGAAATTTTTCAAATTTTTAGGATTTTTGAAGGTTTTATCATGTACAATGCAATGAGACTCAAATACGCAAAAGGAAAACAAAACAAACTCAAATGAACATTAGCAACCATTCTCCGCCCAGACTTACTTCTCACCGTCCCGGTGAGAAAGCAAAACCGAAGGAAAGAACAAAAAACACAAGAAAACAAACATGAAAAACCAAAAATCTAAATGGTATGTACAAGGGATTTGTGTGGTACCTTGGAGCTAAGGATTGGATGCGTTTGGTCATCTTTATTCATGCTTTTTTGTGTCACTAGCTTGAAAAAGGATAGGCTTGGGAGAGTTCCCAAGGGCGCATTTAATGTCACTAGCTTGACAGTTGATTCCTCTTATTCACTCTTTCCTTGAATGTTTCTTTTACTCCTAGTTGTACACCTAAGAGATCAAGATCACAAGAAAGACGGAAAAGATTAGCAACAAAAGAAAGTAAAAAGCTATAGTCTCAATTTGAATCCTATCTCTAATGGCAATCGTTTAGATCCCAGCAACTGCGCCAAAAACTTGATGCGCTCTATTTTACCTTCACTATGGAGCAAAGATCCAATAGGCGATCGAAGATTTAAAATTTGTAAAGCCTCGAATAAAACCACAAGTGCATGGTGCACCGAGGTAGTACTTAAGGGTTGATCTCCAGAGACTAAAAATTACAACACTACAGATGCGAGAAATAAACTAAGCTATAGCAAATATTTTTGGGGTTTTCTAACGGTTTAAAATGCTAAGAAATGCAAGAAGATAAATAAGATAAATGCATTGGACCATGGACAATACTATCAACAGAATGGATTAACAATTAAACAATAGTGCAAAAGATTGGATGAAACATCCTAGATCATGGAACTCAATATTATGACTAATCCACTTTCGTCGTACTAACCACTTCATTTGATCACATAATTGTCATAGACTTTCGCACTTGCAATTAGATAACAAATGAGCATTAACGAGCAAGTCCAATTTGTTCACTAAACACCCTAAACATCAATGGTTAATTGGCTAGGATATGTAAAGCTCACAAAAGGTTTGGTTCAAACATTTCCACAAACACCTTTCGAGTGTGGAAATGCTAAGGCCTAGATTATGAGTGATCAAGTCAAAACTAGCTTTAATCTCAATCTAAATGAAGGATCTAACAATAATTAACCCTAATAATCATCATCTAACCATCAAAGCATCATAATCAAGCATAACTCATAGTCCAACAAAAGGGAAATATGGATCATGGGCAAAGGTAATTGACTATGGATGATTAACTAATGACTAGTGATGCTAGGAAAAGCAATCAAGTTCAATTCCAAGACATGGATCCCATATAGTAGAATAGTTCACTTTCATGAGACTAATCCATTCACTAATCATCTAATTAAGTTAATTTCTCAATTGCAATTAAAATGATTAATGATCTTTAATGAATATGTCCAATAAGTCAACAAACCACCTTAATCATAAGTGTTAATTGGCTAAGATGTGAAAAGCATGTTTAGAGTTGGTCTAGACATTTCCACAAACATCTTTCGGGTATGAAAAGTCCATGATCAAGGATTTGATTAGCAAAGTCAATCCTAGCTTTGGGCACTCTCTAAACATAGGAAATCATAAGATTCTAAACCTAAACATCATTAATCAATCATCAATCAACCTTAATCTAACATAACTCATAATCCATAAGAAGGTTAAGTCCTAAAGATGATGAAGAACAAAGAGAAAAACATAAACATAATGAAAATGCATAAATAAAAGATAAGGGGTGAAGAAATCATTCACTAAGTGGCATGAAATGTTGAAGATCTTGATCAAAAATGTAAGAACATATTGTGGATCTAAAACCCCACTTAGAGAGAAGAAAACGTAGGGTTTTAATGTGCTAAACCATATATATTATTAAAGGGGAAGGTACCGGCCGGGTCAACCCGGGTCAAACCCGGATTTGTGTAGAAAATGTAGCTTTCATCGACCAGATGAGGAGGACAGGTCGATGCAGTGTGCATCAGGGAAAATCTCGAGCTGGTGTTGCTCCTATAGCCCTGCTGCATCGACCTATTGAGCTGGACTGGTCGATGCAGCCTGCATCAGTTGGTGTTTGGCTCATCTTCATTCCCCTTGGTTCTCCTTCCTTCTCCAATTGATTATCATTGATCCTAGGCCTCCATAGTACCTAAAATAGACTCAAAATGCAATGCAAATGTAACATAATGGACCTAGGACTCTAAGACTAAATCTAAACTAAATGGAGTCTAATATGAAGAGGAAAATGCATTAAGTAATCTAAATGAGTGTAAAAGCCAAGGAAAATGAATGCTAAGAAGTGCTAAAATGTGAACACATCAAATAGTTTGCCGTCCTTGAAAGTTTCTTGAACTTAAGTTGTTTTTCCAGCCTGGAAGTCCGATTCGAGCTTGTTGATCTTGAATGTAAGAAAATACTCTAAGTTCTCAAACCTAGCTCGAAGGTCGCCATTGTCAGATTGTCTTGTGTTGCAGGACTCTCCCAAGTGTTGCTGTCTATGGCAGGAAGCTGAATTCTTTGTTTTTGAAGTCTTTTTCTTGGTACCCAGTGCGGCGTTGTGTTTGTGATTTTTGCCCTTCTTTTTCCTAGAAACAATGTGCTTCTTGTGGACAACATTTGTTTGCTTAGGTTTGTAATCCAACAGGGGCAAAGATGTGTTGCCACCAAGCCATTCAACCTTCTTAAAAATGTGTCCAACAGTGATCAATACTTCCATGTATTCAGTTCTCTTATCCCTTACTTCGTCATCCCATTCTCCCCAACCCACTTCAAGTAGGGGGTCGACGATCAACCACGTATAAACTTTAAGCTGGATTAGAAGCAAGAAATGTAACAATTCCTTTGGTCATTGTAATTGGTAATGGAAATAAACATTGAGAAGGAAAAGAAACTTACATTGGGGGTCATTCTCAGCATCAAGGACATCGTTGAGGGTCAGCTCTGTCTGCTGATCGGGAGACCAACAAAAGGTATTTAGAGCATTGTGCAGGTGTCAGCTGCGTTTGGCAACTTGGACAACACAGAATGTTTAGTCTGGTAAGCTAATAATTGGAGAACAATAGGAAACCCTTGTGTTGGGGTCAGGTTTCACCCCACTGAGATCAACAGGTGAAAATGGCTAAGTAAAAAATGTGCCTAGCCAAAATCTGCGGAGAGCCAAATTCTGCGAATAGCCAAATCTGTTGGGGTTAGTTTTCACCTAGCCAAGATCAACATAAGTAATGGCTAGGAGCACAATGGGCTTATGAAGAATATAGCTTTTCAATGGGCCTAGTCGACGAGCCCAAATCTTCGTGGGCCGAGGCAACGTCCTCTTTGGGCCGAGGCAACGTCTTCTTTGGGCCGAGGCAATGTCTTTTTGGGCCGAGGCAACTTCTTTGGGCCGAGGAAACGTCATCTTTGGGCCGAGGCAACGTCTTCTTTGGGCCGAGGCAACGTCTTCTTTGGGCCGAGGCAACTTTTTGAGCCGGCCAACGTCTTCTTTGGGCCGAGACAACAACTTTTGGGCCGAGGCAACATCGTCGTTAGGCCGAAACGACATAAAAGTCAAGATGGTCCAAGTAGCCGAAATGGGCCAACCCGGATTATTGCATCAACGAATAAAGATGGATCGCATAGAAATCGGCCAAAAAAAGGAAAAGGAAAAACAAGTCCCATAAGAAAAAGGAAAAATTCCGATATACTCGCTGAGGCGGTGGAATCTTATATCTATAAAAGGAGGATAAGGCATTGGAAAGAAAGATCCGAAATTTGACAGAGCAAAACACTTTACACTTTTCTTTAGCGAAACTTGTATTCAAAAGCTTATCAAATCGGCAATAAAAACCATCTTTGGATCTCTGTTTCTGCAGTTCATACCTAGAAGTTTATGTTCCCCTCATTTCTTAACCAAATTTAGTTGTGCAAGTTTTGACTCACAATATTGGGGCCGTCTGTGGGGAGTCTGAAAATTTCTTACTCTTTGAACTGCCGTGATCGAGATCTGAGGAGATGACTATCGACGGAGACCGAGTATTGAAAGAGAAACTTGACACGCTGACTTCAGAACAGAGAGCCCGAAATTCACGCACCGTAAGTTTGGGATCGGGGGTAAATCCGACAAGAAGTTTCGGAAGGCAACTCTTCGGCATCAGCCCTACACTCCTTGACTTTTCCACTCCTCGTGACACGATCGACGACGCACAAATGATGTTAGGAGGGTTGCCACCTCCGCCTCAACATGATGAGCAAACCCCAGCGATCACCAGGTCAACAATAACTGACGAGCCACCCGAGCTGATCCGAACCGTGAGAACAACCAACGATAGACGTGTCCAGGTTGCCAATGATAATAGCAACGAACTCCCCGACGGCTCAGCTGAGGCTGCCACAACAGGAAACCGAGCCATTGGCAACCCGACCGACCCAGATTTTGCCTCGGCATCAACACGATCATGAGCCAGAAGTCAAATTGGGAACTTGACGGACGAAGAGGAAGCTGTTTACTGGGAACAGAAAGCACAATATGAAAATGAGCTGCGAAGAGAAAATCCTGTAAGACGCTCCGAGCATACCAGGACTGTAACACCCCGAACCGATCTAAAAACCAGACAGCTCAAGAATGTTATAACTGACGAATACAACGGTCGATTCGACTAAGTCCTTAGAACAAATCCAAAGACTCGGCCAATCCATCCGATGTACCATCCCTCTAAACCTCGTCCTAAGGCTTGCCAACCCGTACCAGAGAACATAGTTGTGTTAGCTCGGACAAGCTAATACCATTAGACACTCGTAAACTTTTTAAGAAAACATTTCTTATTACTAAGTATAGTACATCGTTAAATCCATGACCAAAACCATATAAATTGGGAATTCCCGAGTCAAAACCCTACATATTAAACACTATACCGCTTTACGAATGCAACGCAAACTACACTGATGACCTAACGTCCGATGTTCCCTCTATTGCTTCCCAACTACTGGTAACCTGCAAAGAAGATAGGGGTGAGTAATCTAGCATTATTCAGTGAGTCTTGCTCCCCTAACATGCATAATCATTCCCAACCAAACCAAAATTAACAATGAACACTCAACAATCAATCAAGACAACAATCAAATAATAAGGCACATCATCGCCAAAAGCGATCAACAGATGTATCATCAAACAATCAAGGACTCGATGCTCCACAACACAAGTAATCAAAGAATTGATTACACCGTAGACACTACTAAGTCTATATGCAATGCAATCCGGATTCCACTTTCACCAAGGCCTTGCAATCCCGTCGACTACTCCCGGGCACCACTTGGTATTGTAGCCACAAGGGCTAATAAGAACTTAGTTCACCACCTAACTCATACAATGTCGTGTATACACGGCCAAGGGAGCTACCCACGTCTCCTCCGTGTCCGCGCGGTTATCCCATAGCATCTGGTGGTGCCGTTATCCGCAACCCATCCGGGAATGTCGGATTGCCTCACAACATTAGGTTATTAAATATGAATGCATCTAAGGATAACATGCATAATAACCATACCACATTCACATTTCAACCATGGTCTCAAAATTAGCTATGCTCAACCAAGTCATAAGCTAGAGACTCCGCACACACATCACCACAACCACTCCTCATAAACCATGCAATCCAACATGCATTCCACTTTATCAAATATTCAATATAATACTATTTGCCAAGCAAGATACTTCAATGAATGTTAGCACCAAAACAATTCAATATACAATCAAACATCATGCTTATACTTAGCCAATTTCACATAAATTTATTAAGAACCTCAAGCAATACTTTTAACTAAACATGCATACTGTCCGTATAAATGGATCAGCTCAATCATTTTGCATTCCACCTGCATAACACTTTGTTAGCGCTCAAACCCATACTTTTACCGAGTTTTACTACTGTTTACCGATCAATCATGCACAACCATTTCTGTAGGTTTTTCTTAGTAAAAATCAGCAACTCATACATAAAATTCTAGCATGCACCTCAAAGACTATAAAGCATAACAACGAACGTGTGTTGAACTCATCAACACAAGGCAAGCATCACCTCACTCCCAACTTTTTGTTCGGCGGACAGGACTTCCAATGCGAACGGATCTCACTTCCCCGATGACTCGATCAACCTGAGCCTAAGGACAGAGATCTACCTTAACAAACGAACCAAATAGATCTGGGATAAAAATCAAGAAGAAAAATCTAGATCTTACCATGATTTCTACCCTTGACTACCCACGGAACGGATCTGGGCAAAGAATTCTTCTAAACTCGGGTCTGGAACCATTTTAGCAGAGTTTGGGTAAGGAAAAATTTGAAATGGGTAGCTTATGAAGGGGTGGGTTGATATATATAGCATCAGCCCAATAAATCTCGTTTTAAACAAAATCTACCAAGTGTAGACCATGCTGCTGCATGCTAGGCACGTGGCAGTGTGTTTCTGCGCCCTAATCTGTGAGCAGACACTTTCTGCGCATGCACCCGCTGCAGGACATGTGTCAACCAGTTCTGCAACCCAACCACTGCCCTGCGTGATCCACACACGCGCCTGCCGAGACTAAAATTGCACCCTGCGGACTGATTGACCTTTTTCTCGACCGTGGGTCGTACTTCATGACCCACGGGTAAGAATTTCTCGACCCACTGAATTTTGCTCGACCCAACTTTAATATTTATCGACCCAAACTGTACATTCTCCGACCCAATTTTCTTTTTACACATTTTTCTAACTTTTCCAAATTAAAAGGGCTAGTTCCCAATACTTGGTTCCATCCCGAGCATAGGTACTTGTTGGGTCGTTGCGAATAGAACTTCCGACCCATCTCAACTTTCCATGGTTAACCCAACTTAGGCCTACTTCTTTCCGATCCAAATCGTTCCCTTGATCTAAGCCTAAGTAGCTTACACTCATTTGAGCCCAACGTCCTTTGTTGGTTCGAATTGGATCGTGGCTTACATGTACCATCCCTTTGGTCCATTACTTTGATCCAATTTGAAATTCCTTTGATCCAAATGGAATTTTCCTCTACTAAAACTCCTTTTTAGGTCTCCTTAAGTCTTTCCATCTCTTAAACCTATGATTCCCAAACTTTTCAAAATCGACTTCTCCGGCCGTTCTTACCGCTCATCAGGGTCATTACATTCTCTCCCCCTTAATAGAATTCGTCCCGAATTCTCTAAGACTCAGAGGGTCCTCTTTGATCCTTCTTGAATCTACTTCAATCCATAAACACAATCTCTTGATCCCTTTTCCTTTACTCAATATGGCTTCTTTTTCCGTTGGTGACACATGTCCGTCTTGGCCAGCTTCCAACTACCTCGACCAACTGATATTCTTTTAAAGCAAACTAAGAATCCTTCAACCATTCCATCCTTCCTCGACACCTTTGATCCATTTGGAGACACCTCACCACTTCTTGATCAGCTGAGACCTTGTCATTACTGAATCCTTACCCGTCGTAGTAAGATTTCAATTCCATGCACCCAACTCATATTTTCTCGACCAATTTATCTCCTCATGCATTTTAATGCCCTCCCTTGGCTTAATCCATTACATTTTCCAGCGCTCCATGGCTTCTACCATTCTTGGTCGTACCTCGTTCGACAGTATCTGATCAAAGAAATTCATGACCCAAATCCTGACCGGCCCGATTCAATATATATGTTTCTCGACTAACAGTCTTCTTTTTGATTCCATGAGATTTCCCCATGTCATTTCTCCTTAGGCCAACACTTTCAGTTCCGACCTCCCCTAGGCCTAACTGTTTCGATCCGATTCTTGTTTCTCTTGTTAAAAACAAAATTTACTCGATCCACTTGTTTTATATCTTGACCAACCATCTTCTTAGGTATTCTCCATAATGTTATGCATAAGGTTCCACCTTTCCACACCATATTGTATACTTGATGTCTCTGTCATCGTTCCCCCGTATACTCACTCCCTGGTTTCTTCGTACAACGCATATACTCCACTTAATCTCTTCTCCACCATCATATACAATTCTCCAATATCACTTTTACGTCATCTAAACTATCTTTGATGGCCTTACTTCATATCTACCTCAAGTCCTGTGGGAGTGTAAATCCACGCCAATTGAATTCGTCACGTCTTTTAGAAAGATCTGAAACTTCTGAGTAAAAACCACTAAAAACACAAACAGAGATCTAAAGATGGGTCTTTTATTAAGCTGTTTAGAAAGCCTTTTGTATGAGAGCAAAAGTACAGAGTTTTGCTAGGTAAATTGCGGATCCCCTTTTCTGAGGGTTTACACGAATATAAATACTAAGTTTCATTCGGCTAAGTTAATGTCAAAAGAGATAAGGAAGATTTCCTAATTCTTCGGGATTTCCTTTTAGCAAAATATGTCGTCGTCACGGGCTTCGATTCATGGGCTGTCTTTGTCATCCCTTATGTGGGCTTGAATCCGTGGGCTCGTCGTCTTGGCCCAATCTCTTATCATTGAACCTTGGCTCGGATGACGCCATGGCTCATGACTCGGGTGACACCATGGTTCACGGCTCGGGTGACACCATGGTTCACGGCTCGGGTATCGATGGTTTTCTTTGACCCCGATCCATCTTATCTTTGATTGAGGTCACTGTACCTGAACCAATCATCCATGGTTCGGGGGTTCCCGTGCAAACTTCCCCTGCCATAGTTAGAGGACTCCCGAACCAACTTACCCATCGTAGTTAGGGATCACCCGATCCAACTCTCCCCTCACGGATCGGGGTACCCAATCCAACTCTCCCCTCACGGATCGGGGTACCCAATCCAACTCTCCCTTCACGGATCGGGGTACCCGATCCAACTCTTCCTTCATGGATCGGGGTACCCAATCCAACTCCCTTCCTTCACAGTTAGGGGTACAATTGCTAGTGTTTCTCCACACTTAGCCATTTTTAACTGTTGATTCTCAAGAAGTGGAATCTGACCCCAACAGTTAGCCCCCCACCTTGGCAGTATCAGTAATGTTAATGCCGAGCTGTAAGTGGTCGAGTGAGATCAACGATTCTCGTGGTTGCCCCGAACTATCTTCTGTGGATAACCCCGAACCATCTCTTTGTAGTATTGCCGTATTTATAGTATTGCTGATTCAGTTCGGGTACGCCTTCGTAAACTCAGTTCAGGGTTTTGTTGTCCTGATACCTTTATCGGGGAGTGCAAGCATTTTTGCCGGTTCCCGAGGTGAATTACATCACCATTTGCCTATATAATCCGTGATACTTCTCGTTTCCTCACTACTCCACTTCTCCGAAATTTCTTCCCATCAGGTAACCTCTCTCTTCTTTCTCTCTCTAATTTTTGCTTAAGTTATTTTCAAGTAGAACCTCCGTTGTTCTTCTTCCGCCGCCGATCCATTCGAATTTCCCGATCCATCTTTAACTGGCTCCGCCGCTGTCTTCGAGTTTCCCGGCAGTTTGCTTTGAAGATTTGGATTGACTCATTCTTCTTAAAGGATCTTCAACTTGTTCTTCGATTTCTTAAAGGCTTTGATCTGTTTTGATAGGCTGCTGAGAACCCCGATCCGTCTTCTGAAACTTAGAAACTTTAGATTCTATTTAGCGAGCTGTTAGAGATCCAGATCTGTTTGCATCTTCCAAAGTCCCCGATCCATTTTTCAGTTTAAAAAGGATGCCTTAGTCGTCTGCGTCCCCTGATCCGTATACTCGCTTGTTTGGCATTTTAGGACAGTCTTCGCTTCCCGAACCTTCTTTCTCCTCCGATCCGTTTCCTGCCCAAAACTGCAGCCGGGAGGATTCTTCTAGTGCACACATTTCGGAGGATCTGGATGACCCAAGTGGTTCGGGGATAGGACCCTCTCTCCTTGGCAGGAAAATGGTGCTTTCTGAATCCTCGAGAGCAGGCAGCAATTCCGGGGATTCTCCCAGGTTTGAGGTACCTCAGCTTTACGATTCTCCTTTCGACGAGGCCGCGAACCCTTTTATTGATGTAGTGGATCCCGATCTGCCAAAAATCGAACCAGAAGACTGGTTTTTTGACTCAGCCGTGGCTAGGCAGGAATTGAAGCGTTTGATGGGTTCTAACAGTCAGGCTCCGAAGAAAAAGAAGAAAAAGCGACCCGATCCACCTGGTTCAACCCTCTCAACCACGGATTCACTGACGGCCGGCCCTTAGGCATAGATTCGGTATTTCAGAAGAAATTGAGCTTGTTCTTCCTTCACCATCAGACTGAGCCAATCATCCTCCCCCTCATCATTTTACTCTCTATGAAGGCTTCTTCTACCACTGCCTGTTGTGGTTCCCGATCCCTGAAGTTATCCTACAATTTCTTTGGAAGTATAACTTGGCCATTTCTCAAATCAACGCTCGGGGAATCAGGCACATGGTTGGCATTCTGACTAGGAGCTACGAATGCGATGTCGAAGTTAGCGTCTGATACTCTACTTAAGGATAAGGCCTACAGCGAGATGTCTCTTCGGGGCGTCAAGGTATGCGTAATGTTATTTATTTCGATCCGAACAATTTTTAGCTTGTGTAATAACAGTATTCTGGTTGTTCTTGTAGTTTATCTCCCATCTTAACAGGATGGTCATTGGATATGAATCCGACGCCCGTAAGGATCGAGAGAGAATTGAAGATGCTAGGCGGAAAACCATTGAGCTGGATGGGAAGCTCAAAGAAGCCGAGGCAAGCCATGCCACTGAACGAGAGATAGCTGGTAAGAAGATCAAGGATCTTGAGGCTATCTTAGATGGGCGTCAGAAGCACATTAAGGAAGCCGACGAGCGAATTATGCGGCTGGAATCTGGCAAGGTGCGACGTGATGCTCATATAGCCAGCCTGACGAGGCAGTTAGAAGCAGCGAATGAGCTTCATGAGAGCAAGGTTGAACAAGCTATTATGGAGGCCAAGTGTGAGATGTTGCTGATGTTTGAAGGCAAAATTTCCCGAGCCGAAAAGCTCCTTGGCCAGATTGAAGGCGAGGCGAAAGAATACATGCTCGGCCTTGCACAGATTGAAGGCAATCTTCAATTTATCTCACTGCTTCAGAGTGATGAGCCACCTTCTTTCGATGCCGAGGCAACGAGTTTAGCCGAACAGAGAGAGAGTTTACAAGGAGCTCATGAAACATTTGCTCAGCTTGTGGCCGAGATGAGAGGAGTGCTAAAGCTATCTCCTATCCGTTCTGATATTGTGAAGGATCCAGGATTTTTCTGGCTCTAACAAAGGAACGCCAGGTTTAGCTGAGCTTAGTTCAAATGAGATTGTTGAGGAAACAGTTCGCAAACCAACTCCTGAAAAATCCAACGAGGCTGCCATAGAGGAAACCGTCATAGAGTTTGCTGAGACGTTCGAGGAAGGCAAAGCGCCTGAAGCAGATGTAGCCGAGCAGCCGGCAGAACCAGCGCAAAGGGTGATCACGACCCCTGAGATAACAGAGGATTATGATCCTCTTTTCTTTGTCTAGTTTAAAACTCTCCCTTTTTTGTTTTATGCCTGGACGGCTTTATCCGAGTTGTCTAAGAACTTATTGTCTTTTTTATCACCCGGTTTATAAGAGGATGCCTTGCGTTTTGATAAACATGTTTGCGAATAGATATCTGAATGCTTTGCTTGATAAAGTGTTGCCATTTTAGATGAATGGTTCTAAGTACGAATTTGTATAGTAGTTATGTTTGAGATGAACAATTCGGCTTACAGATATGTTACTGGACACTTTCCTGCTCCGAAATTGATCATAAGTTTGCATAGTTTAGTTCTTGAACATTTCAGTTTACGGATATATTACCATGAATGTATTCGCTCCGACAATGAACATATGCTTGTATAGTGTAGGATGATCATTTTGGTTTACGGATATGTTACCGTAAACATATCCGCTCCGATAATCAACAAAGTATTTGTATAGCGCATTTTTTAATCCTGAGACGGATGTGATAGTTTAGATCTGAGATGGATGCGAAAGTTCACTATTGTGGCCAACAATAGTGAAGGTGTGGCGAGATGCCCGTAGTCTGTTTTCTTAAGACTTAGTGATCTTTTTAGGTAAAGATTGTCTGTGAAAGCAAAGCTTTGATAGATTGTAGAATCTGTTTACAAAGATGGGAGTATACGAGTATGCGTATACGTACCCAGTCCCCCCCCCTTTTGAAAGGAGGGGGCAACTGAACCCGTCCGAAGACGAGCTGCCTACGTACCCTTTGTAGGGATCAAGTCGCCCCATAGTTCATGTAAAGTAGCTTAGTGATAGTACTTTTTGAGATGCATTGCGTTCCATGATCTCGGTACTAGAACGTCTGTCATGTTAGCAAGTTTGTAAACTCCAGGTTTGACTACTTCGGTGATCTTGTAGGGTCCTTCCCAATTTTGCTCCTAGTTTGCCGGAATTTGTTTCCGCGGTGTTCTGAAAAACCTTCCGCAAAACTAAATCTCCTTTGTAGAATCTTCGTTCTCGAATGTTGGAATTGTAGTATTTTGCGGCCGCATTTTGATAGTTCTGGATCCTGATAAAGGCTTGGTCCCTTCTTTCGTTGATCAAGTCCAATTCGTCAAGCATCAATAGGTGATTGAGCCCCTCTTGTTCTGGTAATAGCCTCCGGCGAATCCCTGGGAAATGTATCCGGGGGGATGACACACTCTGTTCCATATACGAGGGCGAATGGGGTTTCTCCCGTTGCTCGTCGTGGGGTGGTGCGGTGAGACCAAAGTACTCCCTCCAGTTATTCAGCCCCACGTCCCTTTTTCTCATCAAGGTGCTTCTTCAGGCCGTCAAGGATTGTTTTGTTGATTGCTTCGGCCTGTCCGTTCCCTTGTGGATATCTTGGAGTAGACTTGCTGAGTCTGATTTTCCATTTCTCGCAGAAACCTTCGAAACGATTTGAGATGAACTGCGAGCTGTTATCTGTCACGATCTCGTATGGTACTCCATGTCGGCATATGATAGTTTTCCAGACAAAAGCCTCCACTTGCGCATCTTTAATGTTAGCATAGGAGTTGGCTTCGACCCATTTTGAGAAATAGTCTGTCAAAACCAGAAGGAAACGTTTCTGTTTTGATGGGTGCAGTGGCCCGACGATGTCCATAGACCATCGCATGAATGGATACGGCGATGAGATTGATGAAAGTACTTCTGTTGGTTGGTGGATCATCGGTGCATGGCGTTGGCATTTTTCGCATTTGGCTGAAAACACCTTGCAATCTTTGATCATCGTTGGCCAATAGTAGCCGTGACGTTTGACTTTTATGGCTAGTGCTCTCCCTCCAGAGTGATTTTCACATGAACCGTAGTGAATTTCCTCCATAATCTTCCTGGCGTCCTTTCCTTCCACACAGCTTAGCAACGGTCCTGAGAATCTCCACTTGAAGACATTTCCATCAAGTAACACGTATCTTCTGATTGTGCCGAGCCATTCCTTGTCGCAGCCATATTCTGCATCGTTGCTGACCTCGTTTGCTTCTTTGTTGGGTTCGACGACAGGGTCGTTGCTGCTTTTCATGGTTGGTGACTCTTCAAGATTGTCTTCTTCCATTGGGGCGATATTTGGCTCTGCGGGTGATTGTTTGGCCAATTCACCTGCATTTCATCCATCACCTCTTGCCCGGTTATGACATTTGTTGCTTGTCTAGCCTCCTGTGAACGAGTTATGGCATTCACTGAATCGCCAAGACTAATGCTCGGGTGCTGGATGAATTCTACCGGGATTACTCTCTTTAGATATGGATCAGAAGTAGATGCAAGGGCTGCAAGTGCGTCGGCTGGGGTGTTCTCCCCTCGTGGAATGCGTGTTAGGATCAATTGTTTGAACTGTGCAGCCAATTCTTTGACGATCTTCAAGTAAGCTTCCATTCGATCATCCTTTGCTGCATATTCACCGCTGAACTGATTCGCGACTAGTTAGGAATCGCAAAATGCATGGAGTTGCTCGATCTTTAGGCCATTAGCAAGTTTCATCCCGGCAATCAAGGCTTTGTACTCTGCTTCATTGTTGGATGCATGAAAGCCAAGGCGGAATGATTGTTCAAGTAGTTCGCCAGTTGGAGAAGCTAGCTGTATCCCGACTCCCGAACCATTTTTGGAAGATGAGCCATCAATGTGGAGTTTCCAGAGCTGGCTCTGCATTTCGCCGTCAATGCCCTCGTCAGGCAGTTCGATAAGAAAATCTGCCAGAACTTGTGATTTTGCGCATGTGCGTCCGTGATACTCGATGTCGTATTCACTCAGTTCTATTGCCCAGTTTGCTACCCTTCCTGATTGACTTGGGCTGTGCAGAATGGACCTTATTGGGAAGGAGCTCAAGACGACGATCGAGTGAGATTGGAAGTATGGCCTTAGCTTTCTTGCCGACATAACTATGGATAGTGCCAATTTCTCCATTTGCGAGTACCTTGTCTCGGCGTCTGTAAGGGTCTTCTCAAATCAGCACGCCGCTTACTGCTGTGGCAGAAACCGCGGTGTACAGAAAAAGCGGCTCTCCTGCTTCCGACTTTGTGAGGACTGGAGGTGTGGCAAGGTAAATCTTCAGTTGTTGAAAAGCGTCCTCGCATTTATCTATCCATTCGAACTTCTTGTTTCCATGCAACGTATCATAGAAAGGCAAGCATTTGTCGGTGGATCGTGAGATGAATATGTTAAATGCAACTACCCTCCCGGTAAGTCTTTGCACTTCCCTTTTCGTCTTTGGTGAATTCATATAGATGAGCGCATCGATTTGCTTTGGGTTAGCTTCAAGGCCGCGATGAGTTACTAGGTAACCAAGGAATTCTCCGGAGGTGACTGCGAATCTGCACTTGGTCGGGTTTAACTTCATGTTGTGAAAATTCAGCCGTGAGAAGCATTCCTTGATATGAGTGACGTGATCCTGTTCTTTCAGCGATTTCACCAGCATGTCATCTATGTAAACCTCCATTGTTTTTCTGAGTTGATCAGCGAACATCTTGTTCACCAGACGCTGGTACGTTGCTCCGGCATTTTTTAGGCCGAATGGCATCACCTTGTAGCAATAAATTCCACGATATGTTATGAAAGCGGTCTTCTCGCGATCGTCGGGGTTCATCAAGATCTGGTTGTAACCTGAGAAGGCATCCATGAAAGATAGTAGTACATTCCCTGCCGTTGCTTCGACTAGGCGATCGATATGCGGAAGGGAGAAACTGTCTTTTGGACAAGCTTTATTTAAGTCAGTGAAGTCCATGCATACGCGCCATTTTCCATTCTTCTTCTTGACCACTACTGGGTTGGCCAGTCAGTCCGGGTATTTTACCTCAGTTATTGAACCAACGCGCAGGAGTCTTTCTACTTCGTCATTGACTGCTTTGGCTCTGTCTGGCCCAAGCTTTCTCCTTTTCTGCTTTACTGGTTTGAATGTTGGGTCAACGTTCAGCTCGTGGCTTGTTATGCTGATATCGATGCCAGGCATATCTTCTGCTTCCCATGCGAAGGTGTTGATATTTTTCTTCAAGAATGCAATGAGTTCTTCTTTGATCTTTTCATCTAACATTGCTCCAATTTCTACACATCGCTCTGGATGTTTGTTGTCGATGCAAACTAATATGACGGGGTCGCAAGTTGGTTTAGACACTTCTTCTTCGCGATCCACCGCGATCTGTAACTGCTATAACAGTTTCGAAAGCTCTTTCACCGGTTCTCTGTCAATCTTTATCTTCTTGCGCTTTGAACTTGTCGTCGGATCAGTCACCGGGTTTCTGAGCTTGTGTGCGGCGAGAAAGCAGAAACGAGACTCTTTTTGATTTCCTCGAATCATTTTCACGCCGTTTGGTGTAGGGAACTTGAGGCAGAGATGGTAGGTTGAAACGGCTGTGCGCATCGAATTTAACCAGGGGTCCCCATGATGACGTTGTAGATGGCCGGGTGGTCAGCTACAGAGAATTCGACGATCTTCGTCACCTCGCCAGCTTGGACAGGCAGTTTGATTGTCCCAGTAGTCATGGTGGTTTCTCCAGAGAATCCTGTCAAGGGTTTAGGGGTAGATATCACTTCGGACAGGTCCACATTCATTCTTCTGAGAGTCTCGAGGAAGATTACGTCCACGGTGCTCCCAGTGTCCACCAATACGCGTGCTATGTTGCAGTCGTTGATGATTAACTCGATCACGAGAGGGTCATCGTGCGGTCTGTTGATTCCGATCGTTTCTCTTTCCTTGAATGATATCACGTCGTTTGGAAACTTAGATGGTTTAGACCAGTTGATGCTGACGTCTGCCCTTAGCTGGAATACTTTGATTGACGAGACGGTATCTGAGCAATAGTGGGATCATCCCATTATCATGCTTATCCTTCTTCTTGATCCAGAGGGCGGCGCTTCGTCATCCCTTCTATCGCGCTTGGTGTGATCTTCTTTTGTCAGGTCGGGTTTGTATGTGTTTGCGTCCATCTCGAAATCCTTGAGGCTGATGTTTCCTCCAAGCTCGCCGGCTGCTAATTTTTGAGCAAGCTTCAAGCCTAGAATTCGGCAGTTCGTGGTAGAATGTCCGTAGATGTGGTGGTGTTCGCAATAAGCCGTCTCGTCATAGGAACTGTCGCTTTTGGTCCATGAGCTTCTTCCACGGCCTCGGCCTCTTCCTCGACCGAATCCAGGAGCGTCAATTCGATAGTTATGAGCTCCTCGAAAGCCTCCCTCGTGCTGGATATAGCCGGAGCCTTGGTTATTCTTCCTAGCGTTGGAAGGGGCTGAAACTTGGGGAGAATGGTTCGTTATCTTGGCCTTCCCGTACTTCTCGGTTAGGATTTTCATCTCTTCTTCTTCGGTGATGAAATATGCAGCTCGATGCATCGCATCCTGTATCGTCGTGGGGGCGTTCAGCGTGATTTCTTTACGAAAATCGGAGTTGAACCAGAGTGCTTGCTTCAGGGCTAGTAGGGCTGCTTTGTCGCTCAGGCCTTCCACTTTGGACATGACGGCTTTGAATCTTCCGATGAAGCTCCGGAGTGTTTCATTCTGCCCTTGAGCCAGGGTCCACAGATCGGCGTCGGATATTCCGGGATCCATGAATATGGAGTAATGCTTCAAGAAAGCCGCGAACAGTTGGTTGTAGCTGTCGATGGAGTTCCGCTCGAGCCTGGAAAACTACTGAAGCGCTGGTCCTTTGAGATGCTCCACAAAGAGAAGGCATTGCCCGGCGTCTCTTTCATTTTCTTTGAAGTTAGAGCGTCCCATGCTCTTTTGGATTGGTCTTTCCTTCGTAGATCGGGACTTTCATCTTTCCAGGGTCTGGGATTCTTGTGCTAGTAATTCGTGCTGTGAACGGGGTGTTCTGTGCTTCCTCCAACACGTGATCTATCTCCAGCACCTTGCTAGTTGCTTTGTGCATCATGGATCGGACGGCTTTTATGTCGGCAGCTGCTCGATCCATATCTGCTCGCATCATGGCCATCTCTTCTTTCTGGGCTCGGATTCCTGCTCTGCACTCTTCGTTGACCCGTGCTTGCTCGGCCCGGAGTATGTTCTCCTCCTCCTCGGTTAGCTCTGGATCTCCTTCGGAGATGGCCTCGCATCTTTCGGTTTGGGTATGGCCTGTTGCTAGGGGTTCGGGATTGCCACGGCTCTCCATGTTTTGCTTCATTCGATTCTCCTCCTCCGGATTGATGATTGGTGCAGGCTCCTCTTCGATTGGTGTGTCGCCTGCTCCTTGGACTCCTGAAGCTAGGTTTGCTGAGCTTTGATGGAGCGGTGGCAATCTTCCCCGGGTCCTCGGTGGGTTGAGCGGAGTTGTGAAGTCCAGGGCTGTTGGGTTGAGGTGCCTCCCGACTCGTCTTGTTGGATCCAAACCTGATCCTATCCCACGGGTTCGACTCGCCGTCGCCAAAGCCTTCAGCTCGCCCATCATCGTGTTGTTGAGTTTGTCTTGCTCCTCCGCCTTCTTGAACAGCATCTCCAGCATGATCTTCATCTCCATGAGTGTTGCTGAAGTCTCCCCATCGTCCTTGGACTGGTTCGTCTTGTCCTCCATGCCGGTGTTCCTGGTATCAGTAGCGTTATCGTCTCCGTCATTGGTCATCGTCTTCGGATCGGTTTTGTGGTGGTTCTCTTGAGTGAGAAAATTTCGTATGCCCCTCTTTCTAGCACCAAATTGTGGGAGTGTAAATCCACGCCAATTGAATTCGTCACGTCTTTTAGAAAGATCCGAAACTTCTGAGTAAAAACCACTAAAAACACAAACAGAGATCCAAAGATGGGTCTTTTATTAAGCTATTTAGAAAGCCTTTTGTATGAGAGAAAAAGTACAGAGTTTTGCTAGGTAAATTGCGGATCCCCTTTTCTGAGGGTTTACACGAATATAAATACTAAGTTTCGGTCGGCTAAGTTAATGTCTAAAGAGATAAGGAAGATTTCCTAATTCTTCGGGATTTCCTTTTAGGAAAGTATGTCGTCGTCATGGGCTTCGATTCATGGGCTGTCTTTGTCATCCCTTATGTGGGCTTGAATCCGTGGGCTCGTTGTCTTGGTCCAATCTCTTACCGTTGAACCTTGGCTCAGATGACGCCATGGCTCATGACTCGGGTGACACCATCGTTCACGGCTTGGGTGACACCATGGTTCACGGCTCGGGTGACACCATGGTTCACGGCTCGGGTGACACCATGGTTCACAGCTCGGGTATCGATGGTTTTCTTTGACCCTGATCCATCTTATCTTTGATTGAGGTCACTGTACCCGAACCAATCATCCATGGTTCAGGGGTTCCCGTGCAAACTTCCCCTACCATAGTTAGAGGACTCCCGAACCAACTTACCCGTCTTAGTTAGGGATCACCCGATCCAACTCTCCCCTCACGGATCGGGGTTCCCAATCCAACTCTCCGTTCACGGATCGGGGTACCCGATCCAACTCTCCCTTCACGGATCGGGGTACCCGATCCAACTCTCCCTTCATGGATCGGGGTACCCGATCCAACTCCCTTCCTTCACAGTTAGGGGTACAATTGCTAGTGTTTCTCCACACTTAGCCATTTTTAACTGTTGATTCTCAAGAGGTGGAATATGACCCCAACAAGTCCCTTCGATACCAATCCTGATCTCTCTTACCAACGAACCTCCACAAATTTCCCTCATCGGTCCCAGTTATTCATGACTTGGTCTGTCAATCTTTAATTTGACACTCCCTTCCTTGCCATGTCGGCCCCTCTGTCAACCTCCTAGCTAATTTTTAAGTTCAAGTTGCTCCAACTCCTTCATCTCAGGTTGCTTCCTTTGAACCTCTTTGTTCTACTGATTCCTTCCATACTTATTACCTCACAGTCCTCTTTCATTCCCTACTTTTACTTTCCCCGGACTTCATCAAGATTCTTACCATCAGTCTGTGTTGTCACCTCTGGTGTCAACCGTCACTCCACTCCCTTAAGGTCTTGAGGAAACTCGTCCTCTTCTCCATGCTTCCTTTTTATTTTGTTTGCCTTATAAGTTAACCACACGATCTTTTAGTTACTTATCCCATCCATGCCAGATACTCCACTTCGTATGATCTCCAACTCATGGTATCACGACTTCCTTTGATTTCCTTACTCCTCTTTTTACCATCTCGCCCTTGGATCATCCAATCTTTTTCACTATTTCCTCCCTTGGGGTACACGCACATAATCCCCTTATTCTCTTTATTATCTTGCGTCATCCTTCCTTCCCACAGCCTCTAGGTCATCCCTTGTCTATCCCCGATAGACTTTTTCTTCCCCATCCACTTAATCCTTCTCTGCCTCTTGATTTTATCTAGTATGGCCGCAATAACCCTTACTCATCCTCCCTCGACAGCTTCCATTACTGTCCTGTTCCAGGTAGGTTGATCCCAATTATACCTTTCCTCAAGTTTGATTCACTCTCAGCACTGCATCTGATTACTCGCAATCCTTTACCGACTTTCACACCTTTCCCGACTCACTGGGCAGAACGATTTAACTAGGCTTTCCCTTAACAATCTGGAAACCTAAGGCTTGATTCTACCTTAACCAACCAGATTTCCATCTAATTCCAACTAGACTCGGAAATCTTAACCTAATGTACCAGGTCCTTTACCTCCTCGATTTCACTCAAGGTTACTCTTTCACAACTTCCATAACCAAAATGGAATAAACAATTGCAATGATTATCTATCATGCAATAAACATGCAATCTCCTTCTCATCAAACAATCATTCATGCAAACATGCTATCACATCATCACATAGTCACGAGAGAGTTAAAACCCATACGTACATGTACTGGGATCATAACAAGATCATGAAGGTTTTAGGTTCCTACATCTAGGGAATCACCTTATTCTAATGCATTTGAACAAGAAAATCGTGACCTCTCTCCATGTCCGGACGATGATCTCCATAGCTTACTTCCCTTTCCTTTGTAGGGATAGTGGTCTCCATGGCTTACCTCCATTCGTCTTGCACTTCACCATCTGCATCAAACAAAAGGTATGTCATAACCCCACCTACCAACTATGCATCGGGCGTACCAGTTTATCCTAGTTGCATTTGCGACTCCATTTGACTCGATAAAACATTTGAAAACAGGTGTCCCTTGAGCATGTTCAGAACCATGCTCTGATACCACCTTAGGTTGTAACACCCCTAAACCGATCTAAGAACCAGACAGCTCGAGAATGTTATAACGGACGAATACAATGGTCGGTTCGACTAAGTCCTTAGAACAAATCCAAATACTCGGCCAATCCATGATGTACCATCCCTCTAAACTCTGGCCTAAGGCTTGCCAACCCGTACCAGAGAACAGAGTTGTGTTAGCTCAGACAAGCTAATACCATTAAACACTCGTAAACTTTTAAGAAAACATTTCTTATTACTAAGTATAGTACATCGTTAAATCCGTTACCAAAACCATATCAATTGGTAATTCCCGAGTCAAAGCCCTACATATTAAACACTATGCCACTTTACAAATGCAACGCAAACTACACTGATGGCCTAACGTCCGATGTTCCCTCTATGGCTTCCCAACTACTGGTAACCTGCAAGGAGGATGATGGGTGATTAATCTAGCATTACTCAGTGAGTCCGACTCCCCTAACATGCATAATCATTCACAACCAAACCCAAAATAACTATCAACACTCAACAATCAATCAAGACAACAATCAAATAACAAGGCATATCATCGCCAAAAGCGATCAAAAGCAGTATCATCAAACAATCACCAACAATCAAGGACCCGACACTCCACAACACAAGTAATCAAAGAATTTATTACACCGTAGACACTACTAATTCTATATGCAATGCAATCTGGATTCCACTTTCACCAAGGCCTTGCAATCCCGTCGACCATTCCCGGGCACCACTTGGTATTGTAGCCACAAAGGCTAACAAGACCCCAGTTCACCACCGAACTCATACACCATCGTGTATACATGGCCAAGGGAGCTACCCACGTATGCTCCTTGTTCGCGCGGTTATCACATAGCATCTGGTGGTGCCGTTAACCGCAACCCATCCGGGAATGTCGGATTGCCTCACAACATTAGGTTATTAAATATGCATGCATCTAAGGATAATATGCATAATAACCCTACCACATTCACATTTCAACACATGGCCTCAAAATTAGCTATGCTCAACCAAGTCATAAGCTAGAGACTCTGCACACACATCATCACAACCACTCCTCATAAACCATGCAATCCAACATGCATTTCACTTTATCAAATATTCAATATAATGATATTTTCCAAGCAATATACTTCAATGAATATTAGCACCAAAACAACTCAATATACAATCAAACATAATGCTTATACTTAGCCAATTTCACAGAAATTTATTAAGAACCTCAAGCAACACTTTTAACTAAACACGCATACTGTCCGTATAAACGGATCAGCTCAATCATTTCACATTCCACCTGCATAACACTTTGTTAGTGCTCAAACCCATACTTTTACCGAGTTTTACTACTGTTTACCGTTCAATCATGCACAACCATTTCTATAGGTTTTTCTTAGTAAAAATCAGCAACTCATGCATAAAATTCTAGCATGCACCTCAACAGCTATAACGCATAACAACAAACAACCAACGTGTGTTCAACTCATCAACACACGATAAGCATTACCGCACTCACAGCTTTTTGTTTGGCGGACTGGACTTCCAACGCGAATGGATATCACTTCCCAGATGACTCGATCAACCTGAGCCTAAGGACCGAGATCTACCTTAACAAACAAACCAAACGGATCTGGGATAAAAATCAGGAAGAAAAATCTAGATCATACCGTGATTTCTACACTTGACTACCCACGGAACGGATCTGGATAAATAATTCTTTTAGACTTGGGTCTGGAATGATTTTGGCAGAGTTTGGGTAAGGAAAAATTGGAAATGGGTGGCTTATGAGGGGGTGGGTTGATATATATAGCCTCAGCCCAAGAAATCTTGTTTTAAACAAAATCTGCCAAGTGTAGACCATGCTGCCGCATGCAAGGCACATGGCAGTCTGTTTCTACGCCCCAATCCGTGCCCAGACACTTTCTGCACATGCACCCGCATGCAGGTGATGCGGATAATTTTACCTTTGCCAGAGAGCAAAGATCCAACTAGGCGCTTAAACTTTACATTTATAAAGCCTTAAACAAAACCACAAGTGCATGTTACACCGAGATAGTATTTAAGGGTCGATCCCAAGAGACTAAAGATTGCAACACTATAGTGCGAGAAACAAACTAAGCTATAGCAAATATTTTTGGGGTTTTTGTTTGTTTAAAATGCTAAGAAATGCAAGAAACTAAAATGCAAGAAGTAAAACAAAGAAAAAAGATTGGACCTTGAGCTAAAATATCATGAGAATGGATTAACAATCAAACAATGATGCAAAAGGTTTAATTAAGCACTATCCTAGATAGTAGAATATTCATTCTTTAGGTTAATCCACGCCAATGGTAAAAATCCCCTTTCTCTAATCACATTCAAGATCCGCGGTTAGGCATTCTATCTCAATGATTAGACAAGCATTAATATACTCCCATTTTCATCACAAGAGTTCATAGAACCACTGTCAAGTAGCTATGTGACTCAAGCTCACAAAAGGTTTGGTTCAAACATTTACACAAACACCTCTCGGGTGTGAAAATGCCTAAAGATCTAGATTTTGAGTGATCAAGTCAAAACTAGCATTAAGAACAACCCAAGTGAAGGATCTAACAAGGATCAACCATAATACTCATCATCTAACTATCAAAACATCATAATCTTGCACAACTCATGGTCCAACAAAAGAGAAAACATGGATCATGGGCTAAGGTAATTGATTTGGAATTACTAATGACTAATTAATGATGCTAGAATAAACAAGCTTGCTCAATTCCATGACAAGGATCACTCACAATAGACTAATTCACTCTCATGACATTAATCCATTTATTAATCACCTAATTAAGCTAATCTTCCAATTGCAATTAAGTGATCAATAATCATTAAGTTCAAGTCCACAATATCAACTAATCACCTTAAACATCAATTCTCATTGGTTTAAGTATGAAAAAAAAGTTTAGAATTCTCCTAGACATTTCATCGAACACCTTCCGGGCATGAAATGTCCATGCTCAAGATTTTGATTAGCTAAATCTAATCTAGCATTAAACACATCCTAAACCTTAGAAATCGCATTAACCTAACCCTAAGGATCATCAATCAACCATAAATCAACATAATCTACCTAGCCCATAATCCATGAGAAAACTAAGTGCTATACATGATAAAAGATGAAACAAAAGATATAAACATAAATAGAGATGAAGAATCCTTCACTAGAGTGGCATGGCGAGATAAAATCAATCCAAATCATCAAGAGAAGAGTTTGGACATAAATCCAACTCTAGAGAGAAGAAAACGTAGGTTTTTACAAAGTTAAAAATATATTTATACAGGTTTAAAATGCACTCGGGTCAACCCGGGAGAAACCGGGTCGGATCCGGGTCAAATAGGCAAAAGTCAACAAAATCTGAAAAGTCAACGCTGGAACATGAGATTTGATCGAGCTGCTCATCGACCTGTGGGTCGATCAATTACCGTCTGATCGAGCTGCAGCTCGAAATGTGGATCGATCAGAACGCAGGCAGGAAGATGATTATGGACCACTTTTGATTGTTCCGTCAATTGATATGCTGCTCGAAATCTGGCTTCATACACTTGCAAGTTTTACTTCTTTGGCTCCTTTTGCTCCATCTATTCAATCCTCTTGAAACCTCTTTGTTCTACATGAAATTCACATCTTCTTGCATCCAATGAAGCTCGTAAAAGTCTCCTCCAAATGCCAACTCCAAAGTACCTAAAAAGGAAACCAAAAATGCACAAAATACAAGAAGATGGATCCTAGACTCTAAATGTAATCCTAAACCGAAATGGGACTCAAAAGATGCAAGATGACACAAGTACAATGCAAAAGTGGATGAAAAACAATGAATATGCAATCTTTAAAGAAAAAAAAATGCCAAACATCAACTCCCCCGAACTTGCCTTTTGCTTGTCCACAAGCAAACAACAAAACACAAACCCGGGAGAGAGGTTGAAAACGGGAATTCATATCTAAAACCAAACTCAAAAATCTATCCTAAACACCCCACATCCAATCTCACAAGAAAAAAAACTCAATGATCAATTGCTCTTAACCAATTCTCATCACAAAACACAAGCTTTCATTCCAAAGAACTAAATCCACACTTCCACTCAAATACTCAAGACTCTTTAACATTCATTATCCGAGATTTGTGAATCTTTACCAAGGGAGTATCTTTTGCTTCTAATCGGTTCAAGGGTGAAGAAAATGGCTAATGCAAAGAAAAGACGGCTAACTTGATTTAATGGTGGTTTCTCTCAATGAAAGGAGCAATGCGTGTCAATGCGTAAAATAGCTCAAGATGGTGGAACAATTGATTCATAAAAAACATTTGCTTTCTACCCAACCTTAAGCTTCAAATCCTAGAGTCTACCCCAATGACAACATCTTAACTACCCTTTCAAGAGAGTAATCCCAACCCAAGGCTCTTTTCTTTAGCCAAATATCAATCAAAAATATCAAGTAACCAAGTTTTTCCATTCTTTTCTTTTCTTTGTGAACCTTTCTTTTATAAACACAAGCTCTTTCATTTCGGTTTTGGATCCTCTTTCCTAGCATCTTTGCTCTTTTTCTCATCATTTTTTTTTCTTTTCATTTTTCTTCTTCTTACTCTAGGGATGATCTTTCTTAAAGGCTTAAGAGCTATTTACTCAACTTGGTTTCCCTTTTCTTTCTCACAAATCTTCCACCACACTCGGTGTTTTAGCTTTGTTTTCCTCACTTTTTTATTTTTTTGCAATTTTCTTTCTTTTAGCACTTTGGCTTTAACTACCCATAACTCTTCTCAAGAATCAATAAAACAAACCCACCCCTAATGATCCTAAGTGCTAGCTAAATGTGATTCCCAAGGTAGCCTATGGAAGCATTGATTTTGTCGTTCCGTATCTTCGACCATTTTACACTTGAAGTGCAATGCAAAAAGGCCTCACTCAACAATGCAAGGGGTTTCAAAGAAGGCTAGGGTAATTAGTGAGGTTCCATTCTAAAGATTAGAATGGTCATTCAAGCCCTCAAAGGGTTGGTAAAAAGATAGTTTAGGACTTGAATGAATAGCTAAAAAGCACCATAGATGGGAAATGAAACCTCTAGGTAAGGATAATTAATCATTCATAAAGGTTTTCACTTGATAGACTCTTAACTCTAATCATACAAGGTCTTTCTAGTCTAAGGAAATCCAAGAATGTGAATGATCAAATCTTAGTAATTGCAACGTCTCAAGAGTGTTTTTCAAGTTCAAACATCAAAAGGGATTTAAGTTCGATTTAAGGCATGGATTTACAAAGAAATTCAATCATGATTCTCAATGCATATGCAAATGCAACCTATGAACGCACTAGACTCAATCCTAATATGCAAGAATGTCATGTGAACTACATGCATTTTTTTTTTAAAGTTGTTCGAAATTTTTTAATTTTTTTTTTTTGGATTTTTCGGTTTTAAAAGTATGTACAATGCAAATGCTAAAACCAAAAAAAAAAACAACACAACTAAAATGTGATTAGCTACATGTTCCCTCCCCCGAACTTATCTCTCACCATCTCGGTGAGAAACAAGAAACGAAGAAGGGATCAAAACACAAAGGGCAAACAAAAACGAAAATTATGTATAAGAGAGAGAATGGTGTACCTTGGAGCTTAGTAAGGTGTAGGCGGTGGTGGAAAGGAGGCTTGGTCCTCTTTATTCATACTTGTTTTGTGTCACTAGCTTGACAAATGATAGGCTTGGGAGAGTTCCCAAGGGCGCGATTAATGTCGCTAGCTTGACAGTTGCTTCCTCTTATTCACTCATTCCATGCATGTTTCTTTTACTCCTAGTTGTACACCTAAGAGATCAATATCACAAGAAAGAAGGAAAAGATTACCAACAAAAGAAAACAAAAAGCTATAGTCTCAATTTGAATCTTAACTCTAATGGCAATCGTTTAGTCCCGGCAACGGTGCCAAAAACTTGATGCGCACTATTTTACCATCACTATGGAGCGAAGATCCAATAGGCGATCGAAGTTTTAAAATTTGTAAAGCCTCAAACAAAACCACAAGTGCATGGTACACCGAGATAGTATATAAGGGTCGATCCCAAGAGACTAAAGATTGCAACACTAGAGATGCTATAAACAAACTAAGCTATAGCAAATATTTTTGGTGTTTTTGTTTTTTTTAAATGCTAAGAAATGCAAGAAACTAAAATGCAAGAAGTAAAACAAAGAAAAAAGATTGGACTTTCAGCTAAACTATCATGAGAATGGATTAACAATTAAACAATGATGCAAAAGGTTTAATTAAGCATTATCCTAGACAATGGAATATTCATTCTTTAGGTTAATCCACCCCAATGGTAAAAAACCCCTTTCTTTAATCACATTCAAGATCCGCGGTTAGGAATTTCATCTCAATGATTAGACAAGCATTAATATACTCCCATTTTCATCACAAGAGTTCATAGAACCACTGTCAAGTAGCTATGTGACTCAAGCTCACAAAAGGTCTGGTTCAAACATTTACACAAACACCTCTCGAGTGTGAAAATGCCTAAAGATCTAGATTTTGAGTGATCAAGTCAAAACTAGCATTAAGAACAACCCAAGTGAAAGATCTAACAAGGATCAACCATAATACTCATCATCTAACTATCAAAACATCATAATCTTGCACAACTCATGGTCCAACAAATTAAAGAGAAAACATGGATCATGGGCAAAGGTAATTGATTTGGAATGATTAATGACTCATTAATGATGCTAGAACAAACAAGCATGCTCAATTGCATGACAACAATAGACGAATTCACTATCATGACATTAATCCATTTATTAATCATATAATTAAGCTAATCCTCCAATTGCAATTAAGTGATCAATAATCATTATGTTCAAGTCCACAATATCAACTAATCACCTTAAACATCAATTCTCATTGGTTAAGTATGAAAAGCAAGTTTAGAATTCTCCTAGACATTTCATCGAACAACTTCCGGGCATGAAATGTCCATGATCAAGATTTTGATTAGCTAAATCTAATCTATCATCAAACACATCCTCAACCTTATCCTAAGCATCATCAATCCATGAGAAAACTAAGTGCTAAACATGATAAAGATTAAGCAAAAGATATAAACATAAAGATAAGAGATAGAGATGAAGAATCCTTCACTAGAGTGGCATGGGGAGATAAGATCAATCCAAATCATCAAGAGAAGAGTTTGGACATAAATCCAACTATAGAGAGAAGAAAACTTAGGTTTTTACAAAGTTAAAAAATATATTTATAGAGGTTTAATATGCACTCGGGTCAGCCCGGGACAAACCGGGTCGGATCCGGGTCAAATAGGCAAAAATCAACAAAATCTGAAAAAGTCAACACTGGAACATGAGATCTGACCGAGCTGCTCATCGTCCTGTGGGTCGATCAATTACCGTCTAATCGAGCTGCAACTTGAAATGTGGATCGATCAGAACGCAGGCAGGAAGGGTGATTCTGTACCACTTTTGATCGATCCGTCAATCGATCTGCAGCTCGAAATCTGGCTTCATACACTTGCAAATTTTACTTATTTGGCTCATTTGCTCCATCTCTTCAATCCTCTTGAAACCTCTTTGTTCTACATGAAATCCACATCTTCTTGCATCCAATTAAGCTCGTAAAAGTCTCCTCCAAGTGCCAACTCCAAAGTACCTAAAAAGGAAACCAAAAATGCACAAAATGCAAGAAGATGGATCCTAGACTCTAAATGACCAAAATGAGACTCAAAAGATGCAAGATTACACAAGTACAATGCAAAAGTGGATGAAAAAAACAATGAATATGCAATCTTTAAGGAGATAAAAATGCCAAACATCACCAGGTAATGTGTCCAACCAGTTCTGCAACTCAACCACTATCCAGCGTGACCCACACACGCGCCTACCGAGACTAAAATTGTACCCTGCGGACTGATTGACCTTTTTCTCGACTGTGGATCGTACTGCATGACCCACGGGTAGGAATTTCTCGACCCACTTAATTTTCCTCGACCCAGCTTTAATATTTCTCGACTGAAACTGTACATTCTCCGACCCAATTTTCTTTTTACACCTTTTCTAACTTTTCCAAGTTAAAAGGCCTAGTTCCCGATACTCGGTTCCATCCCGAGCATAGGTACTTGTTGGTTCGTTGCGACTAGAACTTCCGACCCATCTCAATTTTACATGGTTAACCCAACTTAGGCCTACTTCTTTCTGATCCAGATCGTTCCCTTGACCTAAGCCGAAGTAGTTTACACTCATTTGACCCCAACATACTTTGTTGGTTCAAATTGGATTGTGGCTTACCCGTACCGTCCCTTTGGTCCATTGCTTTGATCCAATCTGAAATTCCTTCGATCCAAATGGAATTTTCCTCTACTAAAACTCCTTTTTAGGTCTCCTTAAGTCTTTCCATCTCTCAAACCTATGATTCCCAAACTTTTCAGAATCAACTTCTCCTGCCGTCCTTACCGCTCATCAGGGTCATTACAAGAACGCCGAGGGCGACGAGCCAAGATCAAAGTAGGGAACTCAACGAAGTCTGTGCTCCGGTGGCTCGAGCTACTGTCGAGGTAAAAGCATTTAATACTCAAGTGCATAAGGCGATTAGCTCGGCTCCCGAAATAGGCCGTGTGTTAGAAGAAACGCAGAAAACACCATTCACAGCTCGGATAACCAGAGCAAGAGTATCTAGCCCTGGAAAAATGAGAATCCCATTTTACGAAGGAACAACCGATCCAAAAGCTCACATAATGGCATTTCGCATAGCAATGGGACGAGCCAGCCTCAGCGAAGACAAGAGAGATGCAGGCTTCTGCCTCCTATTCATAGAACATCTTAAGGGAGCAGCCCTCGAGTGGTTTTCACGGCTCGATCGTAATTCCATCGATAGCTTCGATCAGCTATCTGCCACTTTCTTAAAACATTATTCCATGTTTATGGATCATGGGACTTCCGATGACGACCTATGGACTCTATCTCACTGCCCGACATAATCGTTACGAAGTTTTATGGAGCGTTTCAAAACGATTATCTCTAAAGTCGATGGTGTAAGTGACAAAGCTGCTCTTACCGCCCTGAGGAAATTGTTGTGGTATGAGTCACGTTTCCGAGAAGAGATCACGCTGAACACACCCCTGCCGGTCCAAGATGCCCTGCATCGAGCCTCAGACTTTATAGTCAACGAGGAGGAGATGAAGGTCCTGTCCCAGAGATACGGAGAAACCAGCAAGCAAAAACACCTCTCCATGTCCAAATCCACCACACTTCAGGAAGAACTCCCAAAATGATGTATACGTTCATCACGAATGACCCAATTTTGGCCGCGCCCATAACTATCAAGTAGGTGTTGGTCGTGGGAAAGTCCCTTGGAACACATGGGCAAGAAACTCCAACACTTATTACGAGAAGGCCTAATGTGAATACCATCGTTACTAAGGACACTCAACTATGAATTATCGGAGTCTTGGCGCAAAACTTGCGGCAAAACTAATGGCAGGAGAGCTTGGTGACACTATCAGCCTTAGTGATTTTGAACAAGAGGACGAAAAAGACCAACCCAATCAGGCCGTCCGAACTGGAGACGCGGCTAAGAGAGGGAGGCAAACCGACGAGGCAGCACAACATGATTCCCGAAGAAGAATTAACATGATAATGGGAGGATCCCAATACTGCCTGGATACGGTGTCCGCAATCAAGGCATTTCAGTGCAAGGCGGAAGTTAGCACCAACTGGTCGGTGCCCGCCGATATGCCAAATGACGTGATTTTGTTCGAGCAAAATGAAATAGTCGGCATTGACCAGCCTCACAATGATCCGCTCGTTATCGAGTTGATCGTAGGAGACCTCGACATTACCCGTCCGAGCCGGAGGAGTAACGAAGATCGTAGAATTTTCGATGGTAGATCATCATGTGATATACAACGTAATCATGAGAACCCCTTGGATAAATTCTATATGAGCTGTCCCATCAACATACCACATGTGTATAAATTTTCCGACGCCGAACGAAATCAAAACCATTCGTGGAAATTAGAAAGAGTCCCAAATTTGTGTTATGACCGACATAAGCTCAGGAATCCCGTAGCAGAACTTAACACGAAGATGAAGCAGAAGAAAGTCAAGGTGAATCGGGAACCTGAGAACAAACTAGCCAACTTCAATTCACCCGAGAGTGAATGAGCTCGCTAACATGACTGACGTTCCAGTACCAAGATCTTGGAATGCGATGCACTTAAAGAAGTACTATCACTAAGCTATATCATTAATGAACTACGGGGCGGCTTGATCCCCGAAAGGGGTACGTAGGTAACCCATCTCAGGATGGTTTAGCTGCCCCCTCCTAAAAAGGGGGAGAGTGGGTACATATACGCGTACACTCCTATTTCTTGTAACGCGATGTTTTGCAGATATTAAGTCTTATCAAAACAGACACTTTGACATATTCATCTTCTCGCAAAATGCAAATTTTTATCAAAACATACAATCTGATATGCTCATCACCCTCGTTGTTGCTGGGCACAACAATGAACTACTACATCCTTTATGGATCTTAACCACAACATCCTTTACGGATCTTAACCACTACATCCTTTACGGATTTAAGCGCGCTATATAAATACTCATGTCTACTGTCATGGCGGGCACATTAGTGGAAAGTGTGCACGTAAACCGAAGTAAACATTCGAAACCCAGCAACCATACGCTGATCACAAGATCTCAAAAATATAGCGCTAAACATATATCGTTTAGTGTGAGATATCTAAACATGTTTTATCTAAATCCAGCAATCACACATTTCTTAACACGCTGGTCTTCAACATCTCAAAAACATAGTACTAAACGTATATCGTTTAGTATGAAATTCTTAAACATGTTTTATCGAAACGGGCATGTAAGTCGAGACTACATCGCAGGCCCTAAAACCAAAGTAAATAGTCAAAACCAAGCAATCACTCGCTCCTTAGCATGCTGCTCTTTAACATCTTAAAACCTAGTATACATCGCTTCATAGCACACTGGTACTTAGACACTTTGCGCAGAGTTTTGAGTTACCCTAACATGCTTCGGCTAACTAATCTACAGCTCGCTACGACTATGAGTTTGAAGCGAGGGCATCAAGTACAACATCCAGGTCGGAACAACGTAAAGACTCTTTTTTACAAGGTGCCCTTGGAACTTGGCCTTTGAAAATTCTCACGAAGCAACAAGATAGTTTTGGCTCATTGCATTGTCATCGCCTCATCACGATCTTCTCGGCAAAACACCTCGTCGGCAAAGCGCCTCGTCGGCAAAGCACCTCGTCGGTAAAACGTCTCGTCGACAAAATGCCTCGTCGGTGAAATGCCTCGTCGGCAAGTTGTAAACGCCAATTTCAGCTCGGCATGTTGATATCATTAATGACTACCTACACCTCGTCACCATCATCACTGAGTCTAACGAGCTGGGGGGCTAACTGTTGGGGTCAGGTTTCACCCCACTGAGATCAACAGGTGAAAATGGCTAAGTAAAAATTGTGCCTAGTTAAATCTGCGGAGAGACAAATTTTGCGGAGAGCCAAGTCTGTTGGGGTCAGTTTTCACCTAGCCAATATCAATATAACGATGTCAAAGAAATGGCTAGACGCACAATGAGCTTATGAAGAGTAGAGCTTTGCAATAGGCCTAGCCGACGAGCCCAAATCTTCGTGGGCCGAGGCAACTTCTTTGGGCCAAGGCAACGTCCTCTTTAGGCCGAGGCAATGTCTTCATTGGGCCGAGGCAACATATTCTTTGGGCCGAGGCAACTTCTTTGGGCCGAGGAAACTTCTTTGGGCCGAGGCAACTTCTTTGGGCCGAGGCAACGTCCTCTTTGGGCCGAGGCAACTTCTTTGGGCCGATGCAGCGTCTTCTTTGGGCCGAGGCAACTTCTTTGGGCCGAGGTAATGTCGTGGTTAGGCCGAACCGACATAAAAGTCAAGATGGTCCAAGTAGCCGAAAAGAGCCAACCCAAATTATTGCATCAACTGATAAAGCCGGATCGCATAGAAATCGGCCAAAGAAGAAAAAGGAAAAACAAGTCCCAGGAGAAAAAGGAAAAATTCCGATATACTCGCTGAGGCGGTGAATCTTATATCTATAAAAGGAGGATAAGGCATTGGAAGGAAAGATCCGCAATTTGACAGAGCAAAACACTTTAGACTTTTCATTAGCGAAATCTTGTATTCAAAAGCTTATCAAATCGGCAATAAAAACCATATTTGGATCTCTATTTCTGCAGTTCATACTTAGAAGTTTTTGTTCCCCTAATTTCTTAACGAAATTTAGTTGTGCGAGTTTCGACTCCCACACCTTGCAGGCTTTTTGTTTTCTACTGTAATGACTGACGAAAGCTTCCAATCGGACCAACACATTTACCAACAACCCTTGAGGAAGGATTCTCTACCCCAAGGAGAAGGGAAAATGATTCAAGATCCTCCAACAGGCGGACATACTTCGGGGTAGGGCGATGCGTTTGTGTGTTTGCTATAAGAACTCCATCAACTATAAGGGAGAGCGCAAGCCGAAGCTTCCTCCAACCAGGCATGTTTGGCGACAACATAAGCATTTCAGAGACATCTCCCAAAGTCGCTTTATTGTCATCACCAATGAGTTTCTTCCAGTCCTGATCTCTGGAAAAAGCACTTGTTGTATCTGGATCGTACTCTTCTGAAAATTCACCACAAGGCAGGCCAGTGATACTGCCAAACTGAACTAGAGAAAAGTGAAGGGGCTGACCACCGAAAACCGTCCACATCTCGTATTTCTTTTTGGTAGCCAGCTGCCTGCATAACAACGCATGAAGGAGTTTACAAGAGATGGGACATCTACTAACTGGGATTTCGAATAAATCGTCGAAGCAAGATCGGCGGATGGTCTCGAATTCTAGATTATCTCTCAAAGTGTCGCGAACGAAGTATAGTGTGTCGGGCTTAGAGTATACATTCAAATGCGCATAGAGATGTCTATCAGTCACGAACAGTCGCGTCGGCAACCGGTTGTTGAAATATGATGATTCGTCTAGTCCTGTGATGACAGAGATTAAAAGAATTGATACTTGAACTAGGTAAAATCAAATCAGAAAAAGATAAAATCGAGATTTGTATGTTCGTGACAAACGCTTAGAGATCTGTGGTACGGCGTCGGAGACCAACAAAAAATCTTACCTCCAATTTCTCAGGATGACGGTAGCGGTGGATGTGTGATACGGCGTTGCTCCGAAATATGGCAGTCGGATTGTGCTTCTCCGCCGGAGGGTGATAGGAAATTAGGGTTTTACTGTAAATCTGAAATTGTAAATCTGTAAATCTGAAAATTAGGGTTTCACTGTAAAAAGTGAAAGATAAAAAAAAGGCTTAGTTATGTTTTAACCAAGTAAGTTTTGACAAAGATGAGGGTTATAAGAGTAAAGTACTAGTGGAGATTTTCCTTTTCAAAACATTGTGCCTATTTTGTAAGGTGATCTGAAAAAGTGTCTATTTGTGTAATTTTTCCATAAAAACACGAAACCGAAAAACAAAGCCTCAAAAATAAAGATGAAATGGAGAAAAAAATTAAGTATGCATATATGGCTCTGCTACAATGTTAAAGTATAGAATAAAGGGTCAAAAAGAGTTTCTTGTATTAATCAATTAGAAAAATTATGCCGTAAAACTTTTAGAAATTAATATTCGATAAATTGATAAATACTATAAAATAATATATTTTATCGGTCTCAAGTTACGCCAGTATAAAAATTAACAAAATTCTATAATATATAAGATAATATTTTTTAGAAACTTTTATGTAAATATATGGTCCTATTAATATCATAAATTAATGATTATATAAATTTATGCATATATAACTAAGATAATGTACAAAAATATGGCTTTGATGTTGTTTGTTTTTATTTAAATTGAATCTCTTTAGACGTCATTTCTAATTTTACTTATTGCATCAAAAACTCTTAGTATTTTTTTCTCGATCTACATCCAACATTTGTGAAGAGTTCTAAATAAGATAATTAATTCTTTATGCGTAACTGCTTCTAAATGTATCGTGTTGTCGTTTTTAACTCGTAGTATCGTTTTCAACCTCATCATCAACATTAAGGTTAGTGTCCACAATATCTTTCAAATTTTCAACTTATGAACATGTATCATTTTCACTAGGATAGTCATTTGCTATAAATATCCTTTTTATTGATATAGCTGAGATTATTAATTATAATTTTAAGTTTAGCATGTCATTTTCAATAGTGGATTTATTTCTATTTTTAATATAACATCATTTGAAAAAATATATATGAAGTTTACACACTAAAAAATCTTTTTTCTATAAATTAATAATTAATTAATATTTTTATAAAATAATAAATTCTCAAACTCTCATCATTATATAGAGGTTTTAATGTATATATGTACAAATATTAGGGCACGGTAGACTTTAGATATGTACAAATATTAGGGCACGGTAGACTTTAGATATGTACAACTTCCTATTTCGAAAAACAAAAATAATATTTTCATATCTCCAATATATTCAGAAAACAAAACCCCCCAAATAAAAAATAAAAAAATATATATATATATATATATATTTTTTTTTTTTTTTTTTTTTTTTTTTAAATTTCGTAAAGGTTCATTCTTGATTATGAACCTTTCCAAGCGAATCGAGAGCCTCGGTGCGGCTACGGACAATCCGGTGGAAGACGTCCCTCACTTTCCTTTCAAATGGATCCAAACCCTCTTTCATAGCTTCACAAACCTCAATCAAGTCTTGCACTCTGTGATTCACCTCTAACCCCTTTTCATCTGGTAATGAAAAATGATCTGAATCAATCAATTCACTTAACATTCTCGAGTTTCTCTCCATCTGATTAATTTCTCTAAGCAGTCCACAAGAGTTCTTCTTCTCTCTTTTCTTTGATTCCTCCATGATTTTATCATGCAGGGACATCACCGGTACAGCCCATTGGAAATGCCTAGGGAAATAGAAATGCACTTGTAAACCACGGTCTTGGCAAGGTATGGCCGCCACGAGAACCCACATTACAAATAGCAATATTGATGTCATCGTGTAGACCGTGAGAGCTAGGCCATTAGTAGCAATGACATCGCTTGATCGAGGCGTGGCCAGGTTATTTCCTATTCCTTGTAGCTGCCTTGCGGCTGACCACGACCGAGAAACGCTCCACGAAAGGGACCTGAAATAGCCGATTGAATTATGGTCCTTGTTGCGTGTGAAAGAACGGTTACGGTGTGCCGATGTGTTGGAAGAGTCTTTCTCATCTATCATTCTAATGGCCAAATCAATCAAAGCTTTCTTTGCACGGTGGATTTCTCCTTCACCAATATGTTTTTCGGCTGCGTCAGAAGTGTCCAACGCCGATATTACAATTTCAATCAATTTCTGCCACTGACGGATTTGCTCGATCCCATCACGGATCGCATTGCATACATCAAGAGCTTTGATGCTCCTCTCGAAGTAATCCTCTATGAGGCGGTCCATTGGCTGTTTGAGGAGCTGAGGTTTGTGGTTGAATATTATAACTCGAAATTCCTCTTGGCAACAAAGAAAGGAGTCGAGAACTTTTCCGATCCATTCAAGTGAGAGGACCTCATCATCCGCTGCGTAGGCGTTGAGATCGATAAACTTTTCAGCAACTTGTCTTTGAAAAGAATCTAACTCCACCTCCATGCTCATAGGCTCGGGTATGGCCGCTGGGTCCATTAAGTACACTTGGTCCCGACGCAAACTCAATAGTGACCTTCCAAACGATCCTTGATATTCCGTCTCTGGCATCTTCCAAATAGATGAAAATTTGGCTTTAGGAGGGAAGAAAATTGTGATAGAAATCAAAGAGAAGGAAGAATGATTTGTAGCATGTTTAATGATCTTCTACAAAGCAAACAAACTTTCTTCTTTTCTCCTATTTCTAGTAATTTCACTTTCACCTTTGTTTTTTAACCCCTTAATTGCTGTTCATTGGTTACAAGTAAAAGAACTAAATATTCCTAAAATAAAATAAATGGAGGGATATATAGCTGTTTACCCAAAAAAAATAAAAAAACGGAGGGATATAAATAGGTCTGGGCAGAAATACCGAACCGAATTGGCCTAACCAAATAAACTCAAGATTAGCCAATTTGGTTTGATTTCATTTAATAAATTAAAACCTATCGGCAACTTATTGCAATTAGTTCGGTCTTCGGTTCGGTACTGATAAACCGATCGGTTTCAATAGAAAACTAAACCTAGTATATATTGTTTCTCTTCCCCTTTCTTTCTTCTAACTCTGTGATCTGAAAATTTCGACGGCGACTAACTAAAAAAAAAAAAATTCACAATCGTTTAAACCCTAGATCAATTCAGTCCTAGACCCGACGATCGAGAGGTAAGGCTTCTTGTTTTCGTTTGATGTGAGTACGAACGAGTCACAGTTCATGTTGCCTTGGTTTGATATGAGTCGCCTCGTGTCAATGCTTGTTGTTGTTTATTTATTTGAGCCGAGTCTAGTTTCAGTAGGTGGCGAATTTGCTATGATTTGTTCAAGTTTGACTAGATGGTTCAAGTTTGTCTTAGTAAGAATCATTTCCAGTTTATACCTTACGGATATGTAAGTGAAGAGGTACCTTACGGATTCGTTAGTGAAGAGGTAGAACCAGAATTTTACGTTGAGATGAGCTTCCGTTGATCATCTTATGTGAAGCTTATGTGATTGAGAAGTTATGTGAAGTGTTTGCTTTTATCTTGAAACATCATTGTATATTTGTTTTTTTTTTTCAAAAACAGGAAATTGGTAAGAGTTCTTATCTTGTTTTTGTGTTATTATTTTTCTTGTGCTTCGTAACATGATTGAGTTAGTCTAGAGTATTTTGATTCTACTTTTTTTAGTTCGATTTTGTAGTCTAAAGTATGAATCAGACATACAAATCTACAGTTTATGATTGAGTTAGTGAGTTTTGACTTCTTTTGAAGACGATAATGAGATGTCTAATGGTAATGTTCTGTTTTGTAGATGCCTTTGCCTTCTTTTGAACACGATAATCAGATGCCTGATGTGGAGATTGAAGGACTAGAACCAGAAATTCAGGAACCTTCTTCTGCTGGAAGCAAAAGGGCAGAAAGAGAGAAGCAAAAATCTTCTGATGTTCCACCGAAATCAAGGAAAAAAATTCTTCCAAGATCAGAGGTATGGAAACACTTCACTCGAACTGTAGAGGATTATGAGCAATGCAATTGTCAATATTGTGGACAGTTGTTGAGTTGTAACTCAACAACAATGGGAACTAGTTCAATGAGAAGTCATATTCAGAGATGCAGATTATACTTAACTTTTCTAGAGGGTAATAGTCAAAATGTCTTGAATGGTGATAGCAGCAGTAATCTCACGAGCATAAGATACGATGAAGAACTGTTTAAAAGATCTGTTATTGAGATGATTGTTTTGAATGAGCTGCCATTTGCATTTGTTGAAAGTGAGGGTTTTAGGCGAAATAAGATCGGTTATCGAATATGAATGGACTTGTGATTGGGATGGTTTATCGAATATGAATGGACTTGTGATTGCTGCTAGTGTGTTTGATCCGCGAAATAAGATGCAGTTTGCATCACTCTGTTTGGATAATCTGTATGGTAAAGATAGTGTAGAAAACAAGCCAGTTAGAGGATCAGTTCTAAGTGTGTTGCGGAGCTTGTATGAGGAATATAGTGCACTGCTGAAACCATCTGTGAGTGATAGTGCTGTCAACATAAGTGTTCATGAGGATCTCGAGCCATCAAGTTTTCATTTGGATGTGTCAGATGATGATGATGGGTATGAAAGGATGGATTCCTTGTTCAACCAAATGGTTAGTGAGAATGGAAATGAAGAAGGTAGCAGTGAGTTAGAAATTTACTTGATGGAAAAGGTGGTGCCACGAGTTCATAACAGTTTGGGAACAGATTTTGATATTCTGTCATAATGGAGGATGAATATACCAAAATATCCAATTTTGACAGAAGTAGCTAGAGATGTTCTCGCAATCCAAGTGTCCACTGTTGCATCCGAGTCTGCCTTTAGTACTAGTGGTCGGATCTTAGACCCTTTTAGGAGTTATTTGACTCTTTATATGATTGAGCCATCAATATGCACCTAACAGTGGTTACGAAGCTCCTTGAAGTCTGAGGCAAATCTTGCTACCATAACACAAATGTTAGCTGAAGTTGATTTCTTTGAGTCACTTGGTAAGTTCTTTTATATTTTTTTAGTGATTTATCATTAGTGTTTGTGATGAATATTAATTATTTCTTTTTTCTTTTTAGATTCAAGGAAAACACTTCAATCTGGTCTTTGAACTTCCATTTTAACATATCCTAGTTGCAGATAACGATTTCATTCTGGTTATTGTCCTCAATGCCTTTTTGTTTTGTAATCATATTCACACAAACTTAAAATGCCTTATGTGATTTCTGAAAAAGCATAATGGGATGAAGTGTGTAAATTGTCTCAGGTATTTGCATAATGGGAAAAGACTGTCAAAGCAAGCTTAAAGGCTATTGAAGCAATTTGGATTTATTTCTTATGGTTATGTTTTCTGAAAAAACTATCTAAATTGTGTCTTATTTTGGATGTTTTGATTTTTGATTGAGAACTTCTTTTGTAATTGTCTTAGATCTTCTTTTGGAGAATTTTATGACTTATGACTATCTATATTGTTGGTTTGTTTATTTTACCATCATATGTTTGTATCGGCAATTTTATATTTTCTCAATCAAAACAACAGTGAATCATATGTACCGAACTTTACCGAAGTACCTAAATAATATAAACCACACCGAAATTAACCAAATTTATTGAGAAAATCAATTTTTTTTGTATACCAAACCGAACCAAATTTGATTTTCGGTTTTAATTCGGCATAAATAATTTTTATGTAAACTGAACCGAATTTATGAGTTACAAACCGAACCAAACTATCTAATCGGTTCAATTTGGAAATATTTATCACACACCGAAATACCGAAGTTCCAAACCGAAACTTCTGAATGCCCAGGTCTAGATATAAATGTTTTTGAGAACTAATTTTTAATATAATAGTTTAATACTAGGCAATAGCCTGCATCTAGTGCTGTTAATACTCGCATGAAACTTTATTTTATAATTCAAATGAATTTAACAATGCTTATATGATAATTTATCTGTGTAGTTTTTTTTTTTTCGTCTAAGATAAACAAAGTTATTATTATTATTATTTAAGAAATTATATATGCCTTCTCTTCCATTATATAAGATTTTCTAGGTAACGGAGTTTAAGAAATATATAAATATTAGTTTTTGTTTTGTCTTTTTATATTAAAAACATCATTTAATATCTAATTAAAAACAAATCAACCAATAAAAAAAATTACTACAGAATATAAATAGTCACAATACATTAAATTTTGTATAGAAACTTGAAAAAATTAAATAAAATGGAACAAAAAAATAACTCTAAAACATCTTATATAATGGAACGGATGGAGTATTTAATAGTAATTTATTAATGGTGGTTTGCATTATTTGCAGTGTTTACCGACTTGAGCCGTTTTTGTTTTTTTTCCCTATATTTTCTACATTCCACACGGTTTAAATAGTAATGCGTATTGTTTGGCTTGCAAAGTTGCCATGTTGCTTCTTGTTCTTTAAATTTTATATTTTATGCATGTAAGTTTTGCTATTCCAGTATAGTTAACCAAACACTTTGTTTAATTTAAGTTTCTAGGGGATCTATGGAAGGGTGATTGACGAGGAGAATCAACTTGCGTTTTTCTTAAGCACAAATGTTTTTTATTATTATGGATGGAGCATTTATATTTTTCAATGTATTATTGAAAAATGGTTCATCAAAAAAGTCCAAAAAAATAGTATTTGAAGTTTCCTAATTTTTTTTAGTTATATATGTGACATGCAACTAAATAATATTTTCTTAATTATTTAATTTAATTTTAATAAAAATGTAGGTTTTTTATTATATTGATTAATTTAAATTTTCATAATTATTTAATTAAAATACAATTAATAAAGTTAAGATGAATATATTTTAATTTTATGTTTTTTTATCAATCCATGTAAATTAATTAAATTAGTTCATAAATTCAAACCGGACATAAAAGAGTTTACATTAATAATGTCATACGGGTAAATTCTAGAATGTTTTGCTAAAATATCCACCTTAGAATTTTTATTGCGTAAAATGAAAGAAAGAGAGAGAAAGAACCAAATTTTTATTCCTGACAAATTTATCCAGGTGTGTCGAGAAAACTGACAAATCACACAGTTTTAGATGAAGAATTACTCTAACTTATCAAAAACGTCACTCTATTCCTAGAAACCTATCTATCGAACCATGAAAACCCTTGAATTTGCCCCTAGTGCTAACAAAACAACTACTCAATCATGGATATGAAAACCGTAGCAGAAGCAAAATAATTCATAATTATAAAGAGTAAAGGGTTCAAAAATTTCTCCGTAGAGGTACATGAGGTGAGATTCGTGTCCTTTTATTGTGGCTGATGTAGTGTTTATATAGGCTAGGAGTCGAATCTACGGTATATGCCTTGAAGAATTAGTAGATAACGTATAAAAAAAATTCCTCTTTTCTGCATGGCAATCGATCGATTAACCCTATAGAAATCAATCGATTGCCTCTTTATTTTGAGGCCAACCAAATTGGCGGATGTGTAATCGACCGATTAACCTATGGACAATCGATCGGTTGGGTCATCATTCCTCTGGTTGCTTCAGCTCAAACCCAGAACGACCAAACTCCACTAATCAGAGCATATCTTGAGATCGAATAGTTGGATTTGTATGATCTGACATGGAAATGAAAACTAACACTCCCAGCTATCTTGTGGTAAAATTTGTATCTTGTGGTGGGAATGACTACTTCTGATGTGAAACATTCAATGCTCAGAAGCTGTCCAACCTTCAAAATTCTTGTTTTGCACCTTTTTAGTCCAAATTGCTCCAATTTCCTAAAAAAACTCTGAAAACGACAAAAACACTAAAAACAACAATAAAATACCAAAATCAAGTAGTTTATTTATTACAAACCTATTAAAAACCGATAAAATCTAAGGTACATCAACTCTCCAGACTTAGATATTTTTTTGTCCTCAAACAAATAACAACCCAAGTATAAAAAAGAGGTTTGAAAATGTAGGAACTCCCATATCCTTGAGATCATAGCTTTGATTCTTTGACCTGTAATACACATGTAACAAAGTTAATTCAAGACATTTTATCCTTATCTCACCATGAGTTTCGCAAGCCTTGTCCATATTCTAAATCCCAGACTTGCAAAAATCTCAACTGCACATCATTTGACTCTCATTCATTAAGTTTTCTGTGAGCTTTCTCATTAAAGATGTCATTCATGGTAGACAGCGTTAGAAGTTAAAAATCTAATTTACTGGTGAGGTTAAAGTATTTATGATTACTAGACGCTCTGGAGGATGCAAAATCTTATGCAAAACCGCAAGAGAGAACATACATGTTAATGTCCACAGTTTTCCAACCACTCGATGCCAAATTCCCCTAAAATTAGATATTTCTTCGGGAATCACTGCAAATAGCTCTAACTTTCTCTCTCAATCGATATGTGGCATTCTTTGGGATTTTTCTTGGCCACGAAATTCTTTCTATTGATCATTTTCCTTTTCTTTTTTTCATGTTTTTTTTAAAGGAGAAAAATAGTCATTTCGATGTGAGTCTCATAGGCACGAATTTTACCTTGAACTTGGTGAATCACAAGGAAGAACCAAGCTCTCGAATCACAATCTCTGCATCTGCAGCGGTTAGAAAATTGTGTCGATTTCTTTATCTCCGACGTTTTTGCACATATCTACACATATGATAATGAAAACAAGAATGCATAAGCTATGAAAAGAGGTAAGTGTTTAAGGTGGGTTACCAACTAAAAATGATCTGGCCATTCAGGATCAATAGAGAGTGGTAAAGAGAATAAGAAGTCCTGAATCTATGATTTGTTTCCCTGATCTAACACATTTAAAGAGAAAACTTAAGTCAGGTTAGTAGTCTAATAGAGATAATGTCAAAATCAAAGCAAACTGAAATTTTCTGGGGGGAGTCCAGTCATGGGGTTTCTGAATCGTTTGTCCTGAACAACCCTGCGACAATGGTCATTGAGTCTCAAAATCAAAGCATATATTCCTATAAATGGTCATAATTCCCAACTAAATTTTGACTCCATAAAATTTCTTCGGATACACCAAACATAACACCCATATGGGCATACTTAATATAGGTATTAGACACACGCAAAGATCCTTACATAGTGACAATACTTCATAGCAGTTCTCAAAAAATCAAACATTTCAATCAATAACTTTCAATCAATCAACTTTTCAATCAATCAAATAAGTTCCTAACACCATCCATTTCCCTTACTGGAAATGGGCAATCTTCCCTTCTCCAGGAATCCTCTTTCCTTTTCTAGGACTCGTCAGACCAGTAATGAGCTATAGCTTCACCTCTGCAACTTCCCAATCTTTGTACATCATTGCAGTTCCAACAAGCAGTCGTGTACTAACATGCCTAGCAAACAACTAATTATCAATCAACATGATTCAATCATCACTCAACATTCTTCAATCAACAATCATATATAATTCATAAATCAAGCATACACACACAACATGCTATGCCTAATGTATCTTAGGGATCCACAAACTTGTCTCACATTTGCCTTTATTTGCCAATTCTACTCATGATTTAACTCAACAAAAGCGGCTACAGATGTACGTGAAAACAGAAGACGATTACTAAACTTTCTATTTTAGGAAAGTTTCTAAATTGGGAAAGTTTCCACTTTGGGAAACATTCCTCTTTTGGAAAGTTTCTACTTCTGGAAAGTTTCCACTACCGGAAGTTTGGCTTTTTAGAATTAGGATTTTTAGAAATTAGGGTTTCTAGAATTAGAGTTTCTGATTTTTTGGATTTTTCCTTGTGCAGGAAGTCTGGGATAAGATCTGTTTTCATGCATATTTGGGTTTTTGCATGCAGATATAGGGTTTCCAGATTCAGCTTGCACATGAACTTGTGAAGTAAGCAAAGCATATCTAGGGTTTTCTGGATTCTAGGGTTGCTAGAAACTTATGCAGGAAGAAACAGAACTAGATCTAGGGTTTAGCTTACCTTGGGCAGAAAGTAAGGGGATTTTAGGGTCGTTTCGGGCTCGGATCGACACTGGCAGCTCACGGCGAGTCTCACGGTGGTTTTAGTCACTCCGGTGAGTCTTGGATCTCTCTCATTCTTCCTTTTTCTCTCCTTTCTCTCCTCTTTCTCTCTCGGATATCTCTCTCTCACTCTCAGATCTCTCTCGTCGGTGGTGGAAGCTCACGGCGGCAGGTCGGCAGAGCTTCGATGTCGTTTCTCTCTGCCTTTTCTCCATTTTACTCTTAATGAGAGATTGGGCTTTAGATTTTTGGGATTTTCTGCCTTGGCCCATTTTAGGAGTGTTACATGTACCTACGAGAAATGGAGAGATACAAGAGGATGAAGGAAAAAGAAGCCATGACTCATGAGCCATAAGAAAGAAGAAGAGGAACATAAAGTTCTCCAACTGCCGAAGAAGATGGAGAAAGTCATAATCTGAATATCTGATATAAGTTACTCACACATGTATTTCTAACCGAAATTTATCAGAATTTTAAAATTAGCAGTCTCTTGTGTTAGATTATGGGTTTCCAACTCAAAACCAATTGACAATTAGTAGAGAGGCCATGTCTCTTATATATTAGTCAAGTTCCTTCCCATCTTTCCGATGTGGGATCTTTTTCTCCACACGCCCTCTCGAGATAATGGCTCTTCTAGCCATTAATCTCGACATAATCCATCACGCCCCCTCGAGATAAATGCTATTCTAGCTATATCGACAGAATTTAGCCTCTCTTAGGGCCATCAATTAGTGGGCATGATTGGACCATTTTCTTGGTCGGATTAATGGGCCAGCGTATGTTGGGCTATGATACCATGTTAAGTTACATGGGCTTCCAACTCAAAACCAATTGGCAATTAGTGGAGAGGCCCATGTCCCTTATATATCGCTCAAGATCCATTTCCACTTCTAATGTTGGAAATTCTTCACACGCCCTCTCGAGATAATGGCCCGTCTAGCCCTTAATCTCGATAGAATCCCAATATAGGATTAATTTTGGGTAAGATCAATCATACATCTTTAGATGGGTCGGATTGATTTTGGTTCGGTGGGGCAACATGTGTTCGGGATCTGATACCATGTTAAATTTGGGCTTCTCATGGGCTTCCAACTCAAAACCTACTGGCAATGAGTGGATTGGCCCTTACCCTTTATATATTACTGCATTATTTCTACAACTACCGATGTGAGACTTTCTTTCATTAACACACCCCCCCCCCACGCTCAGGCATGAGCATCTTAAGCGTGGGCAATTATGGGAACAACATCCACGCGGGGGGGGGGGGGAGGGGGCAACAATCGGGTGGCTCTGATACCATGTTAGATTATGGGTTTCCAACTCAAAACTAATAGGTAATTAGTGGAGAGGCCAATATCTCTTATATACTAGTCAAGTCCCTTTCCATCTTTTCGATGTGAAATTTTTTTTCCACATCTTGCAATATAAGAAAGAGAAGACCAAGAAAAAAAACGATGACCCTCAACCAACTAAAAATATTTTCAAGGCATTTGAACAAGTTTTAGCAGATACGTTTTGTTCTTTTCTATGTTCGGTTCATGGTCTTCGTTTATGTGGCTAAGATTTAATTTTTAACCACCATAAATTTAAGATTTATGAATGGGAAAAACGTCATAAAAATCCTCAACTTTTAAATTTCGGCCATTTAAAGCATGAATTTTGGCGTGGACAATTTAAATCCCCAATTTTTGTTGACTTGTTTTAAAAATCCTGAACTTTTGTTGACTGAGCCAATTTAGGCACGTCGTTACGGAACAAAAAAATGGAGTTAATTATCCGTTGATAATCACAGTTAAGTAGAACGACGTCGTTTGATTTTTTTTTTAAAACAGAAATTTTGCGAAACAGAGGATCGAACCCATAACCTCTGATTCAAAAATGAGCCTCATACCATTGAGCTGCTGTGACTTTTGTTAAACTTATGAAAACTATTTGTATATAACATTAACATGAGCCCTAATTCTAAAAATTTCCAAATCGATTTCTCTCTTCTTCAACTTCTATCTTCTTCGATTTCTCTCATCTTTATCATCTTCATCTCGATTTCTCTCTTTTTGAACTTCTATCTTCTTTGATTTCTCTCTTCCTTCGTCTCCTCCGCCGCTGATAAAGGACTCAGACATCTCTAAGTCATCAATGTCGATCTCATCTTCTCGTCTCTCTCTCGTCATCGTCTTCCTTCGGTCACAAGATCGACGACCTTCCAAGACTATCTTTAGATCTCAACAAACCCGGAACACCAAACCCGTTCGCTCGGTCACGTGCCCACCACCACTTGCGCAACACGAACCAACCGAGGAAGCCACGATGTCATCATCCACCGGCTAATGAAACGACGACGGAGAGTATTGAGTCGAGAGGAATGGCGGTGACTGCGGATAGTCCGAGACTTAATGCTTCTGGGAAAATCGTGTTTCATGGACTCGAGAGAAGCTCAAGCAGTCTCGGTAACTTCACCGGTGGACCAAGAATGAAACAACACCATTCGAGAACAACTAGAATTGAGGGTTTGTGTCCGATTATAAGCCCAACCCATTACTTGTCACATGAGAGAGACTGAGTCACTGAAATATAGCAAACTGGTCATATGAATGGACAAAGAAGATAAGGCAAATGTGAGTGTTGTCTTAAACATTTTTCAGAGCCGTAACAATGGCTCTGTCTCATTCCACGATTGTTTCACATAACATTACTCTTTCTTTGAGTAGATCTTAGTTCATAGATCAGTCAATGCAAAACTACCCAGATTACATAAACCCACTAAATCAACCCTCGCTTTTGGAGAATTGAAAATTTAAGAGAAAAAACTCAGATTCCGATTTGGAGATTTTTGGAATTAGGGTTCATGTTACTGATTTGTTATTGGAATTAGGGTTATTGTTATCGATCGAATTGTGAATTTTAGAGATTAGGGTTTATGTTATAAAAATCGTCTAGCTATTAATGTTATACAAAAATAGTTTTCATAAGTTTAACAAAAGTCATAGCAGCTCAATGGTATGAAGCTTTTTTTGAATCAGAGGTTATGGGTTCGATCCTCTATTGCAAAATTTCTGTTTTTTTTTTAAAATCAAACGATGTCGTTCTACTTAACTGTGATTATCAACGGATAATTAACTCTGTTTTTTAGTTCCGTTAAACGACTTAACGACGTGCCTAAATTGGCTCAGTCAACAAAAGTTCAGGATTTTTAAAACAAGTCAAAAAAAATTTGAGATTTAAATGGTCCACGCCAAAATTCATGCTTTAAATGACCGAAATTTGGAAGTTGAGAATTTTTATGACCTTTTTCCCGTATTTATGAATTCATATTATGATACATATAGTCCACAATTAAGCTGAAGCTTATATTTTAAACTATGGTTCTAATTATTTTACTAAAATATTTTAGATAAACAAAACCCGCGTGCAGCGCGGATGCTCATCTAGTTAAAGATAAAAGAGAAAGAAGAAGACAAAGAAAGAGACATAAAAACACTCGCACTTATCATTAAATTCTTTATTTTCATGGGCTCAAAATGGTTTTGTTTATCTTTTTTTGTTTTTTCATCAAGCAAAATAAAGGGGTATATCCATTATTTTAACTAGCACCAATTGATGGTAGAGAGACATATGTAAATCTAGTATCATTATTATTATTGAGAGTGTTCAACGCTTCAAGAAACATATATTGTACGGGTGCCACATAATTTTAACATATACATATAAAATTACAGCAATACAATAGAATGCCAATCTTCGGACTTTATTTGTAAAGATTTCATTCATTGGTAATCGAAGCCCAACAATGTATGAACCAACGTATTTAGCTAGCCAAATGGACAAAGTGTCCTCTGTAACTTCCCGACCACCACCGTTCGTGGGTCTCCATGTCCACTCTTGGCCCGTGGGCTCTATTTTTGTCCGACGGCCGGTATGTTAGTTCGGGAGGTTCGAAAGACTTGTTTACTGACCCTGCAAATCACCACGTGATCTTTCCTCGTGTTTTGTCCTCACTCGCACGGTACTGGAAATGACTTCCCAGTAGGTCATCCATCCTGAAATTGCTCCAGTTCAAACACGCTTAACTCTGGAGTTCTCTCATGACCAGTGACCGAAAAGATAAGTGCACTTTGGTGATATAGGTAGCCAAATCAAATTATTTTAAACCTCTCCACATGCACCACATATTTCCAGAAATCGGGATGTTACACCCTGCATCTTTCTTATTTCCCCCCACACCTATTTTATACAAACCTAAATACCTAGGAAACATTAGCTTTTCCTGAAAATGAGGTGATCCAGCCGCACCTTCCAATATGGCTAACTTGTTACGACTTCATTCCAGTCACTAGCCCTGCCTTAGGCACACCCTCCATGCGATTAAGATAACGATTTCGGGAATGATCAGTTTCCATAATGTGATAGGCGGTATGTACAAGGCCTAAGAACGATTTCACCAACCATATAGGTATCCGACGATTACTAGCGATTCAAACATCATGCAGGCGAGATGTAGCTTGCAATCCGAACTGATGACAAGTTTTTGGAGTTAGCTCACCCTCACGGGATCGCAATCCTTTGTGCTGGCCAAAGATAAACCGGATCTCTCAATCAAATTATTTCTTAATTTGTTATTGTTGAACATTTTCCGCCAAAAAGAGTACATTTGTTGCCTAATAGCTGCTTTTTTTCTTTTTAGAAGATAACCACAATAATGTTCAAATTTACTAGCACAGTGGACCGGAGAAAAAAAACAAACAAACCCTAGCAGAATCGATGAAAGAAAAATAAACATAATTGGTATGCATCCAAACGGTTACTATTGATCTAACCCCATATTTTGTGTCGATCATTGGTCTTTCTACTTTTATTCACATGCCAATTTAGTGTCGAAGCTGCTCAAACAAATCGCAAAAGCTTGAAAGGCAGAGAGAGGATAGCGATAGTCCATCGTGAACATATCTTTACCCACTTTCCCAAACTGCAGTATTATCTTATCATGGTCTGATTGTCCTGGCCGCTGTGACGATCCGGTCGCGGTCAATGCTACAGCACCACCACCAGGCTGAACCGTTGTAGCCGCCGTGGTCAATGCTCCAGCACCACCACCGGGCTGAACCGTTGTAGCTGCCGTGGTCAATGCTCGAGCACCACCACCGGGCTGAACCGTAATAGCTGCTATCAACTGGAAATTTTTCACGGAAGCAACGGTCACTCTCCCTCTGAAGTTAAGGCACCAGCACTGCAACTGTTCGTGCCACCTAGGCGGTTTATTTCTCAGTACCAAAGGTCGTTCCTTTCCTTGGTTCTCTCCTTCCCCTTGAGGTCCAACAATGTCAGAGAACCGGGCGCTACTGAAATCCCCAGAGTGGTTGATTATCCTTGAGGAACCGATGGTGCGGAAAGATTCATCAAGGGATCGCTGCAGAAGCTCGGGTTGGCCTGGGATGGTGCCACCGGGTTCTAGAGCCATGGCGGGAATAGAGTGCATCATGCAGTGCATCCTGCGAGGTCCACGGGTTCCAAGCACGTTCAGCTCGTATGTTACCTGAGCGATGTTGTAACTTCCAGAGGGGACTTTGGGAGAGACTCTCTTGGAGTTAAACCTACGACTCCGGTTTGCTGGGGACAATATCTGGCAACTGTTGTAGGCAGTCGCCGTGTCGTATATTATGAATTTTGTCCCTAGAAAATTAGACCTGAAAATTAAGTAAAACAACGTTTGTCAGAATAATCAAGAACTCAATCATGTCGAATGATTACTTTTTAAAATCTTCTTCTTACCTCAGTTTGCCAATGTAAGTGCTGCTTGATCTTGAAATGTTGTCTGCATCCGTCGATATCACATACTCTGTGTACGTAGTTCTCCGTGTGCGCTTTGCCGAGAGAAGAAACTTTCCATTTTCAACGAGTAAGGCTGGGCAAATAGGACAAACGTTAGTAAAATAAGCCACTAGAAAATCAAGAGTCAAATCTAACTAAAAGAGAAATTTTGAATTCCTATTTTTTTCAAGATGTAGAAAATTTAAGCATAACTAAGACATGGGTTCTATATTTATGAGTTCAATTGATCGAACAGAGTTTACTGAAATAGAGGTTTGGTAACATCGACAGAGACGAAGGACTTACCAGGACTAAGAGAAAGGAAAAGATGGTAAGTCAGTTTAGACTTGTCCCTTTTGATGAAGCACTGTATGGTTCCATCCCTAGGCCCAGGCTGCACCATTAAAGAGTTGTCAGAATTTGCTAGATAGAGGTGTGAAAGTACTAAAGAAGACAAATAATGAAACCTCGCACCTGTTTCAAGGAAACTGGAAATGTGAGTTTGCCCGAGAACTCAGGACTCATTACAATGTCTTTGCACATTTCTCTCCATGATCTGCAGACCGCAGCACAAGAAATGACATGTTTACGAGCAGGCCACGTGCTCTCGCTTTCCTCTAACCTTTTTACCACATCTTGTAGCAGCTCAGGTGGCAAATTAGCCCAACGACTGTTCTGGATTACTACAGGATCTTGATTATGTGTCTCAAGCAATGCACCGTGAGACTTACTCCTTTGATGAGTCCCAGACAATCTCACTTGGAAACTACGTCTTGAAAAGCTTCCTATACTATCTCTAACATCACGAACAATGCTGCGGAATGACATTAATCTGAATGCCAGAGATTAAAACTTTTTGCGTTATAAAATACTTATGCAACTATGCTTCTGCTTCAGATAAACCCTGCAAAAACATGAAACAAAAAAAATTCTGTTAAGATTTCTGAGTAAAAGCTTAACCTTAAAGTCGTCAAATTTATATGAGAAATAAAATTTATAAGGGGTTAATTAATGTTATGTGAATGAAACGACTATACCTAAATTAAAGAATGGAAAATAATAATAAAATGGAAATGTGAAGACGAAGAAACATTGAGAAAAGTTTGGTGGAACTAACATAAATCACCACGCAACCTCAACAAATGAACTAATAATATTTCTGATATTCCAACAATTATTTCAATTTTTATCCACGTGACTGAAATTGAAAAGCTGAAACTAAGCCAAGATTTAAAGAAAAGAAAAATATAGCTTCCTTTGCGAATTCAACAAAGTTCCTTTAGGTTCTTAAGAATCCCAAAGAAAAGAGACCCAGAGATCAGATCTTCGGGTAGCCAGTCAAACAAAGAAGCCCAGGAGAAAACGTTAGAGATAAAAAAACACAAAGCAGAAGATCTAGTGAGATCAAAGAAAAGATACCTGAAGACATCCTCGTGCCTTGTTCTTACCTTTTCTTGCTTGTAAAGAGTCGCGGATTTCAAAACTTTATGGAATACAATACAATTCACGAGCCTTGTTCATAAAAATATAAGTGCTCCCCAACATTTTTATTTTAATGCTCTGTCCAGGAGGAGATGCCACGTCATCATCCCGTTGATTGACACGTGTCCAAACTTGAAATCAGACTAGACCAACTCTTCCTCTTCTCTCTAACCTACAATGGAGCCTTTTCGGTTGCTTCCTCATCCCATTCTCATCTTCCCCGCGCTTCTGTTCTCCTCTCTTTCTCGTTTCAATTGTCATTATCTTCGCTTCTTCGCCATCTTCGCCTGGAACCATGTATTCTTTTGGATTCCGTTTGATCCTCAAGATATCTAGAGTTTAGGAGGACATGCGTCATCAAAAAATTATATATTTTCATTCTCATTTTATATTAAAGGTGAGTTTGTTCTCAATCTCTCTTTTTCCTTCCGATTCAAGATTCATGTTAATTGTGTGGTTCAGTCAGGGAGACGAGTGATTGGGTCGGTGCTAGGTCCTGATTGATTTTGGTGCTCCGGTCCTGATTGGGTCTTCGCACGGTCATTCTCATCTTTCTCCGGTACTAGCAGATGCATAAGTACATTATATTTTTGGTATCATGTATGTAGTTAAGAACTGGTACACCTACTCTCTAATTTTCACCAAGGGAGATACTAATCGGTCAACTCATTGCAATATATTCTATTTAAACGAGTTAGTTCGCCAGGTTCATCATGTCTGGAGAAGATGATATTAATGTAGGTTTTCCTTTACACCAACTACCACCAATTAAAAAAATTATAACTCTGTTTATAGAACAAGGGTAATGAGTTTTCAATACCGCTTCTCAATAATGTTTGATGTTTAAAGTATATAGTTGTTAAACCATGCAGATTTTAAGACATTTTTCAAGAAGTTCACGAAGCCAGCTATAAATTGAAGTATAAGTCTTCTTAAATATTTTGGGTCTACCTCTTATTCTTTCAGATTTGTTACGTTATGGTGCTTTCTTGAATCTATGACAAATTTTCCTAACTACTTCGATGACCAATCTGGTTAGGTGACCACCGTTATTAGATTTGTGTAGTGTTAAATCCAGTTTAATATCAGTTTGATTAATTCTAGTATGTTTGTTAAATCGGAACAATCTGAGTATAAAAGTTGTATTGATTACACGTTAAATCAACAACACAAATATTATTCTTTTCTTCTTCTTCCTTACTTCGTCCCCTACGCTAACATGGTATCAGAGCTATTGAGGCTCAAACCTCAATCGATCTTCCTTCTTCTGTTCGTTTGACCTTGATTAATCTGTGAATTTCTCGATTAATCCTCTTTGTTCTTCTTCGTGAGCGATTTCTCAGGTTATTCCGCCTGTTTTCGCCGAAATCACGATTTCTTTGCAATTTTGAGTTTCAAATTTGTTCCTATGGTGGTCATTCGCAAATCTACGCGTCACACTGATAAATCGACGACATCCTCAGCTCGAAGATCTTCTATTCCTGAAGAATCTTCACCAGAACGTTCCGATCTGCCTATTCCGGCAACAGAATCTCTCGATAGTATCCATTCACCATTTTATCTCACCAGCAGTGATAATCCTGGTATTTCTCTCATCTCTGAAGTTCTTGATGGTTCGAATTATGATAACTGGAGTATCCCGATGACTATAGCTCTAGATGCTAAGAATAAGCTAGCATTCATTGATGGATCTATAGTGTGACCTAGCGAATCTCACGGTAGCTTCATGATCTGGTCTAGATGCAATTCGATGGTGAAGTCTTATGTGGAAGTCGAAACTCGCACAACCAAAACTTGTAAGAAGAATTTAGGGATTCGACAAACTTCTATGTAAAGAAACCAAGAACAGAGATCCAAAGATGGAGATTTTATTCAAACTGTTTTGAAAGCTGTTTGTAAAGTAATAAGTGTTTAGCTAGGTTAATTTTCGGATCCCCTTTCTCAAAGGCGTACATGTCTATTTATACGAAAATAAGTCGGCTAGGCCTTCCTAAAGGAAGTCTTCGGAATTTCTTTTCTTCTCTGATTCGGATGTAGGCTTCTTTCTTCGACTTGCTATCTTGGCCCACCAAAATCTTATGGCTCGTTGCCTCGGCTCAAAAATGTATTGGGCTGGTTGCTTTACTGGGTCGTCGGTGAGCTGGCTCGTCACTTGTCTCGCCTGCTTCTCCCATTGCCGAGCCAGGGAATTGGTTTGCCAACATATTGGCTCGTTACCGTTTGTTGGTTTGCCAACATATTGGCTCGTTTCCGTTTGTTGGTTTGCCAACATGTTGGCTCGTCACCGTTTGTTGGTTTGCCAACATGTTGGCTCGTCACCGTTTGTGGGTTTGCCAACATGTTGGCTCGTCACCGTTTCTCCTTGCTGCCGAACCAAGTATTGGCTTATCGTCTAGCCAAACGTTGGCTCGTTACACATTTCTTCATGCCTAGCCAAACGTTGGTTCGTCACTCACTTCCTCATGCCTAGCCAAACGTTGGCTCATCGCCTAGCCAAACGTTGGCTCGTCACTCACTTTCCTTTGTCGCCGAGCCAAGTTTGGCTCGTCTTCTCCTTCCCTTGTTGCCGAGCCGAGTTTGGCTCGTCGCTTACTTTCCTCTGTTGCCGAGCCAAATTTGGCTCGTCTTCTCCTTTCCCTTGTCGCCGAGCCAAGTTTGGCTCGTCGGTTACTTTCTTCTGTCGCCGAGCCAAGTTTTGCTCGTCTTCTCCTTTCCTTGTTGCCGAGCCGAGTTTGGCTCGTCTTCTAATGTTTGGCTCGTCGCCAAATACTTGGCTCATCGCCTAGTCTTTTTCTCCATACTTAGTATTTTCAGCAGTTGATCTTGATGGGGTGAAAACTGACCCGAACAGTTAACCTCCAGCTCGGTAGTATTATTGATAATAGTGACGAGGTGAAGAGTCAAGATCGAGATCAACGTTCTTTGGATTGCCGAGCCAAATCTGCGGTGAAGTTGTCATCTGGGCATTGATACATGCCGAGCCAAACTGATAGTGTTACCGAGGTGTTTTATTTCTGAGCCAACACTGGAGTATCATGTCGCCGAGCCAATTACTTGACGTGCTTGCTGATTCATCTTGTTACTTGCATTGCCGAGCCACTTTAGCTCGTGATATAAATTCAAGTTGTTATTTTGCCGAACCGACACCTTTGTCATGCTGCCGAGCCAACTTATCACTCGTATGACCGAGCTGTTTTGGCTCGTCATTCTGCGGTATTGCTCAGATTGCCATTCCGCCGAGCCATCTTCTTCTGATATCCTGCCGAACCGTCCCAATAAGTTTAATTTATCTTTGGCTCGGCGGTAATGTTGGCTTGAAGCATCTCTTATCATGATTATAACTTTATTGGGAACTGCAAACGTTTTTGCATATTTCCGAGGCCGCGTGGCGTCACGCGCTATGCTTCCATGCGTCTTTATATTCAGATCCCTGTCTCACTCCTCATAACTCACTTCTCCACATTTCCGAAAAAATAGGTAGCTCTCGTCTCTCTCTTCTTTTCTCTCTTTTTATTTTCAAGTTTCGGTTAGGTAGATTTTCATCGATTCTTCTCTTCCGCCGCCGCCACTTTGAATTTTCTGACCTATATTCAAGCGTGGCTCGGCGACTCCTTGCATTTTTCGATCCATCTTCAAACTCTTCCGTCGATCGCTTGCTTTTTCTGACCCACCTTCATCTGGGTCGTGATATTGCCTGATCTTCCGTTCCTCCGAGCCGAAAATTTCTGCAATTTCTGCTAAGTAGCAGTGTGCTTCCGAGCCACACTCTTTCTAATTTCCTGCTAAGTAAAGGGTGTTTTCCCGAGCCGTGAGTTATGATGTCTCATATTGCCGAGCTGGAGGATTCAGTTGGTTCGGCCAATTCTGCTTCACTACTAGGTCGCAAAATGGTGTTGTCTCCGGAAGTTACCGAACCGGTTGAACCTAGTCCTCCATTGGGTCAACTGCAACTTGTCGTTCCACCTCTGGTTGATGAAAATCTCGACGCCGAGGCAGTTTTGATTCAGAGAGCTCTTGAAGAATTCAAAGCCGAGCCAACATAATATGTTATTGACGAGGCAGAAAAGATGCGTTTGGAGAGATTAATTGCGAGCCACCAGGCTAGCACATCGAGGAGGCGAAAACCTAAGAGAAAAGCTCCTAAGAGACGACCCGACCCGACCCACCTGGTTCGTCTTTATGTACTGCTGAGTCTTTGGAGGCACTGAGGCATCGATTTAATATCTCAGAAGATGTAGATCTGGTTGTTCCAACCCGACAGACCGAGCTGAATCTCCGCCGCCTGGGCATTTCACTCTCTACGAGTGTTTCTTTTACAATTGTCTACTCTGGTTTCCGATTCCTAGCTTGATCATCCATTTTCTGTACAAACATGGGTTAGTGCCGAGCCAAATTATGCCTCGTGGGATGCGTCACTTAGTTGGGATTCTGGTTCGGAGCTATGAGTGCGATGTAACTGTTCGCATCTCCCATCTTCGGCAGTTCCTCGAGTTTCGAAAGATCACAAACTCCCGAGCCTATTACATTTCCAATAAGAAGCAAAGGAAGATTATCGAAGGCTTCCGAAGCAAAGACAGTGACTGGGGGAACTATTTTTTCTTTGTCCCTACTAACGATGCTACGGTAGAAGCCGAGAGCATTCATTACGTCAAGGCAGAGTGGAGAACTATTGGTGGGCGAGCCGTAGACCTTTCAGGAGATTTGCTAATGTTTTATTTCGTAGCAAGCTGACCACTGCTTTCTCTTCTTTGTTTTTGCAGTTCGGCAGATTCTCCCATGTTACCCGGAAGACACGCTCACGCTTCGGAACACACTTGCCGCCAGAAAGTGCCATTGGGAAAAACATTTTTCCCTAAGAAGAGTCGAAAAAGCCCGAGCCATTTTCGCCGGCGTTGAAGTATCTGACAGCTCGGAATCTGGATCTCCACCGCGAAGTCCTCCAAGAAGAAGTATGGGGAAAAGATTGACCATCCGCGACAAACAGGCTCTAAAGGAGAAGAAAGAGGAAGAGGCAGCTGGCCGAGCTGACGAGGTAACTAACGCAATCGAACAAACTGCCGAGCCGGTTACCGAGGTTCCCGACCAAACTGTGACTGAAATGGAGACACATCCTCCTTCCGAGCCGCAAGCTCTTGCCACTGAAGCTAGGGAAGTAGTTTCGGCTCTCGTTTTGGTTATTAGACGCTCTTCTTCAATAATGTCCCAGCACAGAGAGGACAAGAAATTTTCTGGCAAACGTCCTGCTTCCGAGGCCAATAAAGAGAGAAACAAAGGAAAACAGGAGAAAAAGAAATGCCATAAGCCTGCCGACCCAACTTCTGATGAGTCGGAGCCCACGTTGTTTAGGCATGAAGGATCCGAGCCGATATGCAATGACGAGGCAGCTTCAGCGACCCTCTTTTCGCAGGTTCGTTGCTCAGGAGACAGATGGCCGCCCCTCTCACAGCGATCTGTACGCCGACATGTCACTCCGAGGCACTAAGGTACTTTCCGGGATTGTGTGTGTTTGTTGTTGTAGAAAGACTAAGTATTGACCATTTTTCCTTTGATCAGTTCGTCGCGTCTATCAATAAGATGGTTGCCGCATTCGAAAAGGATGTGAGGAAGGATAGGCATCAGATCAAAGATGCTCAGAAAGATGCATCCTTTTTAAAGAACCAAATCGCCGAGCTGGAGAGTAATCACACTGCCGAGCTAGCAGCTGCGTCTGCTCGAATTGAAGGTCTTGAGAGGGAGAAGGCATACCTCAAGGATGAATGGGACAAGACCGGCGACTTAGCTATGAGGTTGGATCGCTCTAAGCAGAAGAAGGCTGCCAAAATCGAATCCCTTAAGAGGCAGCTTAATGCTGTGAAGGCCTTGCACGAGGCCAATGTTAAAAAGGCCCAGAAGGCTGCGAGGCGAGAGATATCGGAGAGGTTCCAAGAGCGTCTTGTCAAGATTGGGAAAAGCATCGACGAGCTGAAGGCGACGAAAGAAAAGGAGCTCGATCTAGCTCAGGTCGACAGCAACATACAGCTGCTCGAGATCTTGCAAAAAGAGGACGTGTCTGCTCTCGACTCTGAGGCGACGAAATTGGCAGGGTGGAGACTTGATCTTGCCGATGCAACTGACGAGTTTGAGAGGATTGAGGCCGAGCTGAAGAAAGATCTGACGCTTTCACCCGTTTCCTCAGATTCTATAGGCACTCTCCTTGGAACCGAACCAACGGAGAATGCGGCAGCAACAGCCGGAGTCACAGATTTTGCCGGCTCGAACGTCGGTACACCCGGAGTTGCTGATCTTGCTGTTGAGAAGCCTTCCGAGCCAGATCCTCTTGAATGATCTTTTTCTCTATATTTCTTTAACTTGAAAACTCCATTTTTTTTTTGATTCGGTATTTTTTTGAAGACAAGTGCCTGGATGGCTTTATCCACTTCTTTTGCATGTTACTGCTAAGTTTTATAATGGTTGCCGTTTGTCGGCATAACATCTTTCATCCTTTGTTGGATCTTCTTATGTTCTCGTTTGTATTTTTGATGTGATATTGCGAACCATCTTTGTTTAGTAAAAAATATGGTTAGTCTTTTTAGTGTCAGTTTAGGGTTTGCGGTGTTCCGACTTACATTCTCGTTCTTTTGACAATGAAACATGTTTAAAATCTCATACTAACTTTTTAGGTTTAGTATCATGTTTCTGAGATGTTCACGACCAGTGTACCAAGAGGTGTTTACTGGGTTTTAGAGTTTAGTTTGAGTATTAAGACTTGCGAGTTTTCGACTTACGGGTCCCTCTCAAAGATAAACTTGTAAGAATATCGTCCAGGATATACCTTTCGGATATTAGACCAGGATATACCCGGTCAGAATTTATATAGCGCGCTTTGTTACCCGTAAGAGGGTATTGAGAACCCCATCCCATATAGAGATAGTGGTTAAAATCCGTAAAAGGATGTGGTTGTCCGTCTGTTGTGGCCAGCAACAGACGAGGTGATGGAATATCCGTGAAGGATGTAAAGTTGTGATTCATGTAGGCTAAGTGACACGAGTTTTGTGTTTGAAAGAGTTTGAAGTTATTCTCTTTGAAGAGTGATGCGAGATATGGAAGTATAGATGTATACGTACCCACTCTCCCCCCCCCCCTTTTTTTAAAGAGGGGGACAACTGAACCCATCCGAAGACGAGCTGCCTACGTACCCTTTTAAGGGATCAAGTCGTCATGTATTTCATGTGAAGTGATTTAGTGGTAATACCTCTTTAGGTGCATTGCGTTCCAAGATCTTGGTATCTGAACATCAGACATGTTTGAGAGCTCGTACACACCTGGTCGAACTATTTTGGTGATTTTGTATGGTCCTTCCCAGTTTGCTCCTAGTTTGTCAGCATTTGTTTCGGCTGTGTTCTGAAAAACTTTACGGAGAACCAGATCACCTTCTTTGAACTTGCGACTTCTGACGTTGGCGTTGTAATACTTAGTCGCTGCCTGTTGGTAATTTTGAATCCGAACCAGCGCTTGATCTCTTTGTTCGTTAACCAGGTCTAACTCGTCGAGTAACATGAGGTGATTCAGTCCTTCCTGTCCTGAAAGAAGTCTACGGCGGACTCCAGGAAATTGAACCTCAGCTGGGATGACACATTCTGTACCGTAAACAAGAGCGAAAGGTGTTTCACCGGTGGCTCGCCGCGGAGTGGTTCGGTGTGACCATAATACTCCTTCGAGTTCATCCGCCCAGCGTCCCTTCTTTGCATCAAGGCATTTTTTCAGACCGTCCAGGATTGTCTTGTTCACTGCTTCTGCTTGCCCATTCCCTTGTGGGTAGCATGGTGTAGACTTGCTGAGTCGTATCTTCCATTTTTCGCAGAAAGCTTCAAACCTTGTAGAGATAAACTGTGAGCCGTTGTCGGTGACAATTTTGTATGGAACTCCATGTCGGCATAAGATATTCTTCCAGACGAAGTGTTCTACTTGGGCATCCTTTATGTTGGCGTAAGAATCTGCCTCTACCCATTTGGAGAAGTAATCTGTCAAAACCAGCAGAAACCTCTTCTGTTTGGACCTATGCAGAGGCCCGACGATATCCATTGACCATCGCATGAAAGGGTAGGGCGCTGAGATTGACGAGAGTAACTCCGTGGGTTGGTGAATCATTGGGACATGTCGTTGGCATTTTTTGCACCTGGCGGAGAACTTTTCGCAGTCCTTCACCATAGTCGGCCAATAGTAACCATGACGCTTGATCTTGATTGCCAATGCTCTTCCGCCGGAGTGGTTGCCATATGAGCCACTATGGACCTCTTCTATGATGTGTCTTGCTTTGGCGCCTGCGACGCAAGCCATCAGCGGTCCTGAGAATCTCCACTTGAAGACGTTTCCATCTAAGAGAACATATCGAGCAGCTTGAGCTCTGAGCTTTCTGGCAGCCCACTTATCTGATGGTGCCTTGCCGTCCATGATATATACTCGGATTGCTCCCAACCACTCTTTGTCACATCCATAGTCCGTTTCTGTTTGTTGTGGGTCTTCCTCCATCTCCACTACTTCACCTTCGGCCGGAGGATCTGTTTTAGGCTCTTCCTCTATCTTAATTGCCTTGTCCTCCACCAATGGTGTCATGTTCTGGTCATCTAGAGCGGTGGTGTCGGTGCTGCCCTTTTCTGCAAAATTTGGCCCAGATATACCTTCGGCCTGTGTGGCTGTTTGGGAGCGAGTGACTGCGTTCATGGTGTCAGAGAGGTTGATACTTGGGTTTTTGATGTATTCCACTGGGATTATCCTTTTCAAATCCGGATCGGAGGTGGATGCGACTGCTGCTAGCGCGTCTGCTGAAGTGTTTTCCCCGCGTGGTATCCGTGTTAATGTGAACTCTTTGAACTATGCAGCCAGTTTTTTGACGATCTTCAGTTAAGCTTCCATTCGGTCGTCTCTAGCTGTGTACTCGCCGCTGACTTGGTTGACCACCAGCTGCGAATCACAGTAGGCTTGGATGTGCGAAACCTTGAGTCCAAGGGCAAGTCTCATTCCAGCAATCAAAGCTTCGTACTCTACTTCATTGTTGGATGCGCGAAAACCCAAGCGGAATGACTATTCGAGGATCTCGCCCATTGGAGAGGTTAACCGTATTCCTAATCCGGATCCTTGTTTTGATGATGATCCATCCGCGTGGAGCTTCCATATTGGGCGCAGAGCCGGCTCTTCTATCGCTTCTTCTGGGAGTTCTACCAGAAAGTCTGCAAGGACTTGAGACTTCGCACAGGTTCTGCTCCGATACTCGATGTCGTATTCGCTCAGGTCGATTGCCCACTTTGCCAATCTCCCAGACTGGTTAGGGCTGTGTAGGATGGATCGCAGGGGTAAAGTAGTTAAAACCACAATTGAATGTGACTGGAAGTATGGTCTCAGTTTTCGAGCGGACATTATCACGGACAATGCCAGCTTCTCCATCTGTGGATACCGAGTTTCAGCGTCGGTGAGAGTTTGGCTGACATAGAAAATAGGCTTCTGCTCGCTGCGATCTTCCCTAATGAGTACTCCACTCACCGCTGTTGCGAAACGGTAGTGTATAGAAAAAGTGGCTCGCCTTCCACTGGTTTCGTAAGTATTGGAGGGCTGGCTAGGTATTCTTTCAGTTGTTGAAACGCCTGCTCGCATTTTTCTGTCCATTCAAACTTCTTGTTCCCACGCAGCGTGTCGTAGAAAGGCAAACACTTATCAGTTGAACGAGAGATGAAACGATTCAGCGCGGCGACCCATCCTGTTAGCCTCTGAACTTCACGCTTTGTTTTCGGAGATACCCTGCGTATGATCGCATCAATCTGCTTCGGGTTGGCTTCAATTCCATGGTGGGTGACCAGATATCCAAGGAACTCTCCGGATGTGACCGCAAATCTGCACTTGGTCGGGTTCAGCTTCATGTTATGTAGATTTATTTGCTTGAAACATTCTTCTAGGTGAGCTATGTGATCCTTCTCCTCTAAAGACTTCACCAGCATGTCGTCTATGTATACTTCCATCGTCTTCCCCAGTTGGCCAGCGAACATTCGGTTCACTAATCGCTGGTAAGTTGCTCCGGCATTTTTGAGACCGAATGGCATCACTTTGTAGCAATATATCTCGCGGTCTGTGATGAACGCCGTCTTCTCTTGATTGTCTGGGTTCATTAGGATTTGGTTGTATCCGGAGAAAGCATCCATAAACGAAAGGAGTTTGCTGCCTGATGTTGCTTCCACCAATCGATCAATATGTGGTAGTGGAAAGCTATCTTTTGGGCAAGCTTTGTTCAGGTCGATGAAGTCCACGCATACACGCCACTTCCCATTCTTCTTCTTGACCACTAATGGGTTAGCGAGCCAGTCAGGGTATTTTGCTTCGACTATTGATCCCACGCGTAGTAATCTTTCCACCTCGTCATTCACTGCTTGTGCTCTCTCTGGTCCGAGTTTTCTCCTTTTCTATTTGACTGGTTTAAAGGTTGGGTCCACGTTTAGCTCGTGGCATGCTACGTTGATACTGATGCCGGGCATGTCTTCTGCTTCCCATGCGAAGGTGTTTACGTTCTTGTTAAGGAAAGAAATCAGATCTCCCCTTATCGGATCTTTTAGCTCGGCTCCTATCTCAACGCAGCATTCTGGGTGATCGCCATCGATGTTTACTGAAACATCGGGATCGCAGGTGGGTTTGTTCTTCCTCTCACGATCCTCCGCAATCTGTAATTGCTATAAGAGTTTTGCCAACTCCTTCTCGGGTTCCCTGTCAGTTTTCATCTTCTTTCTCTTGGTGGTGGTTTCTGTGACGGGGTTCCTGAGTTTATGCTCGGGTAGGAAACAAATGCGGGACTCTTTTTGGTTTCCCCAAATCATTTTGACTCCTCCGGGGTCGGAAATTTGATGCAGAGGTGATAGGTCGATGGTACGGCTCGCATGGAGTTTATCCAGGGTGTGTACCCATAATGACATTGTAGATCGCAGGATGATCTGCAACCGAAAATTCCACTATCCTGGTCTTCTTCAGCTCGGACAGGAAGTTTTATTGTTCCAAGGGTCATGGTTGTTTCTCCCGAGAATCCAGTTAAGGGCTTCGGAGCGGCTGTGATTTTGGATAGGTCTATGTTCATCCTTCTGAGAGTTTCCCAGAAGATCACATCTACAGAGCTTCCCGTGTCTATCAGAACTCGGGCGACGTCGCAATCGTCTACGATTAATTCTATCACGAGGGGGTTATTATGTGGTCGGTCAATGCCGGTGGTTTCCCTTTCCTTGAACGAGATTATGTCGTTGGGAAGTTTGGAAGGTGCTGACCAGTTGACACTTGCATCGGCTCGCCGCTGGAAGGCTTTGATTAAAGACACCGTGTCCGAACAGTATTGTGATCCTCCCATTATCATATTTATCCTTCTTCGAGAACCTGACTGCATCACCTCGTCGTCTCGTCGTCTCGCCTTCCTCGCTTGGGGGTATCATCATTTTGACTTGTTTGGTTCGGCTGATCTTTCTCATCTTCTCGTTTGAAGTCCTTTAGGCTGACAGCATTACCGAGTTCTCCGGCTACTAGCTTCACCGCAAGCTTTATTCCCAAGGTTCGGCAATTGGCAGTGTAGTGACCGTGCATGTGATGATACTCGCAGTAGGCTTTTTTGTCGTACGAACTCTGATTTGGTGTCCACGTGTTCCATGGTGTTTTGCCTCGGCCTGCTCCCACCTGGTAGTTGTGGGCTCCGAAATTGGGTTTCTCGTGGTGTACATATCCGTTTCCTTGAGTGTTCTTCTTATGAGGTGGTTGGTTCGGAGTTTGGAAGGAACGGTTAGTCGTTTTGGCTACTCCATACTTCTGAGCCAAAACCTTCTTCTCCTCCTCATTGACTATGAAATCCGAGGCTCGGTGCAACGCATCTTGGATCGACAGTGGCGCGTTCAAAGCAATTTCTTTTCGGAATTCGGATTCGTACCTTTTTAATGCGAGCATAGCGACCTTGTCACTTACGCCTTCGACTTTTGACATCACTGCTTTGAATCTTCCCATGAAGCTTCGTAATGTTTCCGTAGGCCCTTGAGTCAATGTCCATAGGTCGGCATCAGAGGTTCCTCGATCCATAAACATGGAGTAATGCTTTAGGAAAGCAGCGGACAGTTGCTGGAAATCGTCAATGGAGTTCCGCTCTAGTCTGGAAAACCATTGGAGGGCTGCGCCCTTTAGATGCTCCACAAATATGAGGCAGAAACCGGCATCTCTCTCCCTTTATATGAAATTGGCTCGGCCCATTGCTATGATAAACGCCGTTATGTGTTCTTTTGGGTCGGTTGTCCCTTTGTAGACTGGAACTTTGATCTTTCCTGGGTCGGCGATCCTTGCCTTGGTAATTCGGGCTGTAAATGGTGTATTATGCACTTCTTCTAGTACGCGATCAATCTCTGGGATTTTGCTGGTTGCCTTGTGAACCTGGGATCTGACGGATTTCATTTCAGCGGTGGCACATTCCAAGGAGGCTCGGATTTCGTCCAACTCTTCCCTCTGGGCTCGGCCCGTTGTCCTCGGCTCGTCAGCGTATTGCGCCTGTTGGACCCAGAGGAGATTTTCTTCTTCCTCTGCCAAATTCCTGGCTCGGTTTATGTTAGTATTATCTTCGCTGGATCGGACTCCCGTGCTGCACCAAAGTCATCTCATCTTCATGCTGCCTATAAGGTGCTGCATTATCTGAAGGGTCTATAGGCCTTGGTTTGTTCTATTCTTCTGATTCTGATTTCACTCTAAAGGCTTTCACTGATGTTGATTGGGGTTCATGTCCAGACACAAGGAGGTTTACTTCAGGCTAGTGTATGTTCCTTGGTACTGCCTTTATCTCATGGAAATCTAAGAAACAAGATACTGTTTCTCATTCCTTAGTCGAATCAGAATATAAAGCTATGAACTTTGGCTTCAGAGAAGTTGTACGGCTTGTGAATTTGTTCACGGAGTTGCAGGTTCCTCAACATGCTCCTGTAGCTTTCTACTGTGACTCGACTGCTGCCATTCACATTGCCAACAACCCCGTATTCCATGAAAGAACCAAGCACATTGAGCTTGATTGTCATCAGGTGCGTGAGAGGATTGAGATTGGACTCATCAAAGCTCTTCATGTCCGCACAGATAATCAACTTGCCGATATGTTTACCAAACCTTTGTTTCCTACTCAGTTTCATTCCTTAATTGGCAAGATGGCATTACATTCTCTCTACTTGCCATCTTGAGGGGGAATATTAGACTTGTGTAGTGTTAAATCCGGTTTAATATCGGTTTGATTGATTATGGTATGTTTGTTAAACCAGAACAATCTGAGTATAAAGGTTGTATTGATTACACATTAAATCAACAACATAAATATTCTTCTTTTTTTCTTCTTCCTTACTTTTTCTGCTACACTAACAACCCTCTCAATAATGATATAAGGATTTATGCTTTTTGCGCTTTGGGCTATGTTTGGCCTTGCAAAAAATAACATGATGGTGATGTCCAAATTGTTTTCCCAGGACAAAAGGCTGTCATTTTGTAATAAAAAAACTTTAGATCAGTACCTAAATATGTTTTTCAGTTCGACTAGGTTCTTGGGTTCTTCAAACCTATATAACATCTCTCTTATAATAATAAGCTGTGGGATTCCACATTTTTCTTTGTTACTTGTGACCTTATTGTTTCTTATATGTGTGTAGGGTTTTGTTAACTTGGATTGATGACATATGTCTTGGTCATTCTTAAACTTATTTCTTGTGTATGTATCATATAATGCATCTAAGTCATATATCTTTTTGCTTTGTTTATTCTCCATGTTGTGCATTTGGTTTAGTTCTGCTCGAATGGGATGACGATTGTTGGTGAAGCAGCTCATGGTTCAGTCACCGCCACTATAAAGTTCATCCAAAAGGAGGCGAGACCAGCACAAACAACACAATTTCCATTTTTCTTCTGGATACATGAAATTGTACAACGGTATGAACAATATTATTTTGGAATTTTCACAGAAATATAACAGCACCTTAGTTGTAAGTAATTCCTCAACTATGTTTTATGTCGTAGCTGAAAATTGTTTGCATTGACAGGAAAAAGACTGAATTAGGATTGGTTGAAAATACAAAAACAAGCTTCCTTGCGCATTTTCATGGTTCAAGCTAAAAGGAAACACGTGACAATTGAACTGCATTTGTATATATATTCTTGGAGTGTTATTACCTTACTAATGGTATGGAATCTGTGTCTCAGGGGCTTAATCTCTGCTTAGCTCTCACTTTTCTGTGACATCATCATTGATGTTATCTGATTACTATCTCATTACTTAAATTTTGTGTGTGCACATGAGACTTTATATCTGGATAAGGATAGCTACATTAGCACCATTGGTGTTAATGTGATGCAGAAAATCAGGACAATCAAGCAAATAGAAAGCCCATGAAACTCCATGTTTTTACTGACAATGCAACATGATCAATGAAAATCAAAAAGGTTATAGGACGTTCACAAATAGCTACTACGAAAGAACTTATAAGATCATTTGGTGTGCTCAGACACACCCGAAATTTATCGGGGAGGAGACAAGGAAGCTTCAGACCAGTGGAAATCGTCGCAGCTAGGTCAATATATCTTTGTAGTAAGTTCCATTCAGTGACTTCTTAATTTACATATGTATCTTTCGTTAGGACCGGATATATTAAAATTCTTTCACTTACTGCTGGGTGGAATTGTTTTCCAGACATGAGGTCTGAATAAGAAACCTTAGCTTTGTTTCTAGATTATCATAATTTCCCTATACTAATATAGTGGAATTGGGAAGTGTGAGTTTGTCTCTTTACTTTTCTAATTGAGGTTTTAGAGAATGAGATATTAGTATGTCGTGTTTTTCCTATTTTAAGCTGAATTCTATGATTTCCAAATTGTCTAATTTAAATATTGTCATATTTTCGAATGTATTGTAATTTCAACTTCACTTTAAATGAACTGATGGTCTCTCAAATTCCCAAAATTCTTGTTTATTTTGACGTCATGATGGTTTTAAATTATTTACTTTCGACGTCATGATGGTTTTAAAAATATCGTTTGGATTATAGTTGGGAGCATGGGATCTATTCAAATGTACTCCTTCCGTTTCATAATATAAAATATTTTAGTTAAAAATATACTATTGTAATGATTTTATGTATACTTTGATTTTGTAAGTATCAATTTAACTGCAACAAACTACATTTGTTTAAACCTATGAAAAAAAACTTGTAAAAAGAATATAATGTGGTATGGTGAAGTGTAAGAGACTGAATTCTACTTTGATAAGGTGGTTTACATAATTACATATGCTTTTCAAATTATAATTTAATCGATTGTAGTACTATAAAAGATGAAATTGTCAAAATATTATATATGAAAAATACCCGTGCATAAGCGCAAGTACTCTCCTAGTCTTACATAATATGAGAAGGTTTTTTTTAACTATTCCTAATATTGCGACAAGTGGCATCATGTTTGTGTGACATGTGTCATCTCCTCTTTATGTTTTTACTATTCTCAATTAATAAAATAATTAATTAATTAATTTTAACAAAGTAAACAAAAGGCTTACAAATATCTTTCCATGATTTTAGTTTCCACAACTCAGCCGATCGAATCCCACCACTTGCTACACTACTGATGGTATTTCTCGCTCTTCTTCTCCATTCTTATTTTTAGTCGTTCCTACTATTAAGGTTTCTAATCAAACACATGTAGTATTCTCTTCAAACACTTTCTCTCTTTTCAATAGCCAAACTCTAGGCAAACTTTTCTTCGATTCGACAGCCCAACACGACTTACTAGATCCGTCAAAGGCCAACCTTTGTCGTTCTTCGTTTTCTCTTGATCCTGCTAGTGATTCATCCTCTCAATTCTGTTTCAGCTTTGTAGTCTTCCCGCCAAACTATGAATTTTTCAGAATCATAATTTTGGTCCCTCATGAATTGGTAAGAACGACTATCACCATTGTTCTATGTGCCGAACTTCCCATGTTGTGTTGTTTATTAGAAGTAATCTATTTCATTGTTTTATCTCAGTTTCTCCATTATCCTTCTCAGTAAATGCCAATAGAGATACCGCTTAAGATAGTATACTATTAAAAACTTGATAGATGAGTCTAAATAAAGATGAATATGAAAGATTAAGTACACATCCGATTTTATTTTTGTCTTTATGAATGTACATGTACATGAGAGTTTTCTGTTCATATAGACATTGTTACTTCTTCTGAAGACACAATGTATGATTCTGATTAAGGACAATTCAATTTAACCTTTCTCTTTGTAATACAGGGTGAGAAAGGGGCCTCTCAATGACTCCGTCGTAAAAGGGCTACAACTTAACTATTGTTGTGGATTTTTGTTAAGAGTCTATATTATATTTACGAAGTTGATTGTGAGAATAACTAGAAATATTTTCTTCATTCTTGACACTGGGCGAGCCACTTCTTATATTTGTTTACCGGCTCTTTTTTTTCCTGGTTGAGAATTAGTATTTCCCAATTTAAGGTAATTGGAAGTAAGGAGAAATAACACTGGCTCGATGTAAAAATAAATAAGAAGTAAGGTGAAATAACGGAAATAAAAACTAAACGGTATTTACAATGTTTGGAGTGTACCTTTCTTGGAGTCATTCAAGGGGAGTTGATGTCCCCTCGTTTGGCTAGTCGGATTCGGTGGATTCATTGTCAGGAGGGTCATCCATGTTGTTGAGGTCGCGGATGAAACTACAGATATCCTCGTCCTCTTTGGTGGCTAGGAAGTCGGTATGGAAATCACGACGGTTAATCATTCCTGCAATCTTGCCAAGAGGCTTTCAGTGCATCTTTTGGATGCCTTGGGTGAGCCTTAGTGCACCGATACCAATGCCTATCCTCCATTGTGGCGGTTGGTCATGATTGTAATAGAAAATCGGGGGTGAACTCGAACTCGCTCTCATCGCCACTCTCTTCATCTCTTTCCGAGCGTTTGGCTAACAAGGTTTTCTTAGAACAAGGTGGTTGCATGAAGTACTCCCCTCCCCTTGCAAAATGAATTCGACATTGGAAATTTTATCGAGCGGTTTAATTCGGTACTGTCAAAAGTAGAAGGGATAAGTGACGAGGCCGCGTTACAAGCATTGAAGAAAGCTCTGTGGTTCGACTCGAATTTCTGAAAGGAGATCGCGCTGAACGCTCCGACCATGATTCAGGATGCGTTGCATCGAGCAACAAATTTCACGGCAAACGAAGAAGAGAAGAAGGTCCTAGCCCAGAAGCATGGAAAAGCAAAGTCTGCAAGCTATCCTCCCGATGCTCCAAACCCACCGAACAACAGGAAGGGTAACCAAGGTTCTGGGTACATTCAACATGAAGGAGTTTTCAAAGGAGTCCATAGTTACCGAGTTGACTCGCCAGGTTATGGCCGAGGACGAGGCCAAAGCCGAGGAAAAGAAACATAGAACAACATGTTGACTAAGGGCCAAGGATCTTACGACGAAACGGCTTTTTGCGAACATCATCGTATTTTCGGACACTCCACTGCAAATTGCCATATTGTGGGTTTAAAACTCGCTGCAAAGTTGGCAACTGGCCAACTTAAAGGTGACATTAGTCTCAAATATTTTGACATGGATATCAACGCCAATCGTCTCGAGCAGGCGAACGAAGATCCTCCTAAGCAAAAAAGGCAAGACGATGAGGCACTACAATCTGGATCCAGAAGACGGATAAACATGATAATGGGCGGATCTCACTACTACTCATATACTGTCTCGTCGATTAAAGCTTTTTAACAACGAGCCGACATCAGCGTTATATGGTCAGCGCCCTCTAAGTTTCCAAGCGACGTTATCTCGTTCGAAGAAAGGGAAACCACCGGAATTGATAAACCACATGACGATCCTCTCGTGGTTGAATTGATCATCGGTGATTGTGACGTAGCCCGTGTATTGGTCAATACGAGCAGTACGGTGTATATAATCTTCAAAAAACTCTCAAAAGAATGAACATCGAGTTGTTCGACATAGTGGCAACCCCGAAACAGTTGACTGGATTCTCCGGAGAAACGACAATGACAATTGGAACGATCAAACTGCCTGTTCAGGCTGGAGGGGTCATCAAGACAATTTCCATTTTTCTTCTGGATACATGAAATTGTACAACGGTATGAAAAATATTATTTTGGAATTTTCACAGAAATATAACAGCACCTTAGTTGTAAGTAATTCCTCAACTATATTTTATGTCATAGCTGAAAATTGTTTGCATTGACAGGAAAAAGACTGAATTGGGATTGGTTGAAAATACAAAAACAAGCTTCGCCTTGCGCATTTTCATGGTTCAAGCTAAAAGGAAACACGTGACAATTGAACTGCATTTGTATATATATTCTTGGATTGTTATTAGCTTACTAATGGTATGGAATCTGTGTCTCAGGGGCTTAATCTCTGCTTAGCTCTCACTTTTCTGTGACATCATCATTGATGTTATCTGATTACTATCTCATTACTTAAATTTTGTGTGTGCACATGAGACTTTATATCTGGATAAGGATAGCTACATTAGCACCATTGGTGTTAATGTGATGCAGAAAATCAGGACAATCAAGCAAATAGAAAGCCCATGAAACTCCATGTTTTTACTGACAATGCAACATGATCAATGAAAATCAAAAAGGTTATAGGAAGTTCACGAATAGCTACTACGAAAGAACTTATAAAATCATTTGGTGTGCTCAGACACACCCGAAATTTATCGGGGAGGAGACAAGGAAGCTTCAGACCAGTGGAAATCGTCGCAGCTAGGTCAATATATCTTTGTAGTAAGTTCCATTCAGTGACTTCTTAATTTACATATGTATCTTTCGTTAGGACCGGATATATTAAGATTCTTTTACTTACTGCTGGGTGGAATTGTTTTCCAGACATGAGGTCTGAATAAGAAACCTTAGCTTTGTTTCTAGATTATCATAATTTCCCTATACTAATATAGTGGAATTTGGGAAGTGTGAGTTTGTCTCTTTACTTTTCTAATTGAGGTTTTAGAGAATGAGATATTAGTATGTCGTGTTTTTCCTATTTTAAGCTGAATTCTATGATTTCCAAATTGTCTAATTTAAATATTGTCATATTTTCGAATGTATTGTAATTTCAACTTCACTTTAAATGAACTGATGGTCTCTCAAATTCCCAAAATTCTTGTTTATTTTGACGTCATGATGGTTTTAAATTATTTACTTTCGACGTCATGATGGTTTTAAAAATATCGTTTGGATTATAGTTGGGAGCATGGGATCTATTCAAATGTACTCCTTCCGTTTCATAATATAAAATATTTTAGCTAAAAATATACTATTGTAATGATTTTATGTATACTTTGATTTTGTAAGTATCAATTTAATTGCAACAAACTACATTTGTTTAAACCTATGAAAAAAACTTGTAAAAAGAATATAATGTGGTATGGTGAAGTGTAAGAGACTGAATTCTATCAAATTTGATAAGGTGGTTTACATAATTACATATGCTTTTCAAATTATAATTTAATCGATTGTAGTACTATAAAAGATGAAATTGTCAAAATATTATGTATGAAAAACACCCGTGCATAAGTGCGAGTACTGTCCTAGTCTTACATAATATGAGAAGGTTTTTTTAACTATTCCTAATATTGCGACAAGTGGCATCATGTTTGTGTGACATGTGTCATCTCCTCTTTATGTTTTTACTATTCTCAATTAATAAACTAATTAATTAATTAATTTTAACAAAGTAAACAAAAGGCTTACAAATATCTTTCCATGATTTTAGTTTCCACAACTCAGCCGACCGAATCCCACCACTTGCTACACTACTGACGGTATTTCTCGCTCTTCTTCTCCATTATTATTTTTAGTCGTTCCTACTATTAAGGTTTCTAATCGAACACATGTAGTATTCTCTTCAAACACTTTCTCTCTTTTCAATAGCCAAACTCTAGGCAAACTTTTCTTCGATTCGACAGCCCAACACGACTTACTAGATCTGTCAAAGCCCAACCTTTGTCGTTCTTCTTTTTCTCTTGATCCTGCTAGTGATTCATCCTCTCAAACCTGTTTCAGCTTTGTAGTCTTCCCGCCAAACTATGAATTTTTCAGAATCATAATTTTGGTCCCTCATGAATTGGTAAGAACGACTATCACCATTGTTCTATGTGCCGAACTTCCCATGTTGTGTTGTTTATTAGAAGTAATCTATTTCATTGTTTTATCTCAGTTTCTCCATTATCCTTCTCAGTAAATGCCAATAGAGATACCGCTTAAGATAGTATACTATTAAAAACTTGATAGATGAGTCTAAATAAAGATGAATATGAAAGATTAAGTACACATCCGATTTTATTTTTGTCTTTATGAATGTACATGTACATGAGAGTTTTCTGTTCATATAGACATTGTTACTTCTTCTGAAGACACAATGTATGATTCTGATTACGGACAATTCAATTTAACTTTTCTCTTTGTAATACAGGGTGAGAAAGGGGCCTCTCAATGACTCAGTCGTAAAAGGGCTACAACTTAACTATTGTTGTGGATTTTTGTTAAGAGTCTATATTATATTTACGAAGTTGATTGTGAGAATAACTAGAAATATTTTCTTCATGCTTGACACTGGGCGAGCCACTTCTTATATTTGTTTACCGGCTCTTTTTTTTCCTGGTTGAGAATCATTATTTCCCAATTTAAGGTAATTGGAAGTAAGGAGAAATAACACTGGCTCGGTGTAAAAATAAATAAGAAGTAAGGTGAAATAACGGAAATAAAAACTAACGGTATTTACAATGTTTGGAGTGTACCTTTCTTGGAGTCATTCAAGGGGAGTTGATGTCCCCTCGTTTGGCTAGTCGGATTCGGTGGATTCATTGTCAGGAGGGTCATCCATGTTGTTGAGGTCGCGGATGAAACTACAGATATCCTCGTCCTCTTTGGTGGCTAGGAAATCGGTATGGAAATCGCGACGGTTAATCATTCCTGCAATCTTGCCAAGAGGCTTTCAGTGCATCTTTTGGATGCCTTGGGTGAGCCTTAGTGCACCGATACCAATGCCTATCCTCCATTGTGGCGGTTGGTCGTGATTGTAATAGAAAATCGGGGGTGAACTCGAACTCGCTCTCATCGCCACTCTCTTCATCTCTTTCCGAGCGTTTGGCTAACAAGGTTTTCTTAGAATAAGGTGGTTGCATGAAGTACTCCCCTCCCCTTGCAAAATGAATTCGACATTGGAAGTGCCGAGTCAAATCTGCTCCGTTTTTTTTTCCGTTACAGAAAAGAGATCCCTTCCCTCGAACTCTAAAGTCAAGCCTTTGACTTCATTGTTCAAGAGCTTGAACGTCATTGGGTTCACTTGTTCACGCATGGGGAGATTGCAAATGCAAGAGCCTTCATCCTTGTCTTGAAAATTGAAGATGAAATTTCTTTGTCAAAGCCTTGTGAGAACTTGGTATTGATTAAATAGTCCATGCCAATCGTTGGGTAAGAGAAATTTTCTTCAAATGCGGAGAGATCAATTTTCAAATGTTTGAAGAGATGAGTGACCATTCCTCTAATGTGGATCGATGATCCATTTCCTTCTACCAACCTCTTTTTAGTCTTTTCCCATTGATCCAAGATAACGCATCCGTTGTTCAAATTGCTCCCGATAGTATATTTGACCCTTTGTCCGTCGATCACCATCACCTCTTTTACTCTTTGGAACAAGAAACACATTTTCAATTCTTTCACCTTCAAAGTATCTCTTCTAACGAAGAATGTGTTAGCAAGTAAGCGCATGACATATCAAATCGCCGAATTCCTATTTTTTGTCATCCTCGCTTTTGCACTAGCATAAGTCCCTTGAGCTACGAATTCCCAAAGCTCATGTTTGCTTTCCAATACGTGATATCTGATTAATCTCTTGAAGGGCAATCCGAAAGCATCACAAAAAATCTTGATGGGGAAATCGTAGGTGCAATTTTCGATCTTAAAGGAGAGGCTTTCCTTATCCGCACTTGGTAATACCTTGTCCTCATAGGTTACTTGCAATGTGACGAGGAATTGCGAGTCGGTACTTCATAGGTGCACTCTTGAATTTCATGGAGTTTCCCAAGCCCATTTTTGCAAGTAAAAACTCAACATGTTCTTCCATTTGCAAGCTGGTCAAAATTGCCTTATCCGCGAATATTGTTGGGAGAACCATGAGTCCTTTTAGAATCATCAACACCTCTTTTCCGAATTTTTCCAATTCTTTAGACTCGCCTTCTTGGGTGCTTTCGTGTTGGCCAAATTCTTGCCATTAATTTCCCCATTTTTGGCACTTATAACCATAATTCCTAAAATGAAAAACCTCAATTCACAAGAGTAAGTGCATAGATTTTTCCCAAGTATTAATAATTAATGGTAATGCTTATAACCAAAAATTATCATTTTCATTTCTATCCTCAAGTAAAATTATTGATTTTTCATAATTAAAAGTGAAATAGTTCTTGATAATTGGTAGAGATTACTCATTAATTCTGCTAGAATAAATTTCAATAATTTATTCACCAACCATCAACCACGATAAATCAAATCAAAATGCTATAAATGAGAATTGGATGTTAAATGATTTTTTAATTAAAATTCTACATCCAAATTTCCAAATTTCATAATTGGGCTACTATTCACCATCTTCTCCAAAAATTTCGATTATTGACAAAATTAGATGTTCATGAGGAATAGATTACTACTAAGCAATGTTTCCCAAGATGCAATTGCTCTAAAACTAGCACATATGCGATTGTTTCTTGGTCAATCCTCCTAGTTCAATATTTTTCATGTTCTTGGAAACAAATAGAGAAATTATTGAAAATAGAGATTTAGAGCTCATACCTTTTAGATCAAGATGAGGAATTGTTGAAAGAGCTAGTGTGGAGTTGTATGATGAATAATTAATAATAGAAACAAGTAGAAATCATGAAAATTTTTCTCAAGAACACCAAGAAGCTTGAAAAGATATGGTATTTTTTCTTTCTCTTATGTCTCGACACACTTTTGAAAGGATAAGATATTTTGGAGTAGATATAATTGAAAACTCCCTTAATTCTTTTAAATTTTATCATTAAAAATAATCCCTCCTTTTTGCAAGATTCAAAATTCAAACTCCCAAATCAATGGTCAAAGGTCAAAGATACTTACCTTGGTCAAATAAGAAAAAGAGGAGAAGGATAGAAATTCTCCCTTGGCGTCGCGCCCCTGGCCGGCCGGCCATTTGGCCAGGTGGATGGCTTCGGGAAATTTTTTTCTATCGTTCGGCCATCGTTCTTCCTTGGTGCTCACTCACTTCTTGATCCATTTTTTTTCCTACACACTTAGTCATATCTAGAAGCAAATAAATAATTATTATAAAAATTATTTATAATGGATCAAATGAGATTGCCTCTCAAGTGCGCTTGTTTATCGTCACTTATATGTTGATCATATGTAGATTATATGTTGCCTAAACATATGTTTCAGAAAATGCCTAGCGACACACCTCCTATCTTTTTGACTAACGATAGGCAACTTGCAAACTTTATCACAATGTAAAAAATAGAGGTTATCCGGCTTTGCATGTCATTGAGAACAAACTATGGTGGCCGTGATAAAGATGGAGCTTGTGATATCAAAGAGAATGGTGATGTGGATTATGATAATTTTGTAAGGTGAAGGACTGGAATAAAAGTAGATGCTGACATCATTATGCGAAGCAATAGTAGAGGCCGCCTTCGTTCCGTGATATATTCGATGACAAGACTATGAAGCCATTACCAATGATGAAATATGGAACTATTAAGGTTGGCGATATATTCGATGACAAGAAAATATTAATTAGGCAATTACGCAAAATTTCATTCATCCAAAAGTTTGATTTCAACATCGAGACGTCGAGGAAGAAACTATTTATTACGAAATATTTTGTCACTAATTGTTCATGGAGGATTCATGCGTCGACTCTGTTAGCTTCATCCAGAATTTCTCGTTCGAATATATACATAAGTTCATACATGCTCTGTTGTCTATATGTATTCTCGTCACCGACAGGCTAATGTAGAATGTATTGTAAAGATGTATGTTGATTACTTTAGTGGTGGTAATGATCTTAAAGGAATTAAGCCTAGGCATATAGTGAACTTTTTAAAGTCATTACATGGTCTTGACATAGGCTATACGAATGCACATAGTGCATTGGAATATGCACGAGAGCTGGTCAGAGGCACTCCTGAAAAGGGTTACTAGGACTTACCTTTCTATCTATACAAAATATAGCAGGCCAATCAAGGTACGATTACAAAGCTTGAACGTGATGATAAAGAAATGTTTAAGTATTTGTTCATTGCTTTTGGAGCTTGCATCAAAGGATTTGAGTTCTTGAGAAGGATTGTTGTGGTAGATGGAGCACATCTAACTGGGAAGTTCAGAGGTATTATGCTAGTAATTGCAGGTCAAGATGCAAATTCGAATATATTTCCTATATCTTTAAGGATTATAGACACAGAGAATGATGATTCATGGGAATGATTTTTTACTTAGTTGCGTGGTGTGATACGTGATGTTAAAAATTTGGTTATTATTTATGACCATCATCTATCAATCGCCAAAGCCATTGAGAAGGTTTTCCTTGCAGCGGATAGGGGAGTTTTTTAATGGCGTGCTTAAGGAAGATAGATCATTTCCTATTAAACATTTCGTGGAGGGTATTATAAAATTGTTGTCAAGATGGTTTGTGGGAAGGTGAGACAAAGATGCCTCATTAAAAACAACCCCCCCCCCCCAATTAAAGACTTACTGCGTGAAAGACACGATAACATGGAAAATTTAAATGTTCAACATATTGATTCAAACCATAGCCATGTTACAGGTGGAGAATATGATTGAATGGTTAATCTACAGGAGGTATGCAATCATAAAAATTGTGTTTTACCACTAGCATGCAAGTTTTCTGCTATTTATCTCCGCCAAATTTTAATTTAGCAGAAGGTCTGCCAATCTTTGGAAACGTTTGTCATTTTTTATCTGCTCTGAGTTTGATTTCTTTTTTTATTATTGTAGAGACGTTGTTCTTGTAGACAATATGATATCAAGAAGATTCCTTGTGAGCACGCGATTAAAGCACCAATAAGTCAAAAAATGTATGAAGTTATCCTGGTGGATAATCATTACACAAAGGCCAGCCGAAAAGCTATAAACCCTGTACACGAAGATTTTATTCCACCACTAGAAGTAATTAGTTAACGGTGTCTGCCAGCAGTCGTAAAACAAAATACTGGTATACCAAAGATGAATAGATACCTTTCTGCCATTGAAAAGCCTAAGCGGTTCAAGCATAATCAATGGAAAAAGAAGAAAATAGAACTTTCGCAAAGTACTCCATCCACAAAGAAGAAAATGAAGTAGAGGACTCCATCCACAAACAAGAAAACGAAGCAGAGTACTCCATCCCCAAAGAATAAAACGAAGCAAAGTACTTTATTGACCAATAATATTTCACCGACTACTCCATCCCCAAAGATGACAAATAAACGATCTTGTAGTCCTTCGACTACTCCCACACCAAAGAAGAAAACTAAATTTTCGCAGAGTACTTGATGTATTGTGTTTTTATGGGGTTTTAACCATTGTTTTAAACCCCATTTTGAGTATTTTATTGTGTTCCCGAGTCTCTTTGGTGTTTTTAGAGTCTTTCAGGTCATCTCAGGCAAAATGGACGAAAAGGATGGAAATCAGGACTTAGATGAATCTAAAGTCAAGCGTTGTAGTTCAAGAGAAATGGACTGGTCAAGTGGACTGGTAAGGTGGACTGGTCCACAACATCCTTACGCACCCAGTCTACCATTCGCTGGAAATAGACTGGTCAGGTGGACTGGTCCACAACATTTTCACGCACCCAGTCTTCCATCCGCTGGAAATAGACTGGCCAGGTGGACTGGCCCAGAACACTTTCACGTGACCAGTCCAAAACGCAGACGAGTCCAAATTTCCTTTTTCGCTCTAGCTTTTTCCTGTTTTGATTAGATATGACTTTAGACCTATTTATATGATATTTTTAGTCATTGTGGAGGCTACACTTTATTTTTATTCATACTTTTAGTTTATTCTCTTTCTAAGATTTGAGAGAAGATCTCTGAATCCTATTGAAAATTTGGAGAAGATTTCTAAACCCTCTTATTTATTTTATTGATTTCCATCATGTCTTTCATTATTTCATCTTCTGCTTTGATTTCTACCATGTCTGAGTAGTTTTGCAATTGGGTTTTAGGGTTTTCAAAGGGATTTCAGGGTTTGATGAATTAAGATGATGAATTAGATATTGATAACTTGGTTTCTTTATCTAGGTTGTTCTTATTGCTGAAACTTGATTAGCTACCAAGTTTTTGATCTTAGGTTGTTTAACACACCAAAAATGTTTGTTTAAAAGCCTGAAAGAATCTAGATGAGCAAAGCATCCCTAGCCAACGAAAGTTGATGTTAGAGTGTTTTTGTGCACATATCAAACTTGAATATAATGCATGTTTAACCTCCTAAATTTAAATGACAGTTTAGGATCTTACGTTGTTAGACATAGTAATTGATACTACGACAGTAGGTCAACTTGATTTCATGATTTGAGTTCTAGAATGATATTAATGCTTTTCCTGATAATTTATCTAATTTTGCATGCTTGAATCCCTGCGAATTCCCTGATGCCCATGCTTTTAATTCATAAGCTTACATCGATTTTCTTAATACTTTTCTTGCAACCAAACAAACAACCGATATTTTGTCTTAGCTTTACTTTACTCCCATAGATTTGTTGAGTAACACTTTGTCTATGTGGATTCGATCTTTTAAATACTACTTCGTTTGCTGTGCACTTGCAGTGATATTTTTATGGTTAAAACTATGTGTATCAGTACTCCACCCCCAAAGATGTAAAAGAGAATTTTCCCAAGCAGCCCAACACCAACAAAAAGGTTGCACATGTGCTCAAAATGCCATAAAGTAGGACATAATCAATCTACGTGCTCATTTATTTGATTTGTGATTGATTTGTAACTCTGGATTCACTCTGCTGTAACTCTGCCAACATAGGCAAATCTCTGGTTAAAACTTTATTTAAACAAATCTCGGTTTATAACTTTGTTTAATCTGTGTTATCTCTGCTCTATCTCTGTGCATTCTCTACTTAAACTCTGCAGGAATTGCTCTTTCTGCTGTTATTGTACTCTACTAGAGATGTTTGCTTGTATTTTTATGTTAGAAATACAAATGCTCAAATATATCCAAGGGTAAAACATGTTATTCTAGAATGGATTTATAAATACCAAAAAATTCACATCTTGAATGATGAAATCATAACTTTTCAAAGATTTCTAAATTCTATATTGATTTCCAAATCAATTAAAATACAGGAATGAATAACACCATAAATTGGATCTTTTCATTATTTTCATTAGCATCCGATATTTTTACAAAACAGAAAGAAGTCGTGCATGTCGCCTTGTGACAAACACGACTTGCAAACCAATACAAGTAGTAGTTTTTGCATTCAGGTTGAAATTCGTGCTCAATGGCACAATTTGGAAAAAACAAATCTGGACAATCTCGGTATTGCCACGTTGATGCAGAAGAATGGTTCATGGGTGGATATAAAGCTACAACTATGTCCACAACCCCTTCCCCAAGCCTGTAGAGTTTATCAAAATCACCTTCCGCGTGTGCGTCGACACATAATTTGAGAAGTTATGCAGCTCTTTTTGTACAACCAGCACATACACACATCATTCCATAGAGATAAGTTGCGTTGGCACTCAAAGGGACAAGGAGTTCCAAAAGCTCGATGGTTGCACTGATGTCTTGTTGTTTGGTCACGAATCTTGTAGCCTCATAATAAATAGTTGTTGGGTTTCTGGCATTTAGGCATCTTATAAAAACGCTGTGATTCACCCCATCGAGGAGAATGTTATATGTGTCCTAGCATAGATTGTCGATATTAGCATCCTTTAGGACTTCATAACTGTTCAGAGGATAGATCCGAGCCTCCACAAGGTGTGACAGCCAAGTTTTCGTGCAATAACAAAGATAATGTATGAAGGGAGCTCAGGTAAATGCATGTTAACCTACAATGGGAGGCGGCAACAATTTGGGGTATTTGAATTTCGAAAAATAATGAAAAGATAAAGGGGAAACTGTTCGTAAACAATGAGCTACTATTTTTATAGATGAAAACATCAAAGCTCATTCCTTCCTCTCTCTCTCTTATTTACCCAGCAAAATGAAAGGGCTCGAACTCCGATGAATTTATTTTTCTTAGAAAAGACAACTCAATTTACTCTGCCACCGCTCAACCATAACTATAAAGTCGGGTCTCTTTCAAAACACATTAATTTGCTTATCAAAGAGAAAGTCGTGTCTCTTCATGATGATAAACTGGCAGAGAAGGCGTACAAGCAAGCAAACTTCAATTTTATATAATGAAAAGAAAATCCACTTTAAATCCTATTTGGGTCAGTTTTCACTCCGACGAGATCAATGGTCGTTGTGGCCAAGCATCAAGGTGGGAATGAGTTCGGTAAGTTCGAGCTCAGCGAGCTCACTATGTAATGAAGTCGGAAAACTCACCATGAAACAACGAAGTCAGCGAGCTCACCATGAAATAAGGTCAGCGAGCTCGAATAGTTGGCGAGCTCACCACGAGCAACGAAGTCGGCGAGCTCGTGAAGATGGCAAGCTCACCATGAAATGAAGTCGGCGAGTTCACCACGAGGTAGTTGGCGAGCTCACGAAGCGGTGAAGTCGGCGAGCTCATGAAGATGGCGAGCTCACCATGAAAGGAGGTCAGCGAACTCGAATATTTAGCGAGCTCATCACGAAGCGGTGAAGTCGGCAAGCTCGCCACAAAGTAGTGATCTCGGCAGATTCACTCACATGGCAAGTTCACGAAGTCGGCAGGCTCATCAAGAAAGCAAAGTAGGCGAGCTCACAGAGAGGCAGCCTGAACTCGGCACGAAGGAGCGAGCTTGGTGAGTCCGAGTTAACGGCAACACCGATAAGTTGGGCCCAAATCCGAGGGAGTTTTGGTATGGGCCCGATGGGCCGAGCTCAGGCCCATGACAAAACCGAGTTCGCGACGAGAGGCCTATGAGATTCTCGACCAACTTAGCGGCATTGGAGAAGAAAGGAAAAATGCGAAAGAAAAGGAAATCTTCCCTATCTTTTTAGGAGTTGACCTAGCTGACTTAGATTCTTATAAATACCAATGTACTTCCCTTGAGGAGAGGGAAGCAATTTTACCTAGCAAAAAAACTCTGTACTTTTGCTCTCATACGAAAGGCTTTCAAAACAGCTTAATAAAAACCATATTTGGATCTTCGTGTTTGTGGTTTTAATCTCAGAAGTTTCAGATCCCTTAAAAGTCTTAACAAATTCAATTGTGTTAGTTTCGGCTCGCACAATTTGGCACCGTCTGAGGGGAACTTGAAATTTTCTTACACCAAAAATCACCGTAAAAACGATTCAAAGAACGATGACCAACATCGGAGAAAGGCGAGCCGACGACCTGCATGATACCGGAGTCGATGGATCCGGAGCAAAAGATGCACCAGTACTTGCAGCTTCAGAGAAGAGCCCGGAAGTCCTGACTAAAATAAAGACGATTCTTGAGACACTGCTCAAAAAGGCGGAGGAGCAGGATAAGATGAACACGACGGTGACCGACAAGCTAGAAGTCCTAGCAACGGCAAGCCGAGCCCAAGGTAGGGGCTCAAGTGTTGACCTAACAAGGCGCCCCTTCGACGTCTCAATCCAACAGCTCTTGATTTCTCAATGCCTCTTGATGCGCTGAGAACCCGAGGCGGATTACCTCTGCCGAACAAACCAGCCGCAACCACCGAACTGAATGTGGGAGCGCAAGAAACAAACACTCAAACTGCAGAAGGAACGGTCCTGTTAATCGAACTGGAGGAAAAACCGGAAGGCGAACGCGAGTTTGAAAATTGCCGCGAACCCTAACTCACAGGGCGAGCCGAGCTAGGGTCGAACGAGGTAGTACCGACCTCGACCGTGATCAATATTTTACCGAGGAACAAGAGAACATCCTCTGGGTCCAATGAGCACAGATCAAAGAAGAGTGAAAAGCAGCAATCCGAGCTCAGAGGGAGGAGATGGCTGAAATTCGAGCCGATATGGAGCGAGCTACCGCTGAGATAAGAGCCGTTCGATCTCAGATGCATAGGGCTACCAGCAAGGTTCCTGAACTCGATCGAGTGCCCGAAGAAGCACGAAGCACTTTCACAACCCGGATCACGAAGGCGAAAGTTTCCTACCCTGGGAAAATGAAAATACCGATTTACGAAGGAAAATCTGATCCAAAGGAACAACTGACAGCCTTCGCGATAGCAATGGGAAGAGCAAACTTCAGAGAAGGTGAAAAAGACGCTGGGAAATGTCTTCTATTCGTTGAACATCTCAAAGGACCAGCTCTTCAATGGTTCTCTAGGCCAATCGATAACTTCAATCAGCTGTCCGCGGCATTCCTCAAACACTATGCAGGTTTATGGAGCGAAGAATGTCCGACGCAGATCTATGGACCATGGGCAAGGACAAACTGAGATTACGAAATTTTATCGAGCGGTTCAATTTGGTACTGTCAAAAGTAGAAGGGATAAGTGACGAGGCCGCGTTACAAGCATTGAAGAAAGCTCTGTGGTTCGACTCGAATTTCTGAAAGGAGATCGCGTTGAATGCTCCGACCATGATTCAGGATGCGTTGCATCGAGCAACAAATTTCACGGCAAACAAAGAAGAGATGAAGGTCCTAGCCCAGAAGCATGGAAAAGCAAAGTCTGCAAGCTATCCTCCCCATGCTCCAAACCCACCGAACAACTGGAAGGTAACCAAGGTTCTGGGTACGTTCAACATGAAGGAGTTTTCAAAGGAGTTCATAGTTACCGAGTTGACTCGCCAGGTTATGGCCGAGGACAAGGCCAAGGCCGAGGAAAAGAAACATGGAACAACATGTTGACCAAGGGCCAAGGATCTTACGACGAAACGGCTTTTTGCGAACATCATCGTATTTTCGGACACTCGACTGCAAATTGCCGTATTCTGGGTTTAAAACTCGCTGCAAAGTTGGCAACTGGCCAACTTAAAGGTGACATTAGTCTCAAATATTTTGACATGGATATCAACGCCAATCGTCTCGAGCAGGCGAACGAAGATCCTCCTAAGCAAAAAAGGCAAGACGATGAGGCACTACAATCTAGATCCAGAAGACGGATAAACATGATAAGGGCGGATCTCACTACTACTCATATACTGTCTCGTCGATTAAAGCTTTTCAACAACAAGCCGACATCAGCGTTATATGGTCAGCGCCCTCTAAGTTTCCAAGCGACGTTATCTCTTTCGAAGAAAGGGAAACCACCGTAATTGATAAACCACATGACGATCCTCTCGTGGTTGAATTGATCATCGGTGATTGTGACGTAGCCCGTGTATTGGTCAATACGAGCAGTACGGTGTATATAATCTTCAAAAAACTCTCAAAAGAATGAACATCGAGTTGTTCGACATAGTGGCAACCCCGAAACAGTTGACTCGATTCTCCGGAGAAACGACAATGACAATTGGAACGATCAAACTGCCTGTTCAGGCTGGAGGGGTCATCAAGATCGTCGAGTTTTCCATAGCCGATCACCCAGCGATCTATAACGTCATTGTCGGAACACCTTGGTTAAATTCAATGCACGCTGTAGCCTGAACCTACCATCTCTGCATAAAATTTCCAATGCCGAGCGGAGTAAAAACAATCTTGGGGAGCCAGAAAGAATCCCGTGTGTGCTTCCTAGCTGCACACAAACTGAGAAACCCTATCACTGATCCTGTAGACAAGTCAGAGCGCAAGAAGATGAAAACAGATATAGAGCCGGTGAAAGAGCTCTCCAAAATCTTATAGCAATTACAGATCGGGGAGGATCGCGAAGAGGAAGCGGCCGAACCAACCTGTGATCCTGCCATTTCGATGTGTATAGATGATAATCGTCCAGAATGGCGTGTGGAAATCGGAGCAAAACTCGATGAGAAAATCAAGGACGAGCTCGTTTCCTTCTTAAAAAAGAACATAGACACTTTCGCATGGGCAGTGGAGGATATGCCCGGAATCGATATCAGCATAGCCAGTCATGTGCCGAACGTTGATCCAACCTTCATACCAGTAAAGCAGAAGAGACGGAAACTCGGGCCAGAAAGAGCAAACACAGTCAACGACGAGGTGGAAAGGCTCTTGCAAGTTGGATCAATCATAGAAGTGAAGTACCCGGATTGGTTGGCCAATCCAGTAGTCGTGAAGAAGAAGAACGGGAAGTGGAGAGTGTGCGTAGATTTCACCAATATGAACAAAGCATGCCCTAAAGACAGCTTCCCACTTCCACATATAGACCGACTGGTCGAGGCGACAGTAGGAAATAAACTCTTGTCATTCATGGATGCTTTCTCCGGATACAATCAGATCCTGATGAATCCCGGTGATCGAGAAAAGACAGCCTTCATTATGGATTGTGGAATATATTGCTACAAGGTGATGCCTTTCGGTCTCAAGAATGCTAGAGCCACATATCAACATTTAGTGAACAAAATGTTTGGTAATCAACTCGGAAAGACGATTGAAGTCTACATAGACGCTATGCTGGTGAAATCATTAGAAGAAAAGGATCACCTAACACATTTGGAGGAGTGTTTTGATCTGCTGAACTTACACAAGCTGAAGCTGAACCCGACGGAGTGTAGATTCGCAGTTACATCGGGAGAATTTCTTGGTTACTTAGTTTCTCATCAAGGTATCAAAGCAAATGCCAAGCAGATTAACGCACTTATCCAGATGGTTTCACCAAAGACAAAACGTGAAGTGCAAAACCTGACTGGAAGGGTTGCTGCGCTCAACCGCTTTATTTCGCGATAAACCGACAAGTGTTTACCTTTGTACAACACTTTACGAGGAAATAAGAAGTTCGAATGGATAGATAAATGTGAAGAAGCTTTCCAGCAGTTGAAAAAGTACCTTGCTAGTCCACCGGTGCTTGCAAAACCAGTCAAGGGAGAGCCGCTCTTCTTGTATACCGCAATCTCTGCCACGACAGTAAGCGGAGTGCTAATTCGAGAAGGATGGGGAGAGCATAAGCCAATTTTTTATCGGTTGTCATGTCCGCCAAGAAACTAAGGCCATACTTTCAATCACACTCTATCGTGGTCCTAAACACTTTCCCCTACGATCCATTCTACACAGCCCAAGTCAATCCGGGAGGCTGGCCAAATGGGCTATCGAATTGAGCGAGTACGACATTGAATATCGCGGGCGAACTTTCGCAAAGTCACAAGTGTTGGCTGAATTTTTGATCGAACTTCCGGACGAAAGCATACTGAAGAGAATCCGAGTACAATTTGGCAACTCCACGTCGACGGCTCGTCGTCCAAAAGTGGCTTAGGAGTTGGAATACGTTTGACATTGCCAACAGGTGAAGTATTCGAACAGTCATTCCTCCTAGGCTTTCGCGCCTCCAACAATGAAGCAGAGTACGAGGCCCTCATTGTCGGAATGAAGCTTGCACGAGGACTTAAGATTGACTGCATGGAAGCATATCTAAAGATCGTGAAAGACTTGGCTGCGCAGTTTAAAGAGTTCGCACTAACGCCTATCCCAAGAGGAGAAAACACTTCAGCCGACGCATTGGCAGCTCTTGCGTCCACCTCTGATCCAGACATGAAGCAAATTATCCCGGTGGAATTTATTAAAAACCCGAGTATCACTCTTCCAGAAACAGTGAGTGTAATTACTCGATCTCAAGCCGCCTAAAAAGTAAAAGAGAAAATCAGTGCAACGGACATCGGTGAGAACGACGGTGAAATGCAAGAAGCCGTACACAACGATTCAACGGTTCGAGACAAGGCAGACACGGGGGATGAAGATCTCGAATCTCAAACGAAAAAGACACAATCAATGAGGATGAAAATCCTGCAAGATTTTCCTCAGTCGAAGAGGAAGCAGCAGCCAAGAAAGAGGACTCCATACCGCTCTCTGCCGACATCAACCCTCCCCCGAAACTGAAGCAGTCGAGATGGGCAAAAATTCACAAAAAAGGAATACGGCTGCAACAAAAAGTGGCTAGACGACATCCGAGGATACATCTACGATGGCATCTTGCCTTATGATAAATGGGCAGCTCGTAAGCTTCGGGCACAAGCAGCTCGTTACATCCTGCTCGACGGGAACGTTTTCAAATGGAGATTCTCGCGACCATTACTCACTTGCATTGAAGAAAAGGAGGCAAGAAAAATCATTGAAGAAGTCCACAGTGGTTCCTGCGGTAACCATTCTAGAAGACGAGCTTTGGCCATAAAAATCAAACGACATGGTTATTACTGGGAAAAGTTTTCTGCTAGATGTGAGAAGTGTCAATGTCACACGCCAATGATTCATCGGCCAACCGAGATGCTTTCCTCAATCTCATCACCTTATCCATTCATGCGATGGTCCATGGACATTGTCGGACCTTTACATCCCTTGAAATAGAAACGGTTTTTACTAGTCTTGACGGACTATTTTTCAAAATGGGTTGAGGTAGATTTTTACGCCAGTATAACAGACGCACAAGTAGAAAGTTTTGTATGGAAGAATATCATATGCCGACATGGAGTACCATACGAGATCGTTACCGATAATGGTTCGCAATTCATCTCTACATGATTCGAAGCTTTTTGCAAGAAATGGAAAATCCGACTTAGCAAATCCACCCCCCAGATATTCGCAAGGAAATGGCCAGGTAGACGCATTAAATAAGATAATTCTTGACGTTCTCAAAAATGCCTTGGCGAAAAGAAAGGACGGTGGGATGACGAACTGGAAGTCGTATTGTGGTCTCATCGGATAACACCACGACGAGCAACCGGAGAAACTCCATTTGCCCTTGTTTACGGGATGGAATGTGTAATTCCACCGGAAATACATTTTCCTGGAGTTCGGCGAAGACTTCTACCAAAGCAGGAAGGACTTAAGCATCTGTTAATGCTCGATGAGCTCGATCTAGTTAATGAAAGACGTGACCAAACATTAATCCGGGTTACTAACTGCTAGAACACTACGGCGAGATACTATAACTCAAATGTCAGAAATCAGAGGTTTTATGAAGAAGACTCGGTATTGCGAGAAGTTTTCCAAAACACGGCGGAAAGGAATTTCGGCAAACTCGGAGCCAACTGGGAAGGGCCTTACAAGATCACTAAGGTAGTTTGGCCTGGAGTCTACGAACTCGCCAACATGGCAGGCGTTCCAATACCACGATCATGGAATGCAAGGCACTTAAATAAGTACTATCACTGATTTACTTTATATGAACTACGGGGCGGCTTGATCCCTGCAAAGGGTACGTAGGCAGCTCATCTTCGGATGGGTTTAGCTGTCTCCTCCTTTAAAAAGGGGGGGGGAGTGGGGTACGTATACTCGTTGTAACAGATTCTATCAATGCAAAGTTTTACGATACATCTTCTGCGTGTTACTAGTCTTAACAAAACAGACATCACATTACATCCTTCACGGATTATTTAATTTTCGCAATCGAACAAACATCTCCCTTCATCCTCATTGCTGCTGGCCACAATAATGAACTCTTACATCCATTTTGGATCTAACCATTAGATCTTACCAGATTAAAATCACGCTATATAAATATATGTTCATTATCGGAGCAGATATGTTTACGGTAACTTATCTGTAAACCGAAATGATCATCTTAAACCCATCAAAAAAATCGTTGGTCGAAATGTATATGTTCGTTATCAGAGTAAATATGTTTACGGTAACGTATCCGTAAACCGAAATGATCATCTAAAACCCAACAAACGAATTGTTGGTCGCAACAACTCTTAAACAAAACACTAAAAAAATATCATCTATCCAAAATCATTTTACAAGTTACCACCGGACTTAGGCAAACAAAGCCTTCAGAATATTAGTGCTTTGGATAAAAATTCCTACCTACGAACTAAGCCTAAACGATCAAAGCACTTCTGCAAAATCGAATCATTCATACTGCCTTAGTTGTTAAATACATGATGAAACAAACCAGTGTAAGACAAAAAAATAATATCCGAAACCGCAACTTCGCTATTTATCTCATATCAACTAACATTATCGTCAATACAAGGCAAAAATTTGTAAGAGTTCAGAACAAAATCAAAGTGGATAAAGCCAATCCAAGCACCAAACGAGTTAACTAAACGAAAAAAGAGTGTCATAGATTTCAGCCATTTTAAGGTTCACGTTCTCTAGCACAGGGACATCAGAACGCCAGAACTTCGGTGCCCCTCTGTCATCCACTTCAACAGCCCTCGCCAAATGAGTATCTCCAGTTTGTTCGAGGTTCTCATTAGAAAAAGGATCTGGATTGTTCTTCGTAGACGGCTCACCATCACTCGAATCTGATGACATCGGGTCCAGCGAGCTCTTCTTTGAATTCATCTCGGCAATACCTGGAGTCCCCTGTTCGAGCTGGAGAAGTTCCGAATTCCAACATTTCTAGCAGCCATTTCCATTGGCTGGATATCATTAAGCTCGGCCAATATATCGGAATGAAAAGGCGACACCCACAGATCCTGCTCTAGATCGGTAATAATCCTGGCAAACTCCTCATAAGGTCCTCCCATCTCGGTGCCCCTAGCAGCAAGACTTTCCATCTCGGCATCAAGATTCGGAGGATCTTCACCCTTAAGAAGTTCAATGAGCTGAAGATTGCCCTCAACTTGAGCTAGATCCAACATGTCCACCTTCACCTGATTGATCTTCACGATCTTTGCTTTAGCCTTGGAAACTTTTCCTTGAATCTTCGCCTCTTGAAGCTCGTTGGCTGTCTCCAGTTGCCTCGTGAGGTCGGCTATCTTGGAATCACGGTGAACTTTACTGTTCTCCAATATTTTGACTCTCTTTTCCGCCTTGGCACTACTAGTCTCAACCACTCCTTTCTTGGATCGAAGATCATTCACCTGCTTGGTGGTCCTTTCAAGTTCATCTTGAAGATCCAGGGCCTTCTTTCTTGCATCTTCAATGGGAACCCTATCCAGATGAGCTTCTCGGTCGTAGTCAAGAGCCAGTTGGTTGATATGCGCGAGAAACTACGAATAAAAACAAATCATGCCTTAAAACGACAGAACGACCATCGCGGAACATAAAAAATAACAGAAAAATCAATCGACCGCGTAGCTTGACACCACGCATAGCCATCTCGGCATAGGTTCTATCGTGAATTAGAGTATCCAGAGGGGGAAGTTAACTCCAGGGCGAGTACCTTTAGAAAAAAGAAGAGCAGAAGCGGAGCACTCATTGTAGAAACTCTCTGATGCCGGAGCATTAGAAGGCGTCGAGTCGGTAGCAATCCGAGCAGCCCCATGTTTCTTTGATCTCTTCTTAGGCTTCCCCTCGGCTGGGGCTTCATCCTTGGTGCATTTTCGGCTTTGCTCAACACCTTCTTTATCCTTTCCCTTGTCCTTGTGTCGAACAAGGGAAGACTCGGTAGGTCAGCAAGTCTAGACAACTTCCCGCTAGCTCGAAATAACAGAATTTAACTCAGGAAGGTCCAAAGTCGACGGTGGTTCAACATGTACTTTGATATTCTGAGCTTCCGTCTCAGCTCGGGCCAATGCCTCTGCAGCCGCTTTAGCTCTGGCAGCTTGTTTATCGCGCTAGGTCGGTCTCCCCATTTCAAGAATGTCTTCGGAGGATTTAGATGAAGATGAGCTCGCAAAAGAGAAACCGGCAAGACGAGCTCAGGCTTTCTCTACTGTTTGGAAAGTAAAACTCTTGTCCCAGTTACACTTTCGAGCAGCAAGAGTATGGCACTTCGGCAGCGGATTAGGCACTGCAAAAGAAGAAATCAATAAGAACAAAGCTTCATAAGACAAAAATAAAAATCGATCTCGTTGCCAGAAATGGGGCGGCTACCCATTTTCTGCCAACTCATCCTAACCAACTCGATGCCTTCGGCACCTACGGACTCCTCAGATACAGACACGTAAAAGAACAAGTCCATCCATTGAGCATCTTTGCTCGAAAACCCCCTGATGATACGATGGAGTCTTTTGTTGGTGGCATAGTAAACGAACTTGTCATTACGCCCAGTTCGTTTGAAAGTCAAAAGAGTCATCAGGTGGTAGACTCCAATCTCTTCATCACATTCGTAGCTTCTCACCAAGATCCCAATTATATGACGAAGCCCTCGAGGTGTGATTTGACCCAAAGATAGTCGATATTTTCCTAAGAAGGCAAGGATGACATGTGGAATCAGGAACCAAAGGAAACATAGGTTGAAGAAACTCTCGTATAGGGTGAAATGGCCTGGTGGCAGATCGTCAGCTCGCCCAGATGAAGACGGAAGCAAAATTTCGACTCCTTCGAAAATTTGAAATCTCTGTCTAAGCAATTCAAGTGATTCCGACGTCGAAAGCATTGAACCTGGCGGATCGGGAACTCTCTTTTTGGGTTTACGCTTTCTCGGAGCTCGGCTTTTTAGAGCAAACAAGCAATCATATCCTTGTCGCATCTCGGCATAATCAAATTCATCAAGCTCGGTTTTCACTACAAAGGGATTCTCCGCCTCATCAAAAGGGTCGTCAATCAGAGAAGGAACGTCGAAATTAATCAACTTCGTTGCACCTCCAGAGTCCGCTTCAAGAGAATGTAATTTTTTCTCCCGAAGAGCGAAGGACCGTTCGATAACTTCCCCGAGTCATCTAAACTTGCGGACTCCCATACGGAATCCATCTCGGCTCGAGATTGAAGCCATGAGCTCGATACATCATCAGAAATCTGATCGGCAGCTAGCGAGGAACTCTGAGAAGTCATTTAAACTCGGCAGTTTTTAAGGAGCGTAATCAACCACGGATCTCTAATTCCACAAACAGAGTCGAACTCGGCAAAGCCCGAAAAGCAGATCAAACTCGCGAAAAATCCCAGAAACAAATCAGATTTTGCGGATGTTTTCAAGGGAGGTCAGAGGATCCAGGGGAGTTCGACGGTGCGGTCGTATGGATTAAGAAACCCTAAAAAACTTAATTTAAAAACAAGGAGAGAGAAGGGAGAAAAAGAGGATACCTGTTTTACAAATTTTTGGAGAGTTGAAGTTATGAGAAAAATCTCATGGAACTCGGGCATATAGAGATATTAAAAGTAGAAAATGACGTCATTTGTCTCGGGAATCGGCGAAACGGTTACACACTTCAAGAAAATCAAATATTGAAATTTCTACCAAGTACAAAAGTTCGCCGAGCTGAAACCTGAAGAATGAAAAAACCCGAGCTGAACGTTGTCAAAGAACGACAACTCGTTAAGACAACAACACAAGCTCGGAATGATCGACAGAATTTTGCACAATGAAATTTCCGAACTCGATTTTTGACTTGGCACACGCGAAGAATAAGCCAACTCGGCCTCATGAGAAACGAGCTCAAACGACGGCAACAATAAGCACAAACTCGAAAAAGGGGTTTGTTCTTCTCGCTACCTCTTGGAAAATGTGATCACACGAGCTCGTTTAACATAAACACGCGAGCTCGATGACACGATTACGCGAGCACAAGATTTCGTGAGCTCGGCTCGGGGTAAAGGGAAGATAGTTCGTGGACTTCGCCTTTCCATGCTTCAGGGCCAGGATCTTTACTTCTTCTTCATTGGAGGCGAAGTCCATTGCTCGATGCAATGCATCCTGGATCATGGTTGGAGAGTTTAGTGCAATCTCCTTCCGATAATCTGAGTCGAACCACAGGGCTTTCTTCAATGCTTGCAACGCGGCTTCGTCACTTACGCCTTCTACCTTTGACAGTACCGACTTGAATCGTTCGATGAAAGTTCGTAACGTCTCGTTTTGTCCTTGTCCCATGGTCCATAGATCCGCATCGGATGTTCGGTGCTCCATGAATATAGCATAGTTTTTGAGGAATGCCGACGACAGCTGATTAAAATTGTCGATCGAATTTCTTCCCAGCCTAGAGAACCATTGTAGAGTTGGTCCTTTAAGGTGCTCAATGAACAGGAGACATTGACTAGCGTCTTCTTCTCCTTCTCTGAAGTTTGCTCATCCCATTGCTATTGCGAAGGCGGTCAAGTGCTCTTTTGGATCAGCTTTTCCTTCGTAAACCGGTATCTTCATCTTCCCCAGATCAGAAACCCTTGCCTTAGTAATTTGAGTCGTGAACAGGGTGTTCTGTGCTTCTTCAAGCACTCGGACAAGTTCGGGAGCCTTGCTCGTAGCCCTATGCATCTAAGATCGAATGAATCTCATCTCAGCGGCAGCTCACTCCATGCCGGCCTGAATCTCAGCCATCTCCTCCTTCTGGGCTCGGACTATCGCTTTTTTGCTCTTCTTTGATCTGGGCTCGTTGGGCCCAGAGGATGTTCTCCACTTCCTCGGTGAAGTCTTGATCATGGCCGAGGTTGGTATTGCTTCGTTCGATTCAAGTTCGGGTTGCACCTACGAGTTCAGCTTCGCGGTGGTGTTCCAAGTCATGTTCACCCTCTGGGTTGTCCTCCAGGTTGATCATCGGATTCGTTCCATCCACAGTCTGCATGTTTGTCTCTTGCGGTGCTGCATTAAGTTTGGGGGTTGCAATTGGTTGGTTTAGAGGAAGTAGTCCGCCTTGGGTTCTCGGCGCGTGGTGAGGCGTCGAGAAATCGAGGGCCGTTGGATTGAGACATCAAAGGAGGCGCCTTATTAGGTCAACTCCTGAGCCCCTACCTCGGGTTCGGCTTGCCGTCGCGAAGACTTCCAGCTTGTCTGTCATCGTCGTGTTCAGCTTATTCTGCTCCTCCGCCTTTTTGAGCAGCGTCTCTAGCATCGTGTTTATCTGAGTCAGGGCCTCCGAGCTCGTCTCCAAAGCTGCAAGCGCTGGTGCATCTTTCTCTTTGGATCCATCAGCCATGATGTCCTGAGGATCGTCAGTTCATCTTGCTCCGTCGTCGGTCATCTTCTTCGGATCGTTCGTACGGTGGTTCCTTGGAGTAAGAAAGTTTCAATCTCCCTCCTTCTAGCGCCAAATTGTGGGAGTCAAAATTAACACAATTAGATTTGTCGGAGGTTTGTTTAGAGGGATGAAATTTCTGCGTATGAACCACGAAAGCGAAGATCCAAAGATGGTTTTTATTTAGCTGTTTCGAAAAAGCATTTCGTACAAGTGTTTGAGAGCACAAAGTCTAGGGTTTTTGCTCAGTAAATGGCGGATCCCTTTTTCGAGAGACGTACATAAATATATATATACTAGTTTGAGTCGGCCAGGTTAATCCCAAAGGGATTAGGAAAACTTCCTAATCCTTCGGGATTTTCCTTTTAGCTAAGCCGGGTTGACTTCATGGGCCTTTGGATCGTGGTAGGCCGAAGATGGGCTTGTTGTCTTCGTATAGAAATGACTTTGGCCGCGGCTTTGTATAGAAATGACTTCGGCCGCGTTGTCTTCTGGCTTCGTATAAAATTGACTTCAGCCATACAGCTCCGTATGGAAATGACTTCGGCCGGACAGCTTCGTATAAAATTGACTTCGGCCAGACAGCCCCGTATAGAAATGACTTCGGCCAGGCAGCTTCGTATAGATTTGACTTCGGCCAGACAACTTCGTATAGATTTGACTTCGGCCAGACAGCTTCGTATAGAATTGACTTCAGCCAAACAGCTCCATATAGAAATGATTTCGGCCAGGCAGCTTCGTATAGATTCCACTTCTGCCAAGATTGGCTTCGGCCGAACTGGACCCGTGCCCAAAGTGGTGTTGGCTGAAGTGCCTCGTTGGCCAAAATCTCTGTTGGCCGAAGTGGATCGTTGCCGAAGTTAAACTTGTGTGTGTGCCGATGTGAGCCTCCTTGCCGATGTGGGCTTCCCAAAGTGGAGCCTCCTTGCCGATGTGATCCCTCTTGGCCGAAGTGGAATTGCCGATGTCTCTATTTTACCGAAGTGAGCTGCGTGTTGCGTGTTGCCGAAGTGCCTTGTTTGGCCTAAGTGTCCCATTTGGCCGATGTTGACTTTGCCGATGTGGCTTATCGCAGAAGTGGCCATGTTGGCCGAAGTCTCCTCTCTCGCCGAAGTCTCCTCTCTCGCCGAAGTCTCCTCTCTCGCCGAAGTCTCCCCTGCCGAAGTGGCCATGTTGGCTGAAGTCTCCGTACTTGGCTGAAGTTTCCTCTCTGGCCGAAGTCTCCCCTGCCGAAGTGGCCATGTTGGCCGAAGTGGAGGCGTTTGGCCGAAGTCTCCCTCCTTTGCCGAAGTGGGGATGATTGCCGAAGTGGCCTCTTCGGCCAAAGTGGAGGTGTTGGCCGAAGTTTCCATTGGCCAAAGTGGATCATTCTCGAAGCCTCCTTCTCTTGCCGATGTGGAGCTGCCTTGGTCGAAGTGGCCTTGCCGATGTTTTCTTCTTGCTGAAGTCTTCCTTTGTCGGGGTGGAGCCTCCTTGGCTGAAGTGGAATCTTCGTGCCGAAGTCTCTGTTTGCCGAAGTGGAGAGCTTGGCCAAGATAGACAGCTCGGCCGAGGTAGACAGCTTGGCCGAAGTGACTCTCCGTGCCGAAGTAGATTCGTATCACGGACACAGTGAGCTCGTATCGTGCCTAAATAGATTCGTATAGAAACGACTTAGGCCTTGTGCGATTTCTTGTATTTCCATACTTAGCCATTTTCCCATTGATCATAGCTGAGTGGGTTTTGACCCCAACATGTACCCCGATCCATGGTATAGCAAACGAATGGGGTGTCATGACCCACGATGAAGAAACTGGGTCGTGTACCCCGATCCATGGTACAGCACACGGATCGGGTGTCATGACACACGGTGAAGAAACTGGGTCGTGTACCCCGATCCATGGCACAGCAGATGGATCGGGTGTCACAACCCACGGTGAAGAAACTGGGTCGTGTACCCCGATCCATGGTACAGCAAACTGATCGGGTGTCACGATCCATGGTGAAGAAACTGTGTTGTGTACCCCGATCCATGGCACAGCAGACGGATTGGGTGTCACGACCCATGGTAAAGAAACTGGGTCGTGCACCACGATCCATGGTACAACAAACGGATCGGGTATCACGACCCATGGTGAAGAAACTGGGTCGTGTACTCCGATCCATGGTACAACAAACGGATCGGGTGTCACGACCCATAGTACGGCACCGTGAACCATGGTGTCACCCGAGCCGTGAACCATGGTGTCACCCGAACCGTGAACCATGGTGTCACCCGAACCGTGAACCATGGTGTCACCTGAGCGGTGAACCATGGTGTCATCCGAACCGTGAACCATGGTGTCACCCGAGCCATGAACCATGGTGTCACTCGAACCGTGAACCAAGGTGTCACCCGAACCGTGAACCAGGGTGTCACCCGAGCCGTGAACCACGGTGTCACCCGAGCGTGAACCACGGTGTCACCCGAGCGTGAACCATGGTGTCACCCGAGCCGTGAACCATGGTGTCACTCGAACCGTGAACCAAGGTGTCACCTGAATCATGAACGAGGGTGTCACCCGATCCGTGAACCACGGTGTCACCCGAGCCGTGAACCATGGTGTCACCCGAACAATGAACCATGGTGCCACCAGTGCCGTGAACCATGGTGTCACCCGAGCCGTGAACCACGGTGTCACCCGAGCCGTAAACCACGGTCACCCGAGTCAGGAATCATGGTGTCACCAGAACCGTGAACCATGATGTCACCCGAGGCGTGAAGCATGGTGTCACCCGAGCCGTGAACTATGGTGCCACCCGAGCCGTGAACCATGGTGTCACCCGAACCGTGAACCATGGTGTCACCCGAGCCTTGAACAATGATGTCACCCGAGCCGTGAAGCATGATGCCACCCGAGCCATGAACCATGGTGTCACCCGAGCCGTGAACCCTGGTGTCACCCGAGCTGCTCAGCTACTGCCATCCGAGCCAAAGCCTAAGGATAAGGAGTTGGGCCGAGTTGAGCAAATGAACGTGTGGGCCGAGACGATGAGCCCATGAATCAAAGCCTATCGCGGTGGCGGGCTTTGCTAAAAGGAAATCCCGAGGAATTAGGAAATCTTCCTTATCTCTTTAGATATTGACCTAGCCGACTTAAACTTGTATATATACTCATGTACACCCTCAGAAAAAGGGCTCCGCAATTTAACCTAGCAGAACTCTATACTTTTGCTCTGATATGAAAAGCTTTCTAAGCAGCTTAATAAAATACCATCTTTGGATCTCTGTTTGTGTTTTTAGTGGTTTTTGCTGAGAAATTTCATCACCCTTAACAAACCCTTGACAAATTTAATTGGTGTGTATTTGCACTCCCACAAAGATTACGTCCACCGTGCTGCCGGTGTCTACCAACAAGCGTGCTACATCACAATCGTTGATAATCAATTCGATCACGAGAGGGTCATCGTGTGGCTTGTCGATTCGATTGTCTCCCTTTCATTGAATGAGATCACGTCGTTCGGAAATTTCGAGGGTTTGGACCACTTAATGCTGACATCTGCCCGTCGCTGGAATACTTTGATCGATGAGACAGTATCCGACCAATAATGAGATCCCCCCATTATCATGCTTATCCTTTTTTTGATACGGAGGGTGTCACCTCGTCATCCTGTCTATCATGCTTAGATTGATCTTCCTTTGTCTGGTCGGGTTTGTATGCATTTACGTCCATCTCGAAATTCTTAAAGCTGATGTTTCCTCCAAGTTCGCCAACTGCTAACTTTGTGGCAAGTTTTAGGCCGAGAATGCGGCAGTTTGCGGTGGAATACCCATAGATGCGGTGGAATACTCAATCCTTCCAATTTGGACATGACCGCTTTGAATCTTCTGACGAAACTTCGGAGTGTTTCATTCTGCCCCTGAGCTAGGGTCCACAGGTTGGCATCTAAATTCCCAAGATCCATGAATATCGAGTAATGCTTCAGGAATGTTGCAGACAGTTGGTTGTAGTTGTCGATGGAGTTTCTCTCGAGCCTGGAAAACTACTAGAGTGTCGGGCCTTTGAGGTGTTCCACAAAAAGGAGGCATTGTCCGGCATCTTTTTCACTTTATTTGAAGTTAGAGCGACCCATGGCTATGGAAAAAGCTATTAGATGCTCCTTCGGGTCAGTTTCCCTTCGTAAACTGGAACTTTCATCTTTCCTGGATCGGCAATTCTCGCACTGGTGATCCGTGCCGTGAATGGGGTGTTCTGTGCTTCTTCCAGTATGCGCTCTATTTTGGGCACCTTGCTTGTTGCTTTGTGCATCATGGATCGGACGGCTTTTATGTCAGCGGCTGCTCGGTCCATATCCCCATCTATCCGAGTTTGCTCGGCCCAGAGGATGTTCTCTTCCTCTTCAGTCAGTTCTTGATCTCATTCTGGGATGACTTCGCGTTGTTCGGTTTGGATTTGGCCAACTGCTGGGAGCTCAGGGTCATCGCGGCTCTCCGTGTTGCGCTCCACTTGATCTTCCTCTTCTAGATTGATGATCGGGGCCGGCTCATCCTCCTTTGGTGCATCGCCTGCTCCTTGCGCTCCGGAGGTCAGGTTTGCTGAGTTTTGATGGAGCGGTGGCAATCTTCCATGGGTTCTCAGCACGTCGAGAGGGGTCGAGAAATCTAGGGCTGTTGGGTTAAGGCGCTTGACACAACGTCCGATCGGGTTTGAGATCCTGCTAATGGTTTGGGTCTCCGTTTCCAGGGCTTCCTACTTTTCTGTCATCGTGCCATTAAGCTTGTCCTGCTCGTCGACCTTTTTGAGAAGCTTCTCCAAGATATTCTATATCTCCATGAGTGTTGGCAAAGCCTCCCAGGCGTTATCAGGTTGGTTCGTCTGATCCTCCACGCCGGCATTTCTGGTCTCAGCAGCGTCCTCCTCTCCGTCTTTGGCCATCGTTCTTCGGATCGGTTTTGCATTGGTTTTTGGTGTAAGAAAATTTTGGTCCCCACAGACGGCGTCAAAATATGGGAGTTGAAACCCACACAACTATATTTGTCAAGACTTTTAAGGGATCTGAAACTTCTGAGTAAAAACCATGGAAGCACAAACAGAGATCCAAAGATGGTGTTTTTATTAAAGCCGTTTATAAAGTTGTTGCAGAGAATAACAAGTGTTTGCTAGGTAAAATTGCCCATCTTCTTTTCAAAGGGGATACATGGATATATACACACAAGTCTGAGTCGGCTAAGGCGACTCCTAAAGAGATAAGGAAGTTTTCCTATTCTTTCGCTTCTTTTCCTTCTTTCATGTCTATCTTCCTTTACCTTCTCAGCCCATAAGATTTCTGGTGTGATGCCTCGGCCCATTCTGATCCATTAAATTTTCTTGACTTGTCGTGAAAATCATGGCCTTTGGCTTGTAAATCATGGGCCGAGCCCCCATTTTTGGCTCGTCGCTTCGGGTGGCCGAAGCCTATGTTTGGATCGGGATGCATTCATATTCTGCGGCTTCACGGCTCGGGTGACGAAGAGCTCCATGGGTCGGATGGCACTTTCCTTCACGGCTCGGGTGGCGTTTTCCTTGACGGCTCGGGTGGCATTTTTCTCTACGGCTTGGGTGGCGGTTTCCTCTACGGCTTGGGTGGCATTTTTCTCTACGACTCGGGTGGCATTCAGTTCGGGTGGTATTTCAGGTAGTTAGACATAGCAGTTATGTACCCAAACCATTTTCGGGTGACACCCGAACCATTTTTGTGTGACACCCGAGCCATTTGAGTTTGGCTCGGGTGTTTAAGATACTTAGTTGACACTGAGCCATTTTAGTCATTTTCTCATCTGTTAACTTAAAGTGGGTGAAAATTGACCCCAACAAACTATCAAACTATTTTTATAGATGAAAACATCAAAGCTCATTTCGTCCTCTCTCTCTCTCTCTCTCTCTCTCTCTCTCTCTCTCCTCTCTCTCTCTCTCTCTCTCTCTTCTCTCTCTCTCTCTCTCTCTCTCTCTCTCTCTCTTTCTCTCTCTCTCTCTCTCTCTCTCTCTCTCTCTCTTTCTCTCTCTCTCTCTCTCTCTCTCTCTCTCTCTCTCTCTCTCTCTCTCTTATTTAACCAGGAAATGAAAGGGCACAAACTCCCTTGAGATGAATGACAACTCAATTTACTCTGCCACCGCTAAACCATCATAACAAAAGATACTCTGCCTTCAAAAAGACTACTCAATTTAGTCTGCTACCGCTCAACCATATCTAGAAAGTCGTGTCTCTTTGAAAACACATTAATTTGGTTATCAAAGAGAAAGTCATGTCTCTTTGTAATCCAAATGCACAATTTGTTGTAAACCTAAATGATATGACATATTATGCCAAACCCAAATGCACAAGTAAACATTTACACAACCCGAAACAGTGGTTTGGGAAACGGTAAAAAATAGTATTTGAAAACAGTGGTATAGTACGTCTATTGTTTATCAAAGACAAATCATTCATCTTCTTCGTCTCTCCCCGAGCCTTCCTCTGTTTTTTCATTGTTTGTGTTCATAATTTTCATGGCCGCTAACTGAATTTCAAGGGAACTTAAGTGTATCCAGAAGGATCCTCCTTCAAACTGCATCAGGGCAGGTATAAAACCTTATAAAACCGTGTATATTGTCTTTAATGGTTTTAGTTTAAAAAAATTATAAAACCTTATAAAATCTATAGAACTTCGAAGTCTTTTATGAAATTTACGTCGTTACCTTCTAGGATCTTTAAGAGTATTATTTTGATTCAATGTCTAGCATCTCCTTGTGTAGCTTTTGCTAATCGGATCTTAACTGATGTAGTATTTGTGTCTGGGTTGATTAAGAAATGAGTCTTATTTGTAACGTTTCTTTTAGGTCATGTGGCTGAGAGCTTGTACCATTGGAAAGCAGTTATCAATGGATCCTCTGATTATCCCTATGCAGGAGGATTTTTTTTGTCTTACCATTCATTCTCCTCCAAAATATCCGTTCAAGCCGCCAAAGGTTTGCTTTTTGAGTAACTTGTTATCTGTTGCAGTATGAAACTTCATCGATCTTTTGACACGTATTTTATTATTTCCAGTTGGCTTTCAAAACAAAGATTTTCCACAAAACATCAGTAGCAGTGGATGCATTGACTATGATATCTTAAGAAAAAAATAGTATCCTGGTTTTACCATGTCCAAGGTTTGAATTTTTTTTATTTTTAACAAAATTATGTTCGAAAAGAAAACTATTTCAGCCAAATATGTGTGTTAATGCGATGGATTTGTGTTATGGAATTAGGTTTTGATGTCAATTTGCTCGCTGATGACTGACCCAATCCTACATGATCCTTTGGTGCCGGAGATAGCTTATATTTACAAGACTGACAAATCCATGTTCGAGTCAACTGCACGAAACTGGACACGGAAGTATGCCACAGTATGATCAGAGTAAGGTGGTGGAAACAAACAAAAGATCTATTATTTGTTTAGTCAGTTACCTTCTTCGTTTTATTTTGTGTTTCTACAAAATTGTGTCAAACTTGTCCATTCGGGTTTTCTATGTTTCAGTTTTTATGATGACAATTATAATATTTTGCCTTATCTGCTTATATTCATCTACTAAAAATTAAAAATATCAGCTATTAAAAGTATAATTAGAGAATGCGCAGTTTCTGCTCATATTCTGCTTTCAATAGCATAGCCTGAGCGGACTCCGCATGTAATCTGCAAGTAACCGCAGAAACTGAGCCTTCTCTTTTAAGAGTATAAGCAGAGAAGGCGCAGTCTCTGCTCGTACTCTGCTTTGGACAGCAGAGGAGCAGTGGCTCTATTTAGTTTTAAATGTATTTAAATGTTTGATAAATACTAATCTCGAAAAATATCTTCTTTTTATGACTGTTAAGCGAAAAGAGGGTTTGCGGACTATTCGTGTTTCTTTCTCTCTCTCTGAATTCCATTTTCACTTTCTTTGGGACATTATAGTTTGGAATCATTAATGAAGAAAAAATATATTCCTTTTGGAAATGATAGTTCTACTTTCTTAATTCTTCCACTCAATCTTATTCGCCTATAAAAAGAAGAAGAATCCTGAAAACACTATAGAAGAGAAAGAAATAGATGAGAAGAAACACTCAAAGATTTTGAGATTTTACGGGTTATGGGTCCAATATTGGAACAATAGATTGAGAAGCAGACCTTGAACCATGGAATTTCGAAGAAGGAAGACTACACTCGAGGAAGTGATGGAGTACATGAAAACAGGTCAAAACTCTCAAGAACCACATTCATGGTTTGCTTCTTGAGAGTTTTGACCTATTTCATCATGTACTCAATCACTTCTTTTAGTGTGGCTTTTCTTTTCTCCTCGAAATTTTGACAGTTGTAAGTTTCTCCCATCCTCTTTATTTCGATCATGGATCCATCACTTGTACAATCTACAAGTCCCTGTAGAAAAAGGAGACATTTGATCTGTTTTGCTCTCTGGTTTATGGGTTGATATTATATTGGAGAAAGTGAACAGGACGTGATGTGAACAGAGAAGGCACAGTCTCTGCTCATACTCTGCATCCGATAACAGAGGATGAGCGGACTCTGTTTGTAACATGCGCCTTCTTTGCTTATACTCAGTGGAAACCGCGCCCTCTCTGCGTATATTCATGTACTAAGGGTTACAAAAATCAGCTATTAAGAGTATAATTAGAGAAGGCGCAGACTCTGCATCTGACAGCAGAGGATGAGCGGACTATGTTTGTAATATGCGCCTTCTTTGCTTATTCTCACCGGAAACTGCACCTTCTCTGGATAGTGGCTTCACGTTCATTTGTATGTGTAGAGTTTAGCTCGGGTAGGTCCAAGTTCAGGAACTCTTCTTCATTCACACATTCCTCTTGCACTTCTGGTTGCATATCTTGGTCTCCATCGCTATCCAAAAGGTTGCCATCTTCTTGGGGTATCTCAACTTCATAGTATTCTTCCTCCTCAATGTCAAACTCAAGATTTGCTACGCTCTTGAGGGAAGTGAGCTTCTTGTTTGGAAGAAGGAAGTGATGTCTTTCGTCGTCACGATTTGCAAGCATGTAGATGCATGGTGGATATTCATAGTTGTTATTTTTTAATGATTTTTGCCCGGACTAGAAAATCGATACAGATGTAGTTCTTATCCATGTTTGGCGCGATCTTGGAGATGTTGATACGTTGACAAATATAGGTGTAAGAACTCCACCGATGGAAATGTAAGGGCTCGTATATGTGCGGATGGAAGGCAACATTCTAGCAAATATCGCCCCTTAGTTCACTTCATTTCCACGTTCATCTTTGTATGCTTCCTCATCTTCATCATCCACTAGCAAATTCTTGACTCCCTGAAAGAGGAAGTTGAGCTCATCTCTCGTTGCCGCGTTGGCCTCCTTTTTCGCGTAAAACGTAATGTCCAAAACCAATGACATATTTTCTTATAGTGTTTACTCCATAAATTCAATAAAAACATTATGTTGAGCAAATAAAAAAACTTCACATATATATTTACCAATGTTAAACAAAATCGCTTAGGCGTCGGCTAAGCACTCGACAATGTGTAGACGCCAAATTTTCTTCAATTCGGTTACCCAAATTGTTCGATCGGGTTAGACGCTTTGTTTTGTCCAAAATCGGTCTAGTCGCTCCAATCGTCTGGTTTAATAGTTGGTTTAATTTTTTATATTTTTTTTCTATAGTTTCTAAAATGGTGGCGTTTAAATAAGTGAAGGAAAGAATAAAAAATAAATTTAAAAATAAATAGGAAAATGTCGTGGGTTACGGTTAATTGATTTGATCTATGCATTTTAATGACTCTCTGCATCCTCTTGTTCTCTGATTCTTCTCTAAATTGTGACCATGTCCCATGTCCCATGTCCCATGTCACCAACTCCAACTAATTACAACAAGTAGTACCTCTCATTTTCTTTCTCATATTTAGTTTACCTTTGACCCTTCTTCTCTATCCCGCGTTTGTTATATTATTATATAAAACAGGATACGCTCGACGTGAGCGTGACACGTGGAAAATTGTAACTCACGAGATTTTGATAAGTGTCAATTAGTCGATTAGATTCTAACACGTGTCAAATATTTAAATATGTAAGTTTTTCTTTACTGTGTTCGATATCAAAATTGTTAATTATCCAAAAAATAGAAATAACCTAAAATGGAAAAAAATCAAACACAAAATAATTTTACAATTGCATAAAACCTCTATGCGAATAATTATATAAGATATTTAGTTGAAAGCAATTTTTTCAAAAGAGTAATTTAACATAAAAAAAAATTAGAAAAAGGAAAAACAACAAACTATATTATTAAAAAAAAATTACCATATCATGTTCCTATCGTTATATATAGGCAGAGACTTAGCATATCTTCTTATTATATAAAGCAGGATGCGCTCAACGTGAGTGCGACACATAAGCAAAATTATAACTCACCAGATCGTGACACGTGTTAATTTTAATTTAAATTGTGACATGTGTTAAATCTAAATAATATAGAATAGAAGATTTTCTTCTATAAATCAGTTATTTCTTAGATCAAATTGTTGTGTACATAAATGGAAATAGTAAGATAAAAGAAAATGAAAATAAGACATATTATTGGACAATTAAAAGAAAATAGTAAATAAAAAACTATAAAAAAAGAAAAAGAAAAAATATTATTTCATGTTGCACAAAAAGACATATTATTTCCAATTTCTAAAAGTATTAAGAAGTTTTTTTCCTATACGTAAATTGAAAAAAGTTTTCATTTGAAAATGAAATAAAAAGTAAAATAAAATTCTTAAAAAATAAAAGTTAAACTTGACGAAGATATAAACTTTTAATTTGATGATTAATTGCAAAACATATGTGATCATTAATATCTATATATCATATTGAGAATATTGAAAGGTTTTTTTTAAAATAGTTAAATAAATAGTGAACTTGACTAAAATAGAAAATTAAATTTAAATTCGATAATTAATCACAAATCATACATGGCCAATTGTTTCAATATAATAGAATTTTAACTTTGTGTTTTCGTTTTATATAAATAAATAAAATTCCGTTGTAAAGAATTAGGTGAATGGTAAATTTCGTAAAATAGAAATTTTGAATTTAATATGATATAATAGAATTTTAACTTTGTATTTTTGTTTTATAGAAATAAATAAAATTCCATTGTAAAGAATTAGGTAAATGGTAAATTTTCAGTAAAATAGAAATTTTGAATTTAATATGATAGTTGATTCTATGAGATAAAAAGAATAGTTATGAACATGCATAAATTTATATAAAATGCATCCAACTTTGTATAATAAGATATATATATCATACAATGATTTTTATTATTATTTTATTAGTTTTTGTTTTATATAGCTTAATAGTTCATACAGTAATATATATTTGTATGTTATTCTTTATATATGTATTTATATGCTCAAAAGTTTTGGTGTAAGTGTATATAGATGTGCAGTTTATCTTTATTAAGTTTGATCGTTACCGACAACAGATATTTTACTTTGTTTTATCATATATAAATAAAATAATTATTAAATCCCGCATATCACGCGAGTCCTAATCTAATACGTATATACATGAGGAACACAAAATAATTGATCACGGAAAGAAAGAGAATTAGATCAAGGAGAAAAAGCAAAGATAAAGAAAAATCGGTTAGTGGTATGTTTTAGAGGTTTGAAGTTTACAACATAGCGTCAATAATGATTTAATTATTATATCAAATAGTTTTATGATTTAAGCCAAATATATATATATCAAACGTATATATTTTATTGATTTACAAATTTTTCAAATTATATATGAGATTATACTATGAATGAAAAAAGGAAAATATTTAAAATATTAACTAAAGAATGGAAAAGAAAATATATATATGTGAAGCATATTTACTTTATTGATTTCCAAATTCTTCAAATTATATATGAGATATGAGATTATACTTCTTCAAATTATATATGAGCCTATTCTTCATTGTTACTAACCATATGATACACAGAGTTTTAACCCTAAAATATCACTGCAAGTGCACAGCAAACTAAGTAGTATTTAGGGATCGAATCCACGAGAACCAAGTGAAACACTACGAATTATAATGGATGAAACTAAGCTAAGATGACAATATGGTTGTTAGTTGAAAAGTGAAACGAAATAACAATGTAAAAACGATGTGAAATCAATTAAAAACAAGCGTTAAGTCCAGGGCAATTCACAGGAATTCAGAGATCATGAACCAGACAATTATTCAGGGAACGATAAAGCACAGTCTCAAACTCAAACATGAATGTATAACCAATCCACTTTCGTGGCATCAATTACTTTATCTAGAAACCTAAGAATCTAAACTATCGTTTGATCTTAGAATTCTAAACAAGCATTAACGAGCAGGTTTGATATGTTCACAAATTGCCTTAACATCAGCTTTCGTTGGTTAAGGACAATTTGCTCACCTTTGTTCTATCAAGCAACCTATAACAATTTTGATGAATAGATTAAACCTAAAATCAGAGACTAAGTGATCAATTTAAAAAGCGTATTCGTAAAAAAAATTGGAAAAGGAAGGGATATTGGACATCGTTGAAAGCTTTTTCGTTAGAAAAATCACTTTCTACAGGTAATTCAAAAAGTCTCATTCTTCACCGAATCATATCCATAGAATTCGATCTAGCAATAATGGAACGTAAGAAGTCGCAAGTTCAAAGAAGGCGATTTGGTTCTCCGAGAAGTTTTTCAGAACACAGCCAAAACAAACGCTGGCAAACTAGGAGCAAACTGGGAGGGGCCTTAAAAAATCACCAAGACCGTCCGACCAGGAGTGTACGAGCTCGCTAACATGTCTGACTTTCGGATACCAAGGGCTTGGAACGCAATGCACCTAAAGAAGTACTATCACTAAGACACTTCACATGAATTACGGGACGGCTTGATCCCTGCAAAAGGGTACGTAGAAAGCTCGTCTTCGGATGGGTTCAGCTGTCCCCCTCCTTTTTAAAGGGGGGAGTGGGTACGTATACATGCATACTCCCATGTACGTGCATACTCCCATCTACATGCATACTCCCATGTCTCGAAAACGTGATCTTTTGCATTACAATTTTCAAAGAATGATTCCAAACTCGTGTCATTTGGTCTATGCAAATCACAACTTTACATCCTTCCCAGATATTCTATCACCTTGTCGATTGTTGGCCACAACAGACGAACTGCTGCATAATTTTTGGATTATAAACCACTATTTCTATACGAAATAGGGTTCTCCAACACCCTCTCACAGGTATAGTAGCGCGCTATAGAAATTCTTACTGGGTATATCCTTGTCTAATATCCGAAAGGTATATCTTGAACGACATTCTTACAAGTTTACCTTCGAGAGAGACCCGTAAGTCGAAAACTCGCAAGTCTTGAAACTCGAAGTAAACTCTTAAACCTAGTAAACACCTCTTGGTACACTGGTCATAAACATCTCTGAAGCATAATACTAAACCCACCAGTTAGTATGAGATTTTAAATATGTTTCATTGTAAAAAAACGGGAATGTAAGTTGGAACACCGCAAACCCTAAACTGACGACAAAGCGCTTAAAACCCGGTGACCATACGTTTCCTAACACGGTGGCGTGCAACATATCACACCAAAGCAACAAAACAAATACGCAAACAAAAACATAAGCAAAAAATCCAACATAGATAAAAGGTGCCACGCCAACAGACGGCAGCTATTACAAAAAGTAGTGATACACAGGAAAGACACTGAGTGGATAAAGCCGTCCAGGCACTCGTGTTCAAAATACTAGGGAAAATTTTCGAATTAAGGAAACATGAAGAGATAGATCATTGGGGAGGATCCAGCTCGGAGGTCATTTCATTAGCAAGACTGGCAACTCCGGGTGTGCCGATATTTGAGCATGCAATGTCTGTAACTCCGGCTTTTGCTGCTGCATTCTCCATTGGTTCGTTCCAAAGGAGAGTTTCTACGGAGTCAGAGGAAACTGGTGAGAGCGTCAGATCTTTTTGTAGCTTGGCTTTGATCCTCTCAAATTCATCATTCGCGTCGGCCAAATCGACTCTCCATCCTGCTAGCTTCGTCGCCTTGGCCTCCAGAGCTGGCGCATCGTCCTTCTGAAGGATCTCGAGTAACTGCAAGTTGCTGTCAACTTGGGCGAGATCGAGCTCCTTCTCTTTCGCCACCTTCAGCTCCTCAATAATCTTTTTTATCTTAGCAAGCCGTTCCTGACACTTTTCTACCATCTCTCACCTTACCGCCTTTTGAGCTTTCTTAACCTTCGACTCGTGCAAGGCGTGAGCAGCGGCGAGCTGCCTTTTCAGAGATTCGATTTTGGCAGCCTTCTTTTGCTTAAAACGATCCAACCTCATAGTTAGATTGCTAACCTTGTTCCACTCATCCTTGAGGAACGCTTTTTCCTTCTTGAGAGCTTCAATCCGAGCCGAAGCAGTTGCCAGCTCGTCAGCATGTCTACTCTCCAGCTTGGCAACTTTGTTCTTAAAGAAGGATGCATCTTTTTGAGCGTCTTCGATCCGGCGCCTGTCCTTTCGCACTTCTTGCTCGAAGACGGCAACGATCTTGTTGATGGATGCGACGAACTGATCAAAGGGAAAAATATTATCAGTACTTAGTCTTTTTGGTCGGCAAAAAATGCAATCCCCAACATACCTTGGTGCCTTGGAGCAACATATCGGTGTATAGGTCGCCATGGGATAGCACGTCAAGAGGAGGCAGTCTATCTCCCGAGCAGCGGACCTGAGAGAAGAGAGTTGTTGAGGCTGCCTCGTCATTGCATCTTGGCTCGGACCCTTCATGCCTAAACGACGTTGGCACCGGCTCGGTAGTAGTTGGATCGGTAGGCTTATGGCGTTTTCTTTTCTTTTGCTTTCCTTAAATTTTTCCTTGTCAGCTTCGGAGGTGGGACATTTACTAGGAGTCAGCCTCTTGCCCTCATTATGTTGAGATATCACTGAGTTAAAAGACCTGACCACTTCCCTAGCTTCGGTCTGGAGAATTGGAGGCTCGGGAATAATTTTTGCTCTTTCCCGGTGTCAATCTGGCCGACCAACGAAGGGTTTGGCTCGGTGTTTTGCTCAACACCATCAACGGCTCGGTGTTTTGCTCGACACCATCAATGGCTCGGCTAGCGATTTCTTTTGCCTTCTCCTTCAGAGCTTGTTTGTCACGGATCATCGGTCTCTTTCCCATAGCTCGTTCCTAAAAATTTGGGGATGGAGATTCAGATTCCGAGCTGTTAGATATTTCGACATCGGCAAAGATAGCTTGGGCTTTCTCGACTCTCCTCAAGGAAAAATGATTTTCCCAATGGCACTTTACTGCTGCAAGCGTGTTTCAAAGCGTAAGCGTATCTTCTTGGAAAGGTTGGAGAATCTGCCGCACTACAAAAACAAAGAGGAAAGTTTGATTAGCTCCCTATAAGATAAAATCCTGGTAAATCTCCTAAAAGTCTACGGCTCGCCCACCAATAGTTCCCCATTCTATTTTGACATGGCGGACACATCTGGCTTCCATCGTGGCGTCATTAACAGGAACAAAGAAAAAGTAGCTCCCCCAATCGCTATCTTTGCTTCGGAAACCTTCAATAATCTTCCTCTGCTCCTTATTAGAGATATAGTAGGCATTGGAGTTTTTAATCTTCCGAAATTCGAGGAACTGCCGAAGATGCGAAACGCGAATGGTCACGTCACATTCATAGCTCCGAACCAGAATACCAACCAAGTGACGTATCCCTCGAGGAGTAATTTGGCTCGACTCTAATCCATGCTTCGACAGAAAATGGATGATCAGTCTAGGAATAGGAAACCAAAGCAGACTTTAGTAAAATAAACTCTCATAGAGAATAAAATTTCCATTCGGTGGAGATTCGGGTCGGTCTGTTGAGGCAGGACCAATTAAATCAACATCTTTCGAAATGTTGAATCGATGCCTCAAAGCTTCCAAGGATTCAGCTGTGCACAAAGATGAACTAGGTGGGTCGGCTCGTCTCTTAGAAGCTTTTCTCCTAGGTTTTCGCCTCGTCGATGTGCTGGCTTGGTGGCTCGCAAATAGTCTCTCCAACCGTACCTTTTTAGCCTCGTTAAGAGTATATTCTATTGGCTCGCCTTTGATTTCTTCAAGAACCCTCTGTATCAAACTCGCCTCGGTATCTGCCTCGGCATCAAAGGCGTCATCAATCAAAGATGGGATATCAGTCTGCACCCGATCCAGCGAAGAACTATGCTCGACTGGTTCGGTAATCTGGCGAGATAGCACGATCTTACGACAAAGCAGTGAAGCAGAGCTTGCCGACCCGATAGAATCTTCCAGCTCGGCGGTATGCGACATTAGAGATTCTGGCTCAGGAATTCACTAGACACTTAGCAAAAATGGGAGGAATTTCGGCTTAGAGATACGGAAGATCAGGGCAGTACTGCGACCCAGATGAAGATGGATCGAAAAATTCCAAAACTCGCCGCAGATGTATGAAGATGGATCGGAAGATGCAAGGAGTCGCCGGATGAATTTTAAGATGGATCGGATAAATTAAAGAACAGCCGAGCCACGTTTGAAGATGGGTCGGAAAGCTCAAAGAGTTGGCGGCAGAAGAGAAGAAACCAATCAAAACCTAGCTAAAAACTTAAACATAAAAAGGGAGAAAAGAAGAGAGAGAAGAGAGCTACTTTTTCGGAAGTTTGGAGAAATGAGTTATGAGGAGTGAGACAAGGATCTAAACTTATAGACGCATGAAAGCACGGCACGTGATGCCACGCGACCTTGGGAACGTGTGAAAATGGTTGCAGTTCCCAATAAAGTTATGGTTGTGAAGAAATATACTCCGTCATCGAACCAATATTACTACCGAGCCAAAAACAAATCACTCAGCAAAATGGCTTGGCAGCATATCTCAATGGTTCGGCAGCACCAAGGATGGCTCGGCAATCAGACAACCCAGACGGCACGGAAACATCGGCTGCCAAGACAATTGTATAATCCTGCCAAACCGAAGATGGCTCGGCAGTCAGACAACCCAGACAGTTTGGCAATAACAATCACCGAGGCAATCCGGTGAAAATGCCTAACTAAAGATGGCTCGGCAACCTGGCAACCTGAAGTGCTATGACGAGCCAAAACTACTCGACCACCTCCTCACCGTAACGCTTCGGCAGATAGAGACATTAGCCTGTAGACAATATTCTAAGCCAAAATGGCTCGGTAATATGGATAACGAAGTAGCTTGGCTCGGCAGCATGTCAAAGAAAAGATGGCTCGGCCACATAACTGCCAAGATGGCTCGGTTAAATGCCATCCGGCTCGGAGATACGGCTTTGAGGACAGTTTGGCTCGACAGATATCGATGCCCAAATGATGGCTTCACCGCGAATTGGGCTCGACAACCCAAAGAACGTTGATCTCGATCTTGACTCTTCACCTCGTCACTATTATCAATAATACTACCGAGCTGGGGGCTAACTGTTGGGGTCGATTTTCACCCCATTGAGATCAACTGCTAAAAATACTAAGTGTAAATGAAAAGCTTAGCCAAACAAGCACAGGTTTCTGGTTTGGCGACGAGCCATAACGGCGAAGATGGCGATGAGTCGTAATGGCGAAGTAGCGGTAACAAGCGTAACCCCTGGCTCGGCATCAGGGAGTAACAGTGACGAGTCGTAACCCCTGGCTCGGCATCAGGGAGTAGCGGTGACGAGCCGTAACCCCTGGCTCGACATCAGGGAGTAACGGTGACGAGCCGTAACCCCTGGTTCGGCATCAGGGAGTAGGGTTGACGAGCCGTAACTCGACATCAGGGAGTAACGGTGATGAGCCAAACAACTGGTGGCGCGCCAAGATAACCATGACGAGTCAGACATCTTGGCAGCAAGCAAAACAACTGGTGGCGCACCAAGATAACGGTGACGAGCCTAAGATCTTGGCGACGAGCCAAACAACTGGTGGCGTTCCAAGCTAACGGTGATCAGCCAAACATCTTGGCGACAAGCCAAACAACTGGTGGCATGCCAATATAATGTTGATGAGCCAAACATCTTGGCGATGAGCCAAACAATTTGGCAGCGAGCCAAAACAACTGGCGGCGCACCAAGATAACGGTGACGAGCCAGAAGAGGCTGGTGGGCCAAGTCAGCAAGTCAAACTAAGAAGCCCATAACCCAACCGACTTAGGAAAATCAGAGAAGAAAGGAAGTCCCGAAGAAGAAGGAAGTTTTCCTTGATCGTTTAGAAAGAAGCCTAACCGACTTATTTTGTATAAATAGACATGTACACCTTTGAAAAAAGTATCCGCAACTTGACCTACCAAAACACTTGTTATTCTCTCTAGAACAGCTTTCCAAACGGCTTGAATAAATTACCATCTTTGGATCTTTGTTCTTGGTTTCTTTACAAAGAAGTTTTTGAACCCCTAAATTTCCTTACAAAATTTAGTTGTGCGAGTTTCGACTCCCACAATCGATCGATCCACCACTCAGTCAAAATGCCGAGAATTCTCATATCAATCGATCTGAGGAGGATCGATCGATCCACGAGGCCAGATAAGTTTCCTTTTCCGAAATTACGGTTTATTTCACTTAAACCGAACCGAAAAACACGTTTTAACACCCAATATCCGATTTTAAAGATCAAAACACGTTTTTCTCTCCTCTCTTCCTCTTGTGCGATTTTTTGGTGTTCTTGGAGAAAAAGTTTCTTAAACCCTAACTTCTTCGATTCTTGACGGATTTGCACGATTTTTGGGTATATTCCTCTCGGATTTTTACCCTCTTTCCATTTATAATACCCTCTCACTTGATTTGCACAGGTACGTGTCTCTTTTACCATTTTTTCGGTCCGAAAAATATTTTGCTTAAGTTGGAATTTCGGGTTTGTGATTTGTTCTTAGTGATTTTCGTAGCTTGCTATGGTCTACTAGGATAAATTCGAACCCCCATGCTTTATTCCATTGATTTTTATATTTGGATTAGAATTTATGGTTTATAGAGAAAATTTTGGGAATTTTTGAAGAAAATTTCGTGTTTGTGCTGAGAGTGTGGAATATTGTGTTGAATTGTCGTTGAGATTGATTGTGATACAGGCTTAATGATTGAGCTTTGCAAATTCATACTTTTCATGTTTTTCGGGATTTTTGTTAAATATGGAATTGTTTGATTTTGCAGGCAATGGGTAAAACAAGTGGAACCAGTTGTCGGAAAAACCCGCATAGTCTTCACGCGGAAAAGAAAGGAGGACAGCCACACCATCAGTCCCGAATGTTGCAGAGGAAGAACACGAGGAAGAAGTGGAGCGAACAACCGCTCTGTGGCCTAGACCGGAAAACACACCCATCTTGGGTCCAATGATTCCAGAGATACCTCATATGACGATTGGGAAGATGCAGAGATTCTCCCGTTACATCAACCGTCGATATGGACATGCTTGGGCAATGTTCTATTGCACCCGCTACAACGGGTTGCTTCAGGTTGAGATGGCACCTACAAAGTTCATTTGTGAGAGAACTTTGCAGAGGATGTACATCGCGGATGATGTAAGAGCAATGTTGCAGCGGATGGATTTACGCACACTTGTGTATCAGATGTATCCTCTTTACCTGAAATTGGTCAGACAATTCCTTGCTTCAGCGGAGATCAAGCACGAGGATATCGCGATCAATGCCCCAAGTGAAGGGAAGCTCTCATACTTCTCCAGTGGTATCCTCTTCGAGATTTCTATCACGGAGCTGGGTAACCTCTATGTGTTTGATACTTAAAGGGAGAGTTGCAAGTTTTCGGCTGACTTTCCACAAACTGCTAAGCTGTGAAATTTGATTGGATCAGGGCCTTACACATCACGGGAGGCTAAGCTGTCATTGATCCGGAACCCAGTGATTCGAGTGGTTGCCAAGATCATCGAGCACAACTTGTTTGCTAAGGAGGAGGCAGGTTCTTTGAGCTTTGATGAGTTGCAGATGGTGCACTACGGGCTTCCCTCATTTGTTTGTGACATCTACAACGGGCCACCTCCATTTGGGCTCAACACAAATTTCGGAGCGAACTTTGCTGCGATTTTAGTACAGAAGAAGTTTCCGGGGCTTAACACTTAGAGAGCAAGGACGGAGTGTGTTGGGAGTCTTCTGACTCCAATTTTTAGGTTCCATGGGATTGACCTCAGCTCGACCAAGTGTGTGGACGCACTTGCCCATTTTAATGAGCAGTACCTCAGGCACAACACCATTTTCAAGACGGGTCTCAGGTATCAGTTCCAAGACCAAGCTGGCATCACTCGTCTCTGTCAGCTCCCGCTACCGGATCTTACAGCTCTCACATCCAGGGAAAACCTGGAGTTTCTACCGGCACCTCAGTTCTTGTGCTCCGGAGTTGCTGCACCGAGGCGAATAGGTAGTACTTCTTGAGCCAGTACTTCACAGCCTCACCTGGAGGATGATAGAGTGCCCGACTCCTTCATACAGTAGATGTCTTAGGCATAGTCTACGATGGAGCAGCTGCTTCTCGAGTATACTGGTCAGTACGATCTTCCCCCTTTACCTGCAGATGCTACAGATGAGGCTCGTTGGGCCTGGATGGTTGAGTCCCAGAGTACCAACAACTCGATGCTGCAGAGGATGTGGGCAGCGGTTGCCAAGCTCACATGCCCGCGACCACCCTCTTGTTTTAGAGCCCCTGCCACTAGTAGACCGGCTCCCACTACTGCTGCTCCTGATGTTGCTGGACACATGATTTCAGATGAGGATGAGTCGGACGATGGACCATGCTTATCTAGGTGTAGGAGAGCACCAGGAGTGCGAGAGTCTGTCAGCCCCGATGACCGCGTTTGACTGCAGTATCTTCTCTATCTCCCTTGTACTTCTCCATTTTCCATTTTCTTTTTATGTATTATTTGCGTTAAGTCGTATCCTTTTTCTGATTTATTTTCACACCGGAGATGGTGTGAAGTAAGTCTGGGGGAGGGTATTTGATGGGACCAACGCCATATTTCTTTGTTTTGTTTCTCTTGAGTCATTTTGATGTCTTTATTGAGTCAGTCCAAGATGTTTTATTAAGTCAAAACTTTGTTAGGTATGATGACCTTTCTCTTGGTTTGTTGTTCTTGTTATTTTATCTTAGTGACCATTATTGCAGAATCCGTTCAGGTCCGACTAATGAAAAATTCAAAGACTAACCAACTAACTAGAGACATCCACATTTCCAATAGAATCCACTAAGCCCGAGCTAATTTCTCCTTTTACCTCATCAGACGTGATTGATGTTCATAGAGCTTGACTCCTCGTTCGTTGCCTGACAAATGCATCCTGTGTGAAACGTAATGGTACTCCTCTCCCGTATTCTAAGTTAAGTAAAAGTAGAAAAGGTGAAAGGACTTTCTTTCGATTAAAGGGCTAGGAAAATTTCCTGTGATCCCATTATTTTACTTCGAAAGGAATGATCACACAAAGGTTGGAAGCGAGGTTAGGAAAATTTCCCGTGATACCATTATTCGCTTACACCTTTGAAAAAAAAAAGAGAAAGAAAAGAAAAGTTGAAAACAGAATAAGTCTGGGGGAGAGAAAGAGTACCAAGGATTGTATGGATGGTTATCATGGCATTGGACAGGAATGAATCTATAAGGTTTTTGGCATTGAGATCACTGATGAGACCCAGAGATGAAAGGCTTATGGAAGATTTCGCGAAATTGTGGGTTGAATGAGGGAGGCTGCGAATGTGTGCGGAGAAGTACATGGTGGTTCGATTGAGATTGGTTTTGCAATATTTGGATTATGAGATGAATGGTCATTACAACGTTCTAAAGAGAAGGTGAGTTCCCGTGATTTTCAAACCTCGACTCTATTTTTAGTGTTTGCTTGAGGACAAGCAAAACGCTAAGTCTGGGGGAGTTGATGTATTGCATTTTTAACGCATTCTAACCCAAGTTTTCAATGGTTTTTCGAGTCTTTTCTATGATTTTAGTGTCGTTTCAGAGTCGGAAACTGTTTGGCTGGAATCTAAGGCATAAGGAGCAATGAAGCAGAAAATGACTTAGATCGATCGATCTAAACATGGATCGATCGATCCAAGTCTCAAGCCAAAGCTCTGTAACTTTTTGGATCGATCAAGGAAGAGTAGATCGATCGAGCTAGGCTGGATCGATCGATCCACAGCCAGATCGATCGATCCAATATGCCGTAACTTTTGGCATCGATCGATCCAAGTTCCTTCGACCAGAAAAAAGAAATTTCCAATTTCCTATTTTCACAGGGTTTTGCCATATCTTTTCACCAATAACATTTTTAATATATATATCTGAGTTTGAGCCATTGTTTAGGCTAAGCTGACATACGCTTTACATACTCTTTTACATCTATTCAGACTTTTTGGTTTTCTGCAATCTGTAAGCTGTGGGAGACGAATCTCTGACTCTACATCGCTGAGAAGATTTTTGAACCCTTTCTGGATTTATTTGATTTGTTCATGAGTTTCCCTTCAGCTTCTTTTGCTTAGATTGCTTCCATGTATGAGTAGTTTCATAGTTAGGTTTAGGGTATTCAAAAGAATTTATGAATAATTGAATCAGACATAGATAGGGATTTATTATCTTTTCTTCACCTATCGTTGTCTTACTGCTTATTTATAATAAATAATAGAATTCATTTATATTTAACCAATATTCGATCATAACAAAATTATTACAAACCTATGTTTACGTGTATAAATTTAATTCTCGAAAGCTTAATACCAACGCTGGACGCGGGTACGTTTTTGTTCACTATATATCAATACTGTTTATCATACCAAAATGTTGTTCTACAACACGTTTCTCATCGTGTGATGTGTCTTCATTAGTTTGAATTATTATTTTAAGTGATTCTTTGTCTACTAAATACAACACTTTCTTGTGTCTAACAGACGATGAGAGAATCTATCTCAGTTTTGATAGTATTGAGACGTCCGATTCGAGCAAGCATGATGATATGGTATACACCAAGGAATTTTTGAATACCATCAAGTTGATCGACCAAAAGCATAAAACGCACTTGTACATTTTCGTCGTTACTACTATGGTTTTGAATTGGATCCATCGGTGACTCAATGTTTATTTGGCTGTTTACAAACATATTTCTTTAGTCAAATTTTAGTGTTCGATTTTTGTTTTGTTTTTCATTTGTAAAAGATAAAAAAGGTTAATTTTGTGTTTAGTTAAATATGAATCTCATTTACATTAGTACTGATATGAACTAACTGAAATTAACCGGACTGACTAAAATTAAAAGAACTACCCACAATTAACCAAAATGTTTTACTAAAAACCAAATCGAATTAATACTTTAGTTTTATTCGGCAACATTACATATGAACCGAACTTTTCCATACTTGAACTGAACTGGATCATAGTTTATTCGGTTTGTTTCAGTTAGTTTCAATCTAATATTTTCAACCCGAAGAAAAACAAAGAACCGACAAACCGAATCAAACCAACCATAACTAACACAATATATCTAAATCATTCAATGTTTTACGTGCATTTATGAAGGTTTAGGCTCACCTATTAAGGTTTAGTACCCTTTAATTTGCTAAAAAAATATTTTTTCAATATTTTACGTGCATTTGTGAGAGTTTAGACTCACATATTAGGGCTTAGTACCCCTTAACTTGCTAAAAATACAAAAGGTACATTTATATACAACAAAAACGTAAGTTATTTATATAAAATCAAAATTTGATCATAAAATATCTATTATAAATCCATGTTTACGTGTATAAATTTAATTATTGAAATCTTGATGTTCGCGTTGGGCATTAAATAATGCATTTGGTCATGGACTTCTTCATCAAATTTTAGTGTTCAATTTTTTGGTATTCCATCATTGAATTTTATGTATTTTATCTCCTCTATAGAAGGTACTTCATATGCAAGGAATTTAGTTAATTATTCATCTCATTTCTATTTATTCTCTTCAACAGCACTCATCAAATTTTGATTTCTCTTTCTGTGCAATGACCCTTATAAAACGCCTACTCTTTTTTGTTCTCTTTTTAGTTTTATTTGACATCATTACATACGATCCGAAATTTTCCATAATCGACATCATTACATACGATATGACATCATTACATCACAAATCAAATCAAACCGACCATAGCTAGCAAAATATATCTAAATCATTCAATATTTTACGTGCATTTGTGAGGGTTTAGGTTCACATATTAGGGTTTAGTACCCTTTATTTTGCTAAAATATAAATTGTTTGCAATATTTTACATTAACATGTGAGAGTTTAGGCTCACATATTACGGATTAGTTTCTCTTAGTTTGATAAAGATGTAAAACATATTTTTATATATAACAAAACATAAGTTATTTATATGAAACAAAAATTTGGTCATAAACATCTACTCCCTCTGTTTGTTATTAAGTGATGTTCTAGAAGGAATTTTTTGTTCTAAATTAAGTGATGTTCTCACTTTCAATGCAAAATTAATTGATTTTTATTGTTTTTAACTCTTTGGATTCTATAGATTGATTTTCTATTGGTTAACTTGTGTTGAAATAGATAATAATTGATGTTTTAATTCATAATTTTTAATGTCGGTTATTACGGATGGTGGTAGAGTTGAAACATTATTCACCACGTTGAATTCTTTGTTTCTTTGGTTTAGCTGTAAGGTTCTAAGGCTTACGCAGAATATGAGGCTCATTCAAGGAAATGGTGATCGCAATTCGTTTGACCTTACACCGTTCTCCAAATGGGTTTTAGATATTGGTGAAGGTAAAATCAATAAAAATCATACCAGAGAATCCGAAATTGACATTCCCGTAGATTTGTTGATTACAGGTTGCATTGATCTTGTACAAGCAATTGTGAGAGATCTATGGGGAATCGTTTGCTACGGAGATGAGGCCTATATTTTTTCAGGGAAGAGCCATATTGAGTCCAACAAATCAAGATGTCAGCATTCTTAACGACTATATGCTTCTCATATATCATGTACATATTTTGTTTCTTATATGTCACTACTTTTGTTCATTCTATGTGTTTAAATCATTTTTAATTGCTTAGTGGCTGTTGTATCGTATATGGTGGAATTGCTTAGTGGTTGTCTTTGTTAATTTGATTTCTTATTTTAATGCTTGTTGGACAGTTAAAGACAATACTTTTTCTAATAGGTGAGGAAAGAACCTATCTCAGTTTTGATAGCATTGATACGTCTGATTCGAGCAAGCACGGTGATATGGTTTACACTGAAGAGTTTTTGAATAGTCTCACATTGTCTGGGTTGCGTAACCATAGTCTTCGGTTAAAAATTGGTACTCGTGTCATGTTACTGAGAAATGTTGATCCTAAAGGTGGTTTATGAAATGGTACAAGGCTTCTAATAACTCAAATGGTAGATCATGTCATTGGGGCTAGGGTTATAACTGGTGATATTGTTGGAGAAAAGGTCTTAATCCTTAGGATGTTTGTTTCACCGCCAGAAGCAAAGTAGCATTTTCGTATGAGACGAAAGCAATTTTTACTTGCTGTTACTTTTTAATGACCATAAATAAGAGTCAGGGACAAACATTGGAGAAAGTTGGTTTGTACTTATCAAAATCGGTTTTCACACATTGTTAATTGTATGTTGTTGTGTCTAGGGTAACCTCGAGGTCTGGTTTGAACATATTGATTACAGATAAAGATGGGAAGCCTCAAAGCACAACTTTGAATGTTGTATACGACGAAGTCTTCCAAAATATTTGATTGCTCAGAAGCATAAATCGCCTTTTACATTTTTTTGTTAATACTATGGTCTTCAATTAGGCTTATCATTATTGTTATGGACACCCTTCTTTTATCAAATTTTAAGTTTATTTTTATATAATAGATGATTTGGGTTTCAATTATGTTTAGTTTTTCTTAAGGTATGTTAACGTGTATCCCAAAGGACACGGCATTGGTACACACATGTTTAATTTTAATGTTTATTTTCCAAATATATATATTTATATTTACATCATGTAGAAAATTTATTAGTAGTGTATTTAGAGTAAAGGGTTCAAAGAAGTAATTGGAACTCTTGAATTCGTCTCGGGTTAAGAGTGGTGAATGCATGGAATTTGATTATAAGATCATTGAAATCAAAGCAATGGTTAGACGATCACGGGAGATAGATGCTGACACAGAATTTCATGAGAAGGAGAAGCGCGACGTGAGCATAAAAACACGCACCAAAACTAACCGAACACCACACAATTAACCAAACTTTCACTAAAAAAAAATCAAACTAAAACATTATTTTTTCTGCAACGTTACATACGACCCGAATTTTTCCATATCCGAATCAAGCCTTAGTTTTATTTAATTTCTGAGGGTTTAGGCTCTCCTATTAGAGTTTAGTACCCTTTAATTTGCCAAAAGTTTTTATCGTTCTCAATATTTTACATGCATATGTGAGGGTTTAGGCTCACCTATTAGGGTTTAGTACCCCTTAATCTCCTAAAAATATAAATAGTATATTTATAATTAAAAAGTATAATTCGTTTATATAAAATCCATATTCGATTTTTAAAAGTATATTATAAATCCATGTTTACGTGTCTAATGCAAGCATGTTGATATGGTCTACACCGAGGAGTTTTTGAATACCATCAAGTTATCTGGTTTGCCTAACCATAGTCTCCGCTTAAAAATTGGTACTCATGTCATGTTATTGAGAAATGTTGATCCTAAAGGAGGTTTATGCAATGGTATGAGGCTTCTAATAACTCAAATGGTGGATCATGTCATTGGTGCTAGGGTTATAACTGGTGATAACGTTGGAGAAAATGTATTAATCCCTAGGATGTTTGTTTCACCGCCAGAATCAAAGTTTCCTTTTTGTATGAGATGCAAGCAGTTTCCACTTGCTATTGCTTTTGCAATGACTATAAATTAGAGTCAGGGACAAACATTGGAGAAGGTTGGTTTGTACTTACCAAAACCGTTTTCACACATGGTCAATTGTATGTTGCTGTGTCAAGGGTAACTTCGAGATCTGGTTTGAAAATATTGATCACGGATAAAGATGGAAAGCCTCAAAACAAAACTTTGAATATTGTCTACGACGAAGTTTTCCAAAATGTTTGATCTATCAAAAGCTATTTAGGGTTCTCTAATTACTTTTTTTTTTGTTATTGCTATGGCATTTTTTTTATCTTTTATACGGAGACATATTTTATTCTTATTATTCTATTTATTTATTTATTTTTATTTTTTATTTATAAAAATATGTGAATATCTCTAAATAAGGATTTAAAAAACTGAGAAAATGGACCACTTTATTAGTAGTGTATTTAGAGTAAAGGCTTATCCTGGATGGCGGTTTACCACTTCTTCATATAGAGTTGGTAGCTCATTGATCCGATCGAATAGGCGGTTCCTGCTCAATGAATAGAGCATACAAATATATAATATGCTACGCGCTTGCTTACGAGCGTAAACAGAAACTCGAAACACACACAGAAAACTAACTAGATTCAAGTTTCATCAATGCTTTCCAGTACTTTACCAAAACTATATACTACTACCATACATACAACCAAACCGATTTATGAGACAGAGGACACTTATAGTTCCCAAAGTAGGCACATTTTTTTCATATTACTATTTACCATAGCCATTTAGCTGTAGAATCTTTCAATCTGTTACAGGACTTATAATGGAAAGAAGTGATTGATGATGATCTTCTATTTAATCAACCAGGATGACTTTTACTCTTAATCGTTTTCAAACACATATCCATCATGTTAAATCTCCATCACATTTAAGCGACCATCATGTATCCATCGTCATTGTCATATTCATCGTAAATGGATAACATTCGGGTTGTTATAAGATTTTTACTTTTAATATAAGTTTCTTTTATTTTCTAACAAAGCAACACACAATCGTAAACAGATAACATTCATGTCTCCAAGTTGTAATATTCTCATAATGCCATATAAATATATTAGTATAAGATCATAATGCATTCAAAGAGACGAAGATACGTTGCATTGATTTGTAAATCATATTTATATTCCCTTCAAACCAACTGGTCAAAATTAACCTAACTACCCACATTCTAACTGAATTGGATCATAGTTTTATTCGGTTTGATTCAGATAGTTTCAATAGAATATTTTAAAAATGTAGAAAATACAAAAAATCGAGAAATTGAGTCAAATGATCATTTTAAATCATTCAATACTTTATGTGTATTTGTGAGGGTTTTGGCTCCCATGTTAGGGTTTAGTACCTCTTAATTTGCTAGAAATAAAAATTGTTCGAATGATTTTACGTGCATTTGTGAGGGTTTAGGCTCCCATATTAGGGTTTAGTACCCTTTAATTTGTTAAATAAATTAATGGTATATTCATATAATATTTTTAATACGTACAACCAAAAAATATATAAAACAAAAATTTATTCATAAAACCTCTATTATAAATCGTAATCGCAAAGAACAGGAAACAAATGCATAAGAAAACAATTTCTAAATATAGAAAGAAAGACCGATAAACAAAAACATTTCAGTGATTTTCTCCCAACGTCTCGTAAACTCAATATAAGAGAAATATTAATTGTTGCTTGAGTCTCATTGTGAAACATGTTCTAGAAAAAGTGTGATAGAATTTACTAGTGCTAAGATTGGTACAATCATCTTCATCATCCTGCTTTCCATTCGACACACTCTCAATTTACAAAACCATGAGATCCACAATGTATCATTACCTTGCAAACAACTCAAATCCGATCATTCGCTATATGTTTAAGATTCAACCACAAAAGCCTCGCAGAAGGGTTTGACACAATGCATCATTACCTTATAGCCACCAAAGGTTTTGAGACAATGAACACTGAGGGAATTTTTGTATTGGCAGACACGTTTGAAGTAATTTGGAAGAATTCTTAGAAGCACCTGGATAAAGAAGACTAGAACTTCAGGTGAAAATTCTTTAGCTAATCACGACTTAGTTGAGTTTATGATTGAGAAAGGAATGTGCAAGAAAAAAAAGAAATAAACCAAAAGTTGTCTCAAAGGCCAATTCTCAAGCACTTTTAGAAATGAGAAGGGTAAAAACAAGAGGCAACTTAGTACCTTGGAGGCTTGAATTTCAATTTTTTCACCGTTTTGATCATAAATCTGTCATTTTGAGTTAGGTAAAAGAAACTTCCACCTTTCCAGGTGAAGATAGCTCCCTGAGACGTGTAGAAAACAAATTTACCAAAAAAAAAACACATTTCATTTCAAACATGTTCATAATCTTATTAACTAAAACCAGATTTCGGTATAGACACATTACCAAACATTCATCAATTTTCTAAATTAACACTTCAAATTTTTTCCGATAATTACTAGATAATTAGAATTTTTCTTTTAAAATCTTATTCGATAATTGCTTACTTTTTTTTTAGAAACGACAACCCTAAATTCTCAAGCCATGTTTTCTAATCTTATAAATACTACCATTCAACACACACAAAAATAACCGTTAAAACACGTGATTTTATAACTACGACATCGTCTCCGCGCAGACTTATTCTTTTTGTGTTATTTTGTTTGTTTGGTGAAGCCTTTGTTTTGTAGAGGCATGGCTGGAATTACTCGACAAATGAGGTAACTAATTAAGTATTAAGGTTTTCTATTCTTTTAATGACTATTGTTGAAACTAAAACTTATATCCATGAACTTCCTTGGTATGTCAGATTTGCTATCATAGATTGACGACATGATTTTGTTTTTACACTATTATGTTTCGTTAGTATGTTTGGTATGTTTGTTTTGTTAATTGACCCGAATTGTTCTTCCTTTTGACATTTGATTTTACCTACAATAACTCTATCTATCTACCGATAAAATATAGTAGGCTTTCTCTTTAGTTCTTGAATGATCAGTAATATTCATTTTAATACTATTCTCTTTTTTGTTTTGAGTTAAAGGTGTATTCTTTGTTGCAAGATCTCTCAGTACGTTCTTCTTCTCTTTCATATCGGATTTTTTTATTGTTTTGTTTTGTGTTACGTTTTAGATTAAAACCATATTAACCCTAACAATTTTTTTTTTTCATTCACATAAGAAAACCAAAGGCTTCAAAAATATCTATGATCTTCGTGCTGGTTATCATCTAAAATTCATTGTTTTGTTCGTCTTATATTTGAATTTCGTTTGAGTTTTTGTTTTTGTTTTTTTTTTGTAATCAATGACTCCTCTTCTTATCTATGGCATCGTTTGTTTCTTTGTTGATGACTGCAGTTCTCGACTTATGATCTCGAAGATTAATGTATGTTCTTCTCTTCTTTTTATTCGATTTTTATTTTTCCTTGCTTCTCGGATCTGATTCAATTTTCTTTTTTCTCTGATCACTGGATTTTACCAATTATTTCCTTCTAGGTTTTTTCTCTCCACTCTCCTGTGATTAAGGCCACATAACCTTTGAAGAGGGTAAGAACTTAGGTTTCTTTTGTATATGATTGTTAGAAATAGGAATCTTATGTGTGAATAAGTGACATGAGATAGTTTTGTTACGAGATATATACGCATATAAATATCATAGATCACTAAATCTTGGTTATCTTTATCTTCGTCTATATGTGCATTCAAAATCTGCTGCACATATCTTTTCTCCACACATGAAACAAAAACACAAAATCCTAGCCGCTTCTGAAACCATGGCGATAATGAATCTTCTTTGGCATCGTTTTTTGCCGTCTCTGATGCATGGAGGTTTAACGTCAGAGGTAAAGCATTTGGGTCCTTGGGAGGATTACAAAACTTGGGCTGAAAGACACCGTTTACAGGTCAATGATACTCTATGTAAGCTGCTTTATTTTTTTGTTTTTTGTTAGGGTTTAACCTTAGAAAACTATAATCAAACCGTAAATCTATGTATATGCAGATCATGGGACACCAAGAAAATAGATATTCACCAAAACAAGTGGTGAAGGATCTGGTAGCACAAGATGGGTGGAAAGGATTCTATAGGGGGTTGGATCCAAGATTCTTCAGAGTATCGGTTTGGCGAACCTCAATGATATTGACTTACGAATACCTAAGTAAGAAATTTTAGATTATGTTCTTCTCCTTTACTAGCTAGCTTATGAGTTCTGAGAGTTAAGAAGATTTAAAACTTTGAAAAAAGCACAATAAGGGGTTTTGAAATTCCAATTTGCAATCAGTTCACAAAATTTTATAATCGTTTTAATGTGACATATGTGTTATATAGTAACACCCAATTACTGAGTTTAATTTTGCTGTTGAAAAATGGATTCACAAAACAAAACTATCCTCATTCTCATTGATACAACAATAATTATTACCAAAAATTGCTAAGTACTACCACTGATGTTTGTATCAGTATCGTCATTTACAACAAAGAAAGAAAAATAAAAATATGATATATGTACCCATAATCATTCTTGCAACATCGTACCAACTTGCACTGACGAAACCTCCGTCAATGTCCTGATTATTCTCCATCATCATCTTCGTCTTTCCCTGATCAGTCTCTGATTTCTCTGTGGTCTGATCACTCCACCTTCGCCGCCTTCTCCTTTTGAACTAACTCCGACCTCCAATAACGTCACGGCGCCAGCGCCAAGCCCCAAAATTTCAGCAAGTAGTGATGTTGTTACTTAAGTGTTAACTACAATGTGAAGTGTGGTTTTTATCCTTTCGATGTTGGCAAAAGAAGCAAATGGTTTTTCGTTTCTCATTTAGATTTCTTTGTTCTTTTTTGTTTTTTTGAATTATATGTTAAATTAATTCAAAGAAAAACGGTTTTTACATCGAGTGCATCTTTGTTTTGAAATTCATAAGGAAAAAAGAGGAAAACAGTCTACTTTCTCATTCAGATTTCTTTGTTCTATTGCTCTGTTTTATTCTACAATCTCATGAAATTAGTATGTTTAATTTAAGTTTCTCTGTTTGGTATTATTTAATCAAAAAACATGAATTCAAAAGAAGATGGAAGAAAAACATGACAGTTCAATCGAAGAAGATGAGTAACACATTGATGGGGTTCCTTTTTTATTAAATAAAAAATAAGAGAAGCTGAAAATGATTATGAGAGAATTTTCTGTAAGACTGTTATGAATTCAAATTGAAATAACACTCTTAAATCGGATTTTCAATAATAAAATAGGGTTTTAATAATTTATAATAATATTAATCCTGCGCAAGGCTAGAAATGATTTGGTTTTGTCATTAAGAGTTAAACTGAACCGAAGTTTCCAAACCGAACCAAATTGAGGTTTGGTAATTTTGTTTCTGATTCGGTTATTGTGAGAAAACCGATTCCCAATTTTTTTAAATATCTTCATTTCTCAATTTGGTTTGGCCAAACCAAACAGTTACCCAAATTTCTTTTTTAAAATCCCAAAATCTAATGATGCATCTCATTTTCATTGGTTAATCGACTCGAACTAACCGATATCATCCCAACGAACTAAAATTAACCAAACTATCCAAAATTAGCCAAACATTTCACTAAAAAACAAACCGAATTAACACTTTGATTTATTTCGACAAAATTACATCCTAACTGAATCGAACCATAGTTTTTTTCGGTTAGTTTCGGTAGAATATTTTTAATCTGAAAAAATCAAAGATCCAATGAACCGAACCGAGACGACCGGAGTTAACACATTATATCTAAACTTCGGCTAAATTTTTGTATTTGGATTTAGGTTTTGATGCTAGAATGTAGAGCTTAGGATTTATGTATTATTTTTAATATTTTACGTGCATTTGTAAGGGTTTAGACTCACATATTAGTGTCTAGTACCCCTTAATTTGCTAAAAATATTAAAGATAAATTTATATACAACCAAAACATAAGTTATTTATATAAAACCAAGATTCGATCATAAAAACATCTATTATAAATCTATGTTTATGTGTATAATTAAATCTTAATGCCCGCGCTGGCAAGTTAAGGGGTATGAATACATTATGAGTAGTGTATTTAGAGTAAAGGGTTCAGAGAAGTAATTATAACTCTTGAATTTGTCTCGGGCTGAGAGTGGTAAATCCATAATATCAAAGCAATGGTTAGACGAGCACGAGAGATAGATATTGGCATAAAACTTCTTTTTTTGTGTGGCATAGAACTTCATGAGAAGGAGAAGCGAGATGTGAGCAAAAAAATATGCACCAAAACTAACCGAAGACCCCATAATTAACTAAAAATTTTCACTAAACCAAATCGAATTAAAACTTTATTTATTTTTGCAACGTTACATTCGAACCAAATTTTTCCATAGTCAAACTGAATCGAACCATAGATTCATTCAGTTTGTGATAGTTTAGGCTCACCTATTAGGGTTTGATACCCTTAATTTGCTAAAATTTTTAATTTTTTAATATTTTACGTACATTTGTGAGGGTTTAGGCTCACATATTAGGGTTTAGTACTTCTTAATTTGCGAAAAATATAAATGGTATATTTAGAATAAAAAAATAGAATTCATTTATATTTAACCAATATTCGATCATAACAAAATTATTACAAACCTATGTTTACGTTTATAAATTTAATTATCGAAAGCTTAATACCAACGCTGGATGCGGGTACGTTTTTGTTCGCTATATATCAATACTGTTTATCATACCAAAATGTTGTTCTACAACACGTTTTTCATCGTGTGATGTGTCTTCATTAGTTTGAATTATTATTTTAAGTGATTCTTTGTCTACTAAATACAACACTTTCTTGTGTCTAACAGACGATGAGAGAATCTATCTCAGTTTTGATAGTATTGAGACGTCCGATTCGAGCAAGCATGATGATATGGTATACACCAAGGAATTTTTGAATACCATCAAGTTGATCGACCAAAAGCATAAACGCACTTGTACATTTTCGTCGTTACTACTATGGTTTTGAATTGGATCCATCGGTGACTCAATGTTTATTTGGCTGTTTACAAACATATTTCTTTAGTCAAATTTTAGTGTTCGATTTTTGTTTTGTTTTTCATTTGTAAAAGATAAAAAGGTTAATTTTGTGTTTAGTTAAATATGAATCTCATTTACATTAGTTAACTGATATGAACTAACTGAAATTAACCGGACTGACTAAAATTAAAAGAACTACCCACAATTCACCAAAATGTTTTACTATAAACCAAATCGAATTAATACTTTAGTTTTATTCGGCAATATTACATATGAACCGAACTTTTCCATACTTGAACTGAACTGGATCATAGTTTATTCGGTTTGTTTCAGTTAGTTTCAATCTAATATTTTCAATCCAAAGAAAAACAAAGAACCGACAAACCGAATCAAGCCAACCATAACTAACACAATATATCTAAATCATTCAATATTTTACGTGCATTTATGAGGGTTTAGGCTCACCTATTAAGGTTTAGTACCCTTTAATGTGCTAAAATATATTTTTTCAATATTTTACGTGCATTTGTGAGAGTTTAGACTCACATATTAGGGCTTAGTACCCCTTAACTTGCTAAAAATGCAAAAGGTACATTTATATACAACAAAAACGTAAGTTATTTATATAAAATCAAAATTTGATCATAAAATATCTATTATAAATCCATGTTTACGTGTATAAATTTAATTATTGAAATCTTGATGTTCGCGCTTGGCATTAAATAATGCATTTGGTCATGGACTTCTTCATCAAAATTTAGTGTTCAATTTTTTGGTACTCCATTTCATTGAATTTTATGTATTTTATCTCCTTTATAGAAGGTACTTCATATGCAAGGAATTTAGTTAATTATTCATCTCATTTCTATTTATTCTCTTCAACAGCACTCATCAAATTTTGATTTCTCTTTCTATGCAATGACTCTTATAAAATGCCTACTCTTTTTTTGTTCTCTTTTTAGCTTTATTTGACATCATTACATACGATCTGAAATTTTCCATAATCGACATCATTACATACGATATGACATCATTACATCACAAAACATATCAAACCGACCATAGCTAGCAAAATATATCTAAATCATTAAATATTTTACGTACATTTGTGAGGGTTTAGGTTCACATATTAGGGTTTAGTACCCTTTATTTTGCTAAAATATAAATTGTTTGCAATATTTTACGTTAACTTGTGAGGGTTTAGGCTCACATATTACGGATTAGTTTCTCTTAGTTTGATAAAGATGTAAAACATATTTTTATATATAACAAAACATAAGTTATTTATATGAAACAAAAATTTGGTCATAAACATCTACTCCCTCTGTTTGTTATTAAGTGATGTTTTAGAAGGAATTTTTTGTTCTAAATTAAGTGATGTTCTCACTTTCAATGCAAAATTAATTGATTTTTATTGTTTTCGACTCTTTGGATTCTATAGATTGATTTTCTATTGGTTAACTTGTGTTGAAATAGATAATAATTGATGTTTTAATTCATAATTTTTAATGTCGGTTATTATGGATGGTGGTAGAGTTGAAACATTATTCACCACGTTGAATTCTTCGTTTCTTTGGTTTAGCTGTAAGGTTCTAAGGCTTACGCAGAATATGAGGCTCATTCAAGGAAATGGTGATCGCAATTCGTTTGACCTTACACCGTTCTCCAAATGGGTTTTAGATATTGGTGAAGGTAAAATCAATAAAAATCATACCAGAGAATCCGAAATTGACATTCCCGTAGATTTGTTGATTACAGGTTGCATTGATCTTGTACAAGCAATTGTGAGAGATCTATGGGGAATCGTTTGCTACGGAGATGAGGCCTATATTTTTTCAGGGAAGAGCCATATTGAGTCCAACAAATCAAGATGTCAGCATTCTTAACGACTATATGCTTCTCATATATCATGTACATATTTTGTTTCTTATATGTCACTACTTTTGTTCATTCTATGTGTTTAAATCATTTTAATTGCTTAGTGGCTGTTTTATCGTATATGGTGGAATTGCTTAGTGGTTGTCTTTGTTAATTTGATTTCTTATTTTAATGATTGTTGGACAGTTAAAGACAATACTTTTTCTAATAGGTGAGGAAAGAACCTATCTCAGTTTTGATAGCATTGATACGTCTGATTCAAGCAAGCACGGTGATATGGTTTACACTGAAGAGTTTTTGAATAGTATCACATTGTCTGGGTTGCCTAACCATAGTCTTCGGTTAAAAATTGGTACTCGTGTCATGTTACTGAGAAATGTTGATCCTAAAGGTGGTTTATGAAATGGTACAAGGCTTCTAATAACTCAAATGGTAGATCATGTCATTGGGGCTAGGGTTATAACTGGTGGTATTGTTGGAGAAAAGGTCTTAATCCTTAGGATGTTTGTTTCACCGCCAGAAGCAAAATAGCATTTCGTATGAGACGAAAGCAATTTTCACTTGCTGTTGCTTTTTTAATGACCATAAATAAGAGTCAGGGACAAACATTGGAGAAAGTTGGTTTGTACTTATCAAAATCGGTTTTCACACATGGTTAATTGTATGTTGTTGTGTCTAGGGTAACCTCGAGGTCTGGTTTGAACATATTGATTACAGATAAATATGGAAAGCCTCAAAGTACAACTCTGAATGTTGTATACGACGAAGTCTTCCAAAAGGTTTGATTGATCAGAAGCATAAATCGCCTTTTACATTTTTTAGTTAATACTATGGTCTTCAATTAGGCTTATCATTATTGTTATGGACACCCTTCTTTTATCAAATTTTAAGTTTATTTTTATATAATAGATGATTTGGGTTTCAATTATGTTTAGTTTTTCTTAAGGTATGTTAACGTGTATCCCAAGGGACACGGCATTGGTACACACATGTTTAATTTTAATGTTTATTTTCCAAACATATATTTATATTTACATCATGTAGAAAATTTATTAGTAGTGTATTTAGAGTAAAGGGTTCAAAGAAGTAATTGGAACTCTTGAATTCGTCTCGGGTTAAGAGTGGTGAATGCATGGAATTTGATTATAAGATCATTGAAATCAAAGCAATGGTTAGACGATCACGGGAGATAGATGCTGACACAGAATTTCATGAGAAGGAGAAGCGCGACGTGAGCATAAAAACACGCCTTAGTTACATACGACCCGAATTTTTCCATATCCGAATCAAGCCTTAGTTTTATTTAAATTCTGAGGGTTTAGGCTCTCCTATTAGAGTTTAGTACCCTTTAATTTGCCAAAAGTTTTTATCGTTCTCAATATTTTACATGCATATGTGAGGGTTTAGGCTCACCTATTAGGGTTTAGTACCCCTTAATCTCCTAAAAATATAAATAGTATATTTAAATCGTTACTTGAGTCTCGTTGTGAAACATGTTCTAGAAAAAGTGTTATAGAATTTACTAGTGCTAAGATTGGTACAATCATCTTCATCATCCTGCTTTCCATTCGACACACTCTCAATTTACAAAACCATGAGATCCACAATGTATCATTACTTGCAAACAGCTCAAATCCGATCATTCGCTATATGTTTAAGATTCAACCACAAAAGCCTCACAGAAGGGTTTGACACAATGTATCATTAGCTTATAGCCACCGAAGGTTTTGAGACAATGAACACTGACGGAATTTTTGTATTGGCAGACACGTTTGAAGTAATTTGGAAGAATTCTTAGAAGCACCTGGATAAAGAAGACTAGAACTTCAGGTGAAAATTCTTTAGCTAATTACGACTTAGTTGAGTTTATGATTGAGAAAGGAATGTGCAAGAAAAAAAAGAAACAAACCAAAAGTTGTCTCAAAGGCCAATGCTCAAGAACTTTTAGAAATGAGAAGGGTAAAAACAAGAGGCAACTTAGTACCTTGAAGGCTTGAATTTCAATTTTTTCACCGTTTTGATCATAAATCTGTCATTTTGAGTTAGGTAAAAGAAACTTCCACCCTTTCCAGGTGAAGATAGCTCCCTGAGACGTGTAGAAAACAAATTTACCAAAAAACACATTTCATTTCAAACATGTTCATAATCTTATTAACTAAAACAAGATTTCGGTATAGACACATTACCAACATTCATCAATTTTCTAAATTAACACTTAAATTTTTTTCCAATAATTACTAGATAATTATAATTTTTCTTTAAAATCTTATTCGATAATTGCTTACTTTTTTTTAGAAACGACAACCCTAAATTGTCAAGCCATGTTTTCTAATCTTAGAAATACTACCATTCAACACACACAAAAAATAACCGTTAAAATATGTGGTTTTATAACTACGACATCGTCTCCGCGCAGACTTATTCTTTTTGTGTTATTTTGTTTGTTTGGTGAAGCCTTTGTTTTGTAGAGGCATGGCTGGAATTACTCAACAAATGAGGTACCTAATTAAGTATTAAGGATTTCTATTCTTTTAATGACTATTGTTGAAACTAAAACTTATATCCATGAACTTCGTGGTATGTCAGATATGCTGTCATAGATTGACGACATGATTTTGTTTTTATACGTCATATAATTGTTGCTTGAGTCTCGTTGTGAAACATGTTCTAGAAAAAGTGTGATAGAATTACTAGTGCTAAGATTGGTACAATCATCTTCATCATCCTGCTTTCCATTCGACACACTCTCAATTTACAAAACCATGAGATCCACAATGTATCATTACCTTGCAAACAACTCAAATCCGATCATTCGCTATATGTTTAAGATTCAACCACAAAAGCCTCGCAGAAGGGTTTGACACAATGCATCATTACCTTATAGCCACCGAAGGTTTTGAGACAATGAACACTGAGGGAATTTTTGTATTGGCAGACACGTTTGAAGTAATTTGGAAGAATTCTTAGAAGCACCTGGATAAAGAAGACTAGAACTTCAGGTGAAAATTCTTTAGCTAATCACGACTTAGTTGAGTTTATGATTGAGAAAGGAATGTGCAAGAAAAAAAACAAACAAACCAAAAGTTGTCTCAAAGGCCAATTCTCAAGCACTTTTAGAAATGAGAAGGGTAAAAACAAGAGGCAACTTAGTACCTTGGAGGCTTGAATTTCAATTTTTTCACCGTTTTGATCATAAATCTGTCATTTTGAGTTAGGTAAAAGAAACTTCCACCTTTCCAGGTGAAGATAGCTCCCTGAGACGTGTAGAAAACAAATTTACCAAAAAGAAAACACATTTCATTTCAAACATGTTCATAATCTTATTAACTAAAACCAGATTTCGGTATAGACACATTACCAAACATTCATCAATTTTCTAAATTAACACTTCAAATTTTTTCCGATAATTACTAGATAATTAGAATTTTCTTTTAAAATCTTATTCGATAATTGCTTACTTTTTTTTTAGAAACGACAACCCTAAATTGTCAAGCCATGTTTTCTAATCTTAGAAATACTACCATTCAACACACACAAAAAAATAACCGTTAAAATATGTGGTTTTATAACTACGACATCATCTCCGCGCAGACTTATTCTTTTTGTGTTATTTTGTTTGTTTGGTGAAGCCTTTGTTTTGTAGAGGCATGGCTGGAATTACTCAACAAATGAGGTACCTAATTAAGTATTAAGGATTTCTATTCTTTTAATGACTATTGTTGAAACTAAAACTTATATCCATGAACTTCGTGGTATGTCAGATATGCTGTCATAGATTGACGACATGATTTTGTTTTTATACGTCATATAATTGTTGCTTGAGTCTCGTTGTGAAACATGTTCTAGAAAAAGTGTGATAGAATTTACTAGTGCTAAGATTGGTACAATCATCTTCATCATCCTGCTTTCCATTCGACACACTCTCAATTTACAAAACCATGAGATCCACAATGTATCATTACCTTGCAAACAACTCAAATCCGATCATTCGCTATATGTTTAAGATTCAACCACAAAAGCCTCGCAGAAGGGTTTGACACAATGCATCATTACCTTATAGCCACCGAAGGTTTTGAGACAATGAACACTGAGGGAATTTTTGTATTGGCAGACACGTTTGAAGTAATTTGGAAGAATTCTTAGAAGCACCTGGATAAAGAAGACTAGAACTTCAGGTGAAATTCTTTAGCTAATCACGACTTAGTTAAGTTTATGATTGAGAAAGGAATGTGCAAGAAAAAAAAAAAACAAACCAAAAGTTGTCTCAAAGGCCAATTCTCAAGCACTTTTAGAAATGAGAAGGGTAAAAACAAGAGGCAACTTAGTACCTTGGAGGCTTGAATTTCAATTTTTTCACCGTTTTTGATCATAAATCTGTCATTTTGAGTTAGGTAAAAGAAACTTCCACCTTTCCAGGTGAAGATAGCTCCCTGAGACGTGTAGAAAACAAATTTACCAAAAAGAAAACACATTTCATTTCAAACATGTTCATAATCTTATTAACTAAAACCAGATTTCGGTATAGACACATTACCAAACATTCATCAATTTTCTAAATTAACACTTCAAATTTTTTTCCGATAATTACTAGATAATTAGAATTTTTCTTTTAAAATCTTATTCGATAATTGCTTACTTTTTTTTTAGAAACGACAACCCTAAATTCTCAAGCCATGTTTTCTAATCTTATAAATACTACCATTCAACACACACAAAAATAACCGTTTAAAACACGTGATTTTATAACTACGACATCGTCTCCGCACAGACTTATTCTTTTTGTGTTATTTTGTTTGTTTGGTGAAGCCTTTGTTTTGTAGAGGCATGGCTGGAATTACTCGACAAATGAGGTAACTAATTAAGTATTAAGGTTTTCTATTCTTTAATACTATTGTTGAAACTAAAACTTATATCCATGAACTTCCTTGGTATGTCAGATTTGCTATCATAGATTGACGACATGATTTTGTTTTTACACTATTATGTTTCGTTAGTATGTTTGGTATGTTGTTTTGTTAATTGACCCGAATTGTTCTTCCCTTTTGACATTTGATTTTACCTACAATAACTCTATCTATCTACCGATAAAATATAGTAGGCTTTCTCTTTAGTTCTTGAATGATCAGTAATATTCATTTTAATACTATTCTCTTTTTTGTTTTGAGTTAAAGGTGTATTCTTTGTTGCAAGATCTCTCAGTACGTTCTTCTTCTCTTTCATATCGGATTTTTTTTATTGTTTTGTTTTGTGTTACGTTTTAGATTAAAACCATATTAACCCCTAACAATTTTTTTTTCATTCACATAAGAAAACCAAAGGCTTCAAAAAATATCTATGATCTTCGTGCTGGTTATCATCTAAAATTCATTGTTTTGTTCGTCTTATATTTGAATTTCGTTTGAGTTTTTGTTTTTCTTTTTTTTTTGTAATCAACGACTCCTCTTCTTATCTATGGCATCGTTTGTTTCTTTGTTGATGACTGCAGTTCTCGACTTATGATCTCGAAGATTAATGTATGTTCTTCTCTTCTTTTTATTCGATTTTTATTTTTCCTTGCTTCTCGGATCTGATTCAATTTTCTTTTTCTCTGATCACTGGATTTTACCAATTATTTCCTTCTAGGTTTTTCTCTCCACTCTCCTGTGATTAAGGCCACATAACCTTTGAAGAGGGTAAGAACTTAGGTTTCTTTTGTATATGATTGTTAGAAATAGGAATCTTATGTGTGAATAAGTGACATGAGATAGTTTTGTTACGAGATATATACGCATATAAATATCATAGATCACTAAATCTTGGTTATCTTTATCTTCGTCTATATGTGCATTCAAAAATCTGCTGCACATATCTTTTCTCCAACATGAAACAAAAACACAAAATCCTAGCCGCTTCTGAAACCATGGCGATAATGAATCTTCTTTGGCATCGTTTTTTGCCGTCTCTGATGCATGGAGGTTTAACGTCAGAGGTAAAGCATTTGGGTCCTCGGGAGGATTACAAAACTTGGGCTGAAAGACACCGTTTACAGGTCAATGATACTCTATGTAAGCTGCTTTATTTTTTTGTTTTTTGTTAGGGTTTAACCTTAGAAAACTATAATCAAACCGTAAATCTATATATATGCAGATCATGGGACACCAAGAAAATAGATATTCACCAAAACAAGTGGTGAAGGATCTGGTAGCACAAGATGGGTGGAAAGGATTCTATAGGGGGTTGGATCCAAGATTCTTCAGAGTATCGGTTTGGCGAACCTCAATGATATTGACTTACGAATACCTAAGTAAGAAATATTTTCCTTCACCCAAAATCTCACTTTGAGCCATTTTCCTAGACATTCAAGATTTTTGTTTTGGACTGCTCCTCTGGCATATTCATTATTGCTTGAAATTTTTAGACCGTCTGTATGCAATAGAAGATTAGAAAAAGTCTCGCTACCAATCGTTGGTTTTTCTCCTTCAACTTATTCGAATAGATGCATAAACCCGATTCAAATCTTGGTTATTGGGAGCTTCCATGTTAACGATTGGACCATTCTCTCAACTTTGAAGTTTGAGTTCCGGTATTGTAATCATTCTTTTAACTTTGCGTATTGGAGTGTATTCTTACAGAAGAAGAAATTTTAGATTATGTTCTTCTCCTTTACTAGCTAGCTTATGAGTTCTGAGAGTTAAGAAGATTTAAAACTTTGAAAAAAGCACAATAAGGGGTTTTAAAATTCCAATTTGCAATCAGTTCACAAAATTTTATATTCGTTTTAATGTGACATATGTGTTATATAGTAACACCCAATTACTGAGTTTACTTTTGCTGTTGAAAAATGGATTCACAAAACAAAACTATCCTCATTCTCATTGATACAACAATAATTATTACCAAAAAATTGCTAAGTACTACCATTGATGTTTGTATCAGTATCGTCATTTACAACAAAGAAAGAAACATAAAAATATGATATATTACCCATAATAATTCTTGCAACATCGTACCAACTTGCACTGACGAAACCTCCGTCAATGTCCTGATTATTCTCCATCATCATCTTCGTCTTTCCCTGATCAGTCTCTGATTTCTCTGTGGTCTGATCACTCCACCTTCGCCGCCTTCTCCTTTTGAACTAACTCCGACCTCCAATAATGTCACGGCGCCAGCGCCAAGCCCCAAAATTTCAGCAAGTAGTGATGTTGTTACTTAAGTGTTAACTACAATGTGAAGTGTGGTTTTTATCCTTTCGATGTTCGCAAAAGAAGCAAATGGTTTTTCGTTTCTCATTTAGATTTCTTTGTTCTTTTTTTTTTTGAATTATATGTTAAATTAATCAAAGAAAAACGGTTTTTTACATCGAGTGCATCTTTGTTTGAAATTCATAAGGAAAAAAGAGGAAAACAGTCTACTTTCTCATTCAGATTTCTTTGTTCTATTGCTCTGTTTTATTCTACAATCTCATGAAATTAGTATGTTTAATTTAAGTTTCTCTGTTTGGTATTATTTAATCAAAAACATGAATTCAAAAGAAGATGGAAGAAAAACATGACAGTTCAATCGAAGAAGATGAGTAACACATTGATGGGGTTCCTTTTTTATTAAATAAAAAATAAGAGAAGCTGAAAATGATTATGAGAGAATTTTCTGTAAGACTGTTATGAATTCAAATTGAAATAACACTCTTAAATCGGATTTTCAATAATAAAATAGGGTTTTAATAATTTATAATAATATTAATCCTGCGCAAGGCTAGAAATGATTTGGTTTTGTCATTAAGAGTTAAACTGAACCGAAGTTTCCAAACCGAACCAAATTGAGGTTTGGTAATTTTGTTTCTGATTCGGTTATTGTGAGAAAACCGATTCCCAATTTTTTTAAATATCTTCATTTCTCAATTTGGTTTGGCCAAACCAAACAGTTACCCAAATTTCTTTTTTAAAATCCCAAAATCTAATGATGCATCTCATTTTCATTGGTTAATCGACTCGAACTAACCGATATCATCCCAACGAACTAAAATTAACCAAACTATCCAAAATTAGCCAAACATTTCACTAAAAAACAAACCGAATTAACACTTTGATTTATTTCGACAAAATTACATCCTAACTGAATCGAACCATAGTTTTTTCGGTTAGTTTCGGTAGAATATTTTTAATCTGAAAAAATCAAAGATCCAATGAACCGAACCGAGACGACCGGAGTTAACACATTATATCTAAACTTCGGCTAAATTTTTGTATTTGGATTTAGGTTTTGATGCTAGAATGTAGAGCTTAGGATTTATGTATTATTTTTAATATTTTACGTGCATTTGTAAGGGTTTAGACTCACATATTAGTGTCTAGTACCCCTTAATTTGCTAAAAATATTAAAGATAAATTTATATACAACCAAAACATAAGTTATTTATATAAAACCAAGATTCGATCATAAAAACATCTATTATAAATCTATGTTTATGTGTATAATTAAATCTTAATGCCCGCGCTGGCAAGTTAAGGGGTATGAATACATTATGAGTAGTGTATTTAGAGTAAAGGGTTCAGAGAAGTAATTATAACTCTTGAATTTGTCTCGGGCTGAGAGTGGTAAATCCATAATATCAAAGCAATGGTTAGACGAGCACGAGAGATAGATATTGGCATAAAACTTCTTTTTTTGTGTGGCATAGAACTTCATGAGAAGGAGAAGCGAGATGTGAGCAAAAAAAATATGCACCAAAACTAACCGAAGACCCCATAATTAACTAAAAATTTTCACTAAACCAAATCGAATTAAAACTTTATTTATTTTTGCAACGTTACATTCGAACCAAATTTTTCCATAGTCAAACTGAATCGAACCATAGATTCATTCAGTTTGTGATAGTTTAGGCTCACCTATTAGGGTTTGATACCCTTAATTTGCTAAAATTTTTAATTTTTTAATATTTTACGTACATTTGTGAGGGTTTAGGCTCACATATTAGGGTTTAGTACTTCTTAATTTGCGAAAAATATAAATGGTATATTTAGAATAAAAAAATAGAATTCATTTATATTTAACCAATATTCGATCATAACAAATTATTACAAACCTATGTTTACGTTTATAAATTTAATTATCGAAAGCTTAATACCAACGCTGGATGCGGGTACGTTTTTGTTCGCTATATATCAATACTGTTTATCATACCAAAATGTTGTTCTACAACACGTTTTTCATCGTGTGATGTGTCTTCATTAGTTTGAATTATTATTTTAAGTGATTCTTTGTCTACTAAATACAACACTTTCTTGTGTCTAACAGACGATGAGAGAATCTATCTCAGTTTTGATAGTATTGAGACGTCCGATTCGAGCAAGCATGATGATATGGTATACACCAAGGAATTTTTGAATACCATCAAGTTGATCGACCAAAAGCATAAACGCACTTGTACATTTTCGTCGTTACTACTATGGTTTTGAATTGGATCCATCGGTGACTCAATGTTTATTTGGCTGTTTACAAACATATTTCTTTAGTCAAATTTTAGTGTTCGATTTTTGTTTTGTTTTTCATTTGTAAAAGATAAAAAGGTTAATTTTGTGTTTAGTTAAATATGAATCTCATTTACATTAGTTAACTGATATGAACTAACTGAAATTAACCGGACTGACTAAAATTAAAAGAACTACCCACAATTAACCAAAATGTTTTACTAAAACCAAATCGAATTTAATACTTTAGTTTTATTCGGCAATATTACATATGAACCGAACTTTTCCATACTTGAACTGAACTGGATCATAGTTTATTCGGTTGTTTCAGTTAGTTTCAATCTAATATTTTCAATCCAAGAAAAACAAAGAACCGACAACCGAATCAAGCCAACCATAACTAACACAATATATCTAAATCATTCAATATTTACGTGCATTTATGAGGGTTTAGGCTCACCTATTAAGGTTTAGTACCCTTTAATTTGCTAAAATATATTTTTTCAATATTTTACGTGCATTTGTGAGAGTTTAGACTCACATATTAGGGCTTAGTACCCCTTAACTTGCTAAAAATAAAAGGTACATTTATATACAACAAAAACGTAAGTTATTTATATAAATCAAAATTTGATCATAAAATATCTATTATAAATCCATGTTTACGTGTATAAATTTAATTATTGAAATCTTGATGTTCGCGCTTGGCATTAAATAATGCATTTGGTCATGGACTTCTTCATCAAAATTTTAGTGTTCAATTTTTTGGTACTCCATTTCATTGAATTTTATGTATTTTATCTCCTTTATAGAAGGTACTTCATATGCAAGGAATTTAGTTAATTATTCATCTCATTTCTATTTATTCTCTTCAACAGCACTCATCAAATTTTGATTTCTCTTTCTATGCAATGACTCTTATAAAAATGCCTACTCTTTTTTTGTTCTCTTTTAGCTTTATTTGACATCATTACATACGATCTGAAATTTTCCATAATCGACATCATTACATACGATATGACATCATTACATCACAAAACATATCAAACCGACCATAGCTAGCAAAATATATCTAAATCATTAAATATTTTACGTACATTTGTGAGGTTTAGGTTCACATATTAGGGTTTAGTACCCTTTATTTTGCTAAAATATAAATTGTTTGCAATATTTTACGTTAACTTGTGAGGGTTTAGGCTCACATATTACGGATTAGTTTCTCTTAGTTTGATAAAGATGTAAACATATTTTTATATATAACAAAACATAAGTTATTTATATGAAACAAAAATTTGGTCATAAACATCTATCCTCTGTTTGTTATTAAGTGATGTTTTAGAAGGAATTTTTTGTTCTAAATTAAGTGATGTTCTCACTTTCAATGCAAAATTAATTGATTTTTATTGTTTTCGACTCTTTGGATTCTATAGATTGATTTTCTATTGGTTAACTTGTGTTGAAATAGATAATAATTGATGTTTTAATTCATAATTTTTAATGTCGGTTATTATGGATGGTGGTAGAGTTGAAACATTATTCACCACGTTGAATTCTTCGTTTCTTTGGTTTAGCTGTAAGGTTCTAAGGCTTACGCAGAATATGAGGCTCATTCAAGGAAATGGTGATCGCAATTCGTTTGACCTTACACCGTTCTCCAAATGGGTTTTAGATATTGGTGAAGGTAAAATCAATAAAAATCATACCAGAGAATCCGAAATTGACATTCCCGTAGATTTGTTGATTACAGGTTGCATTGATCTTGTACAAGCAATTGTGAGAGATCTATGGGGAATCGTTTGCTACGGAGATGAGGCCTATATTTTTTCAGGGAAGAGCCATATTGAGTCCAACAAATCAAGATGTCAGCATTCTTAACGACTATATGCTTCTCATATATCATGTACATATTTTGTTTCTTATATGTCACTACTTTTGTTCATTCTATGTGTTTAAATCATTTTTAATTGCTTAGTGGCTGTTTTATCGTATATGGTGGAATTGCTTAGTGGTTGTCTTTGTTAATTTGATTTCTTATTTTAATGATTGTTGGACAGTTAAAGACAATACTTTTTCTAATAGGTGAGGAAAGAACCTATCTCAGTTTTGATAGCATTGATACGTCTGATTCAAGCAAGCACGGTGATATGGTTTACACTGAAGAGTTTTTGAATAGTATCACATTGTCTGGGTTGCCTAACCATAGTCTTCGGTTAAAAATTGGTACTCGTGTCATGTTACTGAGAAATGTTGATCCTAAAGGTGGTTTATGAAATGGTACAAGGCTTCTAATAACTCAAATGGTAGATCATGTCATTGGGCTAGGGTTATAACTGGTGGTATTGTTGGAGAAAAGGTCTTAATCCTTAGGATGTTTGTTTCACCGCCAGAAGCAAAATAGCATTTCGTATGAGACGAAAGCAATTTTCACTTGCTGTTGCTTTTTTAATGACCATAAATAAGAGTCAGGGACAAACATTGGAGAAAGTTGGTTTGTACTTATCAAAATCGGTTTTCACACATGGTTAATTGTATGTTGTTGTGTCTAGGGTAACCTCGAGGTCTGGTTTGAACATATTGATTACAGATAAATATGGAAAGCCTCAAAGTACAACTCTGAATGTTGTATACGACGAAGTCTTCCAAAAGGTTTGATTGATCAGAAGCATAAATCGCCTTTTACATTTTTTAGTTAATACTATGGTCTTCAATTAGGCTTATCATTATTGTTATGGACACCCTTCTTTTATCAAATTTTAAGTTTATTTTTATATAATAGATGATTTGGGTTCAATTATGTTTAGTTTTTCTTAAGGTATGTTAACGTGTATCCCAAGGGACACGGCATTGGTACACACATGTTTAATTTTAATGTTTATTTTCCAAACATATATTTATATTTACATCATGTAGAAAATTTATTAGTAGTGTATTTAGAGTAAAGGGTTCAAAGAAGTAATTGGAACTCTTGAATTCGTCTCGGGTTAAGAGTGGTGAATGCATGGAATTTGATTATAAGATCATTGAAATCAAAGCAATGGTTAGACGATCACGGGAGATAGATGCTGACACAGAATTTCATGAGAAGGAGAAGCGCGACGTGAGCATAAAAACACGCCTTAGTTACATACGACCCGAATTTTTCCATATCCGAATCAAGCCTTAGTTTTATTTAAATTCTGAGGGTTTAGGCTCTCCTATTAGAGTTTAGTACCCTTTAATTTGCCAAAAGTTTTTATCGTTCTCAATATTTTACATGCATATGTGAGGGTTTAGGCTCACCTATTAGGGTTTAGTACCCCTTAATCTCCTAAAAATATAAATAGTATATTTAAATCGTTACTTGAGTCTCGTTGTGAAACATGTTCTAGAAAAAGTGTTATAGAATTTACTAGTGCTAAGATTGGTACAATCATCTTCATCATCCTGCTTTCCATTCGACACACTCTCAATTTACAAAACCATGAGATCCACAATGTATCATTACCTTGCAAACAGCTCAAATCCGATCATTCGCTATATGTTTAAGATTCAACCACAAAAGCCTCACAGAAGGGTTTGACACAATGTATCATTAGCTTATAGCCACCGAAGGTTTTGAGACAATGAACACTGACGGAATTTTTGTATTGGCAGACACGTTTGAAGTAATTTGGAAGAATTCTTAGAAGCACCTGGATAAAGAAGACTAGAACTTCAGGTGAAAATTCTTTAGCTAATTACGACTTAGTTGAGTTTATGATTGAGAAAGGAATGTGCAAGAAAAAAAAGAAACAAACCAAAAGTTGTCTCAAAGGCCAATGCTCAAGAACTTTTAGAAATGAGAAGGGTAAAAACAAGAGGCAACTTAGTACCTTGAAGGCTTGAATTTCAATTTTTTCACCGTTTTGATCATAAATCTGTCATTTTGAGTTAGGTAAAAGAAACTTCCACCCTTTCCAGGTGAAGATAGCTCCCTGAGACGTGTAGAAAACAAATTTACCAAAAAACACATTTCATTTCAAACATGTTCATAATCTTATTAACTAAAACAAGATTTCGGTATAGACACATTACCAAACATTCATCAATTTTCTAAATTAACACTTAAATTTTTTTCCAATAATTACTAGATAATTATAATTTTTCTTTTAAAATCTTATTCGATAATTGCTTACTTTTTTTTTAGAAACGACAACCCTAAATTGTCAAGCCATGTTTTCTAATCTTAGAAATACTACCATTCAACACACACAAAAAAATAACCGTTAAAATATGTGGTTTTATAACTACGACATCGTCTCCGCGCAGACTTATTCTTTTTGTGTTATTTTGTTTGTTTGGTGAAGCCTTTGTTTTGTAGAGGCATGGCTGGAATTACTCAACAAATGAGGTACCTAATTAAGTATTAAGGATTTCTATTCTTTTAATGACTATTGTTGAAACTAAAACTTATATCCATGAACTTCGTGGTATGTCAGATATGCTGTCATAGATTGACGACATGATTTTGTTTTTATACGTCATATAATTGTTGCTTGAGTCTCGTTGTGAAACATGTTCTAGAAAAAGTGTGATAGAATTTACTAGTGCTAAGATTGGTACAATCATCTTCATCATCCTGCTTTCCATTCGACACACTCTCAATTTACAAAACCATGAGATCCACAATGTATCATTACCTTGCAAACAACTCAAATCCGATCATTCGCTATATGTTTAAGATTCAACCACAAAAGCCTCGCAGAAGGGTTTGACACAATGCATCATTACCTTATAGCCACCGAAGGTTTTGAGACAATGAACACTGAGGGAATTTTTGTATTGGCAGACACGTTTGAAGTAATTTGGAAGAATTCTTAGAAGCACCTGGATAAAGAAGACTAGAACTTCAGGTGAAAATTCTTTAGCTAATCACGACTTAGTTGAGTTTATGATTGAGAAAGGAATGTGCAAGAAAAAAAACAAACAAACCAAAAGTTGTCTCAAAGGCCAATTCTCAAGCACTTTTAGAAATGAGAAGGGTAAAAACAAGAGGCAACTTAGTACCTTGGAGGCTTGAATTTCAATTTTTTCACCGTTTTGATCATAAATCTGTCATTTTGAGTTAGGTAAAAGAAACTTCCACCTTTCCAGGTGAAGATAGCTCCCTGAGACGTGTAGAAAACAAATTTACCAAAAAGAAAACACATTTCATTTCAAACATGTTCATAATCTTATTAACTAAAACCAGATTTCGGTATAGACACATTACCAAACATTCATCAATTTTCTAAATTAACACTTCAAATTTTTTCCGATAATTACTAGATAATTAGAATTTTTCTTTTAAAATCTTATTCGATAATTGCTTACTTTTTTTTAGAAACGACAACCCTAAATTGTCAAGCCATGTTTTCTAATCTTAGAAATACTACCATTCAACACACACAAAAAAATAACCGTTAAAATATGTGGTTTTATAACTACGACATCATCTCCGCGCAGACTTATTCTTTTTGTGTTATTTTGTTTGTTTGGTGAAGCCTTTGTTTTGTAGAGGCATGGCTGGAATTACTCAACAAATGAGGTACCTAATTAAGTATTAAGGATTTCTATTCTTTTAATGACTATTGTTGAAACTAAAACTTATATCCATGAACTTCGTGGTATGTCAGATATGCTGTCATAGATTGACGACATGATTTTGTTTTTATACGTCATATAATTGTTGCTTGAGTCTCGTTGTGAAACATGTTCTAGAAAAAGTGTGATAGAATTTACTAGTGCTAAGATTGGTACAATCATCTTCATCATCCTGCTTTCCATTCGACACACTCTCAATTTACAAAACCATGAGATCCACAATGTATCATTACCTTGCAAACAACTCAAATCCGATCATTCGCTATATGTTTAAGATTCAACCACAAAAGCCTCGCAGAAGGGTTTGACACAATGCATCATTACCTTATAGCCACCGAAGGTTTTGAGACAATGAACACTGAGGGAATTTTTGTATTGGCAGACACGTTTGAAGTAATTTGGAAGAATTCTTAGAAGCACCTGGATAAAGAAGACTAGAACTTCAGGTGAAAATTCTTTAGCTAATCACGACTTAGTTAAGTTTATGATTGAGAAAGGAATGTGCAAGAAAAAAAAAAACAAACCAAAAGTTGTCTCAAAGGCCAATTCTCAAGCACTTTTAGAAATGAGAAGGGTAAAAACAAGAGGCAACTTAGTACCTTGGAGGCTTGAATTTCAATTTTTTCACCGTTTTGATCATAAATCTGTCATTTTGAGTTAGGTAAAAGAAACTTCCACCTTTCCAGGTGAAGATAGCTCCCTGAGACGTGTAGAAAACAAATTTACCAAAAAGAAAACACATTTCATTTCAAACATGTTCATAATCTTATTAACTAAAACCAGATTTCGGTATAGACACATTACCAAACATTCATCAATTTTCTAAATTAACACTTCAAATTTTTTCCGATAATTACTAGATAATTAGAATTTTTCTTTTAAAATCTTATTCGATAATTGCTTACTTTTTTTTTAGAAACGACAACCCTAAATTCTCAAGCCATGTTTTCTAATCTTATAAATACTACCATTCAACACACACAAAAATAACCGTTAAAACACGTGATTTTATAACTACGACATCGTCTCCGCACAGACTTATTCTTTTTGTGTTATTTTGTTTGTTTGGTGAAGCCTTTGTTTTGTAGAGGCATGGCTGGAATTACTCGACAAATGAGGTAACTAATTAAGTATTAAGGTTTTCTATTCTTTTAATACTATTGTTGAAACTAAAACTTATATCCATGAACTTCCTTGGTATGTCAGATTTGCTATCATAGATTGACGACATGATTTTGTTTTTACACTATTATGTTTCGTTAGTATGTTTGGTATGTTTGTTTTGTTAATTGACCCGAATTGTTCTTCCTTTTGACATTTGATTTTACCTACAATAACTCTATCTATCTACCGATAAAATATAGTAGGCTTTCTCTTTAGTTCTTGAATGATCAGTAATATTCATTTTAATACTATTCTCTTTTTTGTTTTGAGTTAAAGGTGTATTCTTTGTTGCAAGATCTCTCAGTACGTTCTTCTTCTCTTTCATATCGGATTTTTTTATTGTTTTGTTTTGTGTTACGTTTTAGATTAAAACCATATTAACCCTAACAATTTTTTTTTTCATTCACATAAGAAAACCAAAGGCTTCAAAAAATATCTATGATCTTCGTGCTGGTTATCATCTAAAATTCATTGTTTTGTTCGTCTTATATTTGAATTTCGTTTGAGTTTTTGTTTTTCTTTTTTTTTTGTAATCAACGACTCCTCTTCTTATCTATGGCATCGTTTGTTTCTTTGTTGATGACTGCAGTTCTCGACTTATGATCTCGAAGATTAATGTATGTTCTTCTCTTCTTTTTATTCGATTTTTATTTTTCCTTGCTTCTCGGATCTGATTCAATTTTCTTTTTTCTCTGATCACTGGATTTTACCAATTATTTCCTTCTAGGTTTTTTCTCTCCACTCTCCTGTGATTAAGGCCACATAACCTTTGAAGAGGGTAAGAACTTAGGTTTCTTTTGTATATGATTGTTAGAAATAGGAATCTTATGTGTGAATAAGTGACATGAGATAGTTTTGTTACGAGATATATACGCATATAAATATCATAGATCACTAAATCTTGGTTATCTTTATCTTCGTCTATATGTGCATTCAAAATCTGCTGCACATATCTTTTCTCCACACATGAAACAAAAACACAAAATCCTAGCCGCTTCTGAAACCATGGCGATAATGAATCTTCTTTGGCATCGTTTTTTGCCGTCTCTGATGCATGGAGGTTTAACGTCAGAGGTAAAGCATTTGGGTCCTCGGGAGGATTACAAAACTTGGGCTGAAAGACACCGTTTACAGGTCAATGATACTCTATGTAAGCTGCTTTATTTTTTTGTTTTTTGTTAGGGTTTAACCTTAGAAAACTATAATCAAACCGTAAATCTATATATATGCAGATCATGGGACACCAAGAAAATAGATATTCACCAAAACAAGTGGTGAAGGATCTGGTAGCACAAGATGGGTGGAAAGGATTCTATAGGGGGTTGGATCCAAGATTCTTCAGAGTATCGGTTTGGCGAACCTCAATGATATTGACTTACGAATACCTAAGTAAGAAATATTTTCCTTCACCCAAAATCTCACTTTGAGCCATTTTCCTAGACATTCAAGATTTTTGTTTTGGACTGCTCCTCTGGCATATTCATTATTGCTTGAAATTTTTAGACCGTCTGTATGCAATAGAAGATTAGAAAAAGTCTCGCTACCAATCGTTGGTTTTTCTCCTTCAACTTATTCGAATAGATGCATAAACCCGATTCAAATCTTGGTTATTGGGAGCTTCCATGTTAACGATTGGACCATTCTCTCAACTTTGAAGTTTGAGTTCCGGTATTGTAATCATTCTTTTAACTTTGCGTATTGGAGTGTATTCTTACAGAAGAAGAAATTTTAGATTATGTTCTTCTCCTTTACTAGCTAGCTTATGAGTTCTGAGAGTTAAGAAGATTTAAAACTTTGAAAAAAGCACAATAAGGGGTTTTAAAATTCCAATTTGCAATCAGTTCACAAAATTTTATATTCGTTTTAATGTGACATATGTGTTATATAGTAACACCCAATTACTGAGTTTACTTTTGCTGTTGAAAAATGGATTCACAAAACAAAACTATCCTCATTCTCATTGATACAACAATAATTATTACCAAAAAATTGCTAAGTACTACCATTGATGTTTGTATCAGTATCGTCATTTACAACAAAGAAAGAAACATAAAAATATGATATATTACCCATAATAATTCTTGCAACATCGTACCAACTTGCACTGACGAAACCTCCGTCAATGTCCTGATTATTCTCCATCATCATCTTCGTCTTTCCCTGATCAGTCTCTGATTTCTCTGTGGTCTGATCACTCCACCTTCGCCGCCTTCTCCTTTTGAACTAACTCCGACCTCCAATAATGTCACGGCGCCAGCGCCAAGCCCCAAAATTTCAGCAAGTAGTGATGTTGTTACTTAAGTGTTAACTACAATGTGAAGTGTGGTTTTTATCCTTTCGATGTTCGCAAAAGAAGCAAATGGTTTTTCGTTTCTCATTTAGATTTCTTTGTTCTTTTTTTTTTTGAATTATATGTTAAATTAATTCAAAGAAAAACGGTTTTTACATCGAGTGCATCTTTGTTTTGAAATTCATAAGGAAAAAAGAGGAAAACAGTCTACTTTCTCATTTAGATTTCTTTGTTCTATTGCTCTGTTTTATTCTACTCTCTCATGGAATTAGTATGTTTAATTTAAGTTTCTCTGTTTGGTATTATTTAATCAAAAAACATGAATTCAAAAGAAGATGGAAGAAAAACATGACAGTTCAATCGAAGAAGATGAGTAACACATTGATGGGGTTCCTTTTTTATTAAATAAAAAATAAGAGAAGCTGAAAATGATTATGAGAGAATTTTCTGTAAGACTGTTATGAATTCAAATTGAAATAACACTCTTAAATCGGATTTTCAATAATAAAATAGGGTTTTAATAATTTATAATAATATTAATCATGCGCAAGGCTAGAAATGATTTGGTTTTGTCATTAAGAGTTAAACTGAACCAAAGTTTCCAAACCGAACCAAATTAAGGTTTGGTAATTTTGTTTCTGATTCGGTTATTGTGAGAAAACCGATTCCCAATTTTTTTAAATATCTTCATTTCTCGATTTGGTTAGGCCAAACCAAACAGTTACCCAAATTTCTTTTTTTAAATCCCAAAATCTAATGATGCATCTAATTTTCATTGGTTAATCGACTCGAACTAACAGATATCATCCCAACGAACTAAAATTAACCAAACTATCCAAAATTAGCCAAACATTTCACTAAAAAACAAACCGAATTGACACTTCGATTTATTTCGACAAAATTACATCCTAACTGAATCGAACCATAGTTTTTTCGGTTAGTTTCGGTAGAATATTTTTAATCTGAAAAAATCAAAGATCCAATGAACCGAACCGAGACGACCGGAGCTAACACATTATATCTAAACTTCGGCTAAATTTTTGTATTTGGATTTAGGTTTTGATGCTAGAATGTAGGGCTTAGGATTTATGTATTATTTTTAATATTTTACGTGCATTTGTAAGGGTTTAGACTCACATATTAGTGTCTAGTACCCCTTAATTTGCTAAAAATATTAAAGATAAATTTATATACAACCAAAACATAAGTTATTTATATAAAACCAAGATTCGATCATAAAAACATCTATTATAAATCTATGTTTATGTGTATAATTAAATCTTAATGCCCGCGCTGGCAAGTTAAGGGGTATGAATACATTATGAGTAGTGTATTTAGAGTAAAGGGTTCAGAGAAGTAATTATAACTCTTGAATTTGTCTCGAGCTGAGAGTGGTAAATCCATAATATCAAAGCAATGGTTAGACGAGCACGAGAGATAGATATTGTGTGGTATAGAACTTCATGAGAAGGAGAAGCGAGATGTGAGCAAAAAAATATGCACCAAAAATAACCGAAGACCCCACAATTAACTGAAAATTTTCACTAAACCAAATCGAATTAAAACTTTATTTATTTTTGCAACATTACATACGAACCAAATTTTCCCATAGTCAAACTGAATCGAACCATAGATTTATTCAGTTTGTGATAGTTTAGGCTCACCTATTAGGGTTTGATACCCTTAATTTGCTAAAAGTTTTAATTTTTTAATACTTTACGTACATTTGTGAGGGTTTAGGCTCACATATTAGGGTTTAGTACTTCTTAATTTGCGAAAAATATAAATGGTATATTTATAATAAAAAAATAGAATTCATTTATATTTAACCAATATTCGATCATAACAAAATTATTACAATCCTATGTTTACGTGTATAAATTTAATTCTCGAAAGCTTAATACCAACGCTGGACGTGGGTACATTTTTGTTCGCTATATATCAATACTGTTTATCATACCAAAATGTTGTTCTACAACACGTTTTTCATCGTGTGATGTGTCTTCATTAGTTTGAATTATTATTTTAAGTGATTCTTTGTCTACTAAATACAACACTTTCTTGTGTCTAACAGACGATGAGAGAATCTATCTCAGTTTTGATAGTATTGAGACGTCCGATTCGAGCAAGCATGATGATATGGTATACACCAAGGAATTTTTGAATACCATCAAGTTGATCGACCAAAAGCATAAACGCACTTGTACATTTTCGTCGTTACTACTATTGTTTTGAATTGGATCCATCGGTGACTCAATGTTTATTTGGCTGTTTACAAACATATTTCTTTAGTCAAATTTTAGTGTTCGATTTTTGTTTTGTTTTTAATTTGTAAAAGATAAAAAGGTTAATTTTGTGTTTAGTTAAATATGAATCTCATTTACATTAGTTAACTGATATGAACTAACTGAAATTAACCGGACTTACTAAAATTAAAAAAACTACCCACAATTAACCAAAATGTTTTACTAAAAACCAAATCGAATTAATACTTTAGTTTTATTCGGCAACATTACATATGAACCAAACTTTTCCATACTTGAACTGAACTGGATCATAGTTTATTCGGTTTGTTTCAGTTAGTTTCAATCTAATATTTTCAACCCGGAGAAAAACAAAGAACCGACAAACCGAATCAAACCAACCATAACTAACAAAATATATCTAAATCATTCAATATTTTACGTGCATTTATGAGGGTTTAGGCTCACCTATTAAGGTTTAGTACCCTTTAATTTGCTAAAAATATATTTTTTCAATATTTTACGTGCATTTGTGAGAGTTTAGACTCACATATTAGGGCTTAGTACCTCTTAACTTGCTAAAAATACAAAAGGTACATTTATATACAACAACAACGTAAGTTATTTATATAAAATCAAAATTAGATCATAAAGTATCTATTATAAATCCATGTTTACGTGTATAAATTTAATTATTGAAATCTTGATGTTCGCGCTGGGCATTAAATAATGCATTTGGTCATGGACTTCTTCATCAAATTTTAGTGTTCAATTTTTTGGTATTCCATTTCATTGAATTTTATGTATTTTATCTCCTCTATAGAAGGTACTTCATATGCAAGGAATTTAGTTAATTATTCATCTCATTTCTATTTATTCTCTTCAACAGCACTCATCAAATTTTGATTTCTCTTTCTATGCAATGACCCTTATAAAACGCCTACTCTTTTTTTGTTCTCTTTTTAGTTTATTTGACATCATTACATACGATCGGAAATTTTCCATAATCGACATCATTACATACGATATGACATCATTACATCACAAATCAAATCAAACCGACCATAGCTAGCAAAATATATCTAAATCATTCAATATTTTACGTGCATTTGTGAGGGTTTAGGGTTTAGTACCCTTTATTTTGCTAAAATATAAATTGTTTGCAATATTTTACGTTCACTTGTGAGGGTTTAGGCTCACATATTACGGATTAGTTTCTCTTAGTTTGATAAAGATGTAAAACATATTTTTATATATAACAAAACATAAGTTATTTATATGAAACAAAAATGTGGTCATAAATATCTACTCCCTCTGTTTGTTATTAAGTGATGTTCTAGAAGGAATTTTTTGTTCTAAATTAAGTGATGTTCTCACTTTCAATGAAAAATTAATTGATTTTTATTGTTTTTGACTCTTTGGATTCTATAGATTGATTTTCTATTGGTTAAATTGTGTTGAAATAGATAATAATTGATGTTTTAATTCATAATTTTTAATGTCGGTTATTACGGATGGTGGTAGAGTTGAAACATTATTCACCACTTTGAATTCTTCGTTTCTTTGGTTTAGCTGTAAGGTTCTAAGGCTTACGCAGAATATGAGGCTCATTGAAGGAAAGAACCTATCTCAGTTTTGATAGCATTGATACGTCTGATTCGAGCAAGCACGGTGATATGGTTTACACTGAAGAGTTTTTGAATAGTATCACATTGTCTGGGTTGCCTAACCATAGTTTTCGGTTAAAAATTGCTACTCGTGTCATGTTACTGAGAAATGTTGATCCTAAAGGTGGTTTATGAAATGGTACAAGGCTTCTAATAACTCAAATGGTAGATCATGTCATTGGGGCTAGGGTTATAACTGATGATATTGTTGGAGAAAAGGGCTTAATCCTTAGGATGTTTGTTTCACCGCCAGAAGCAAAGTAGCATTTTCGTATGAGACGAAAGCAATTTTCACTTGCAGTTGCTTTTTTAATGACCATAAATAAGAGTCAGGGACAAACATTAGAGAAAGTTGGTTTGTACTTATCAAAATCAGTTTTCACACATGGTTAATTGTATGTTGTTGTGTCTAGGGTAACCTCGAGGTCTGGTTTGAACATATTGATTACAGATAAATATGGAAAGCCTCAAAGCACAACTCTGAATGTTGTATACGACGAAGTCTTCCAAAAGGTTTGATTGATCAGAAGCATAAATCGCCTTTTACATTTTTTCGTTAATACTTTGGTCTTCAATTAGGCTTATCATTATTGTTATGGACACCCTTCTTTTATCAAATTTTAAGTTTATTTTTATATAATAGATGATTTGGGTTTCAATTATGTTTAGTTTTTGTTAAGGTATGTTAACGTGTATCCCAAGGGACACGACATTGGTACACACATGTTTAATTTTAATGTTTATTTTCCAAACATATATTTATATTTACATCATGTAGAAAATTTATTAGTAGTGTATTTAGAGTAAAGGGTTCAAAGAAGTAATTGGAACTCTTGAATTCGTCTCGGGTTAAGAGTGGTGAATGCAAGGAATTTGATTATAAGATCATTGAAATCAAAGCAATGGTTAGACGATCACGGGAGATAGATGCTGACATAGAATTTCATGAGAAGGAGAAGCGCGACGTAAGCATAAAAACACGCACCAAAACTAACCGAACACCACACAATTAACCAAACTTTCACTAAAAAAAAATCAAACTAAAACATTATTTTTTCTGCAACGTTACATACGACCCGAATTTTCCCATATCCGAATCAAGCCATAGTTTTATTTAATTTCTGAGGGTTTAGGCTCTCCTATTAGAGTTTAGTACCCTTTAATTTGCCAAAAGTTTTTATCGTTCTCAATATTTTACATGCATATGTGAGGGTTTAGGCTCACCTATTAGGGTTTAGTACCCCTTAATCTCCTAAAAATATAAATAGTATATTTATAATTAAAAAAGTATAATTCATTTATATAAAATCCATATTCCATTTTTAAAAAATTATTATAAATCCATGTTTACGTGTCTAATGCAAGCATGTTGATATGGTCTACACCGAGGAGTTTTTGAATACCATCAAGTTATCTGGTTTGCCTAACCATAGTCTCCGCTTTAAAATTGGTATTCATGTCATGTTATTGAGAAATGTTGATCCTAAAGGAGGTTTATGCAATGGTATGAGGCTTCTAATAACTCAAATGGTGGATCATGTCATTGGTGCTAGGGTTATAACTGGTGATAACGTTGGAGAAAAGGTATTAATCCCTAGGATGTTTGTTTCACCGCCAGAATCAAAGTTTCCTTTTTGTATGAGACGCAAGCAGTTTCCACTTGCTGTTGCTTTTGCAATGACTATAATTAGAGTCAGGGACAAACATTGGAGAAGGTTGGTTTGTACTTACCAAAACCGTTTTCACACATGGTCAATTGTATGTTGCTGTGTCAAGGGTAACTTCGAGATCTGGTTTGAAAATATTGATCACGGATAAAGATGGGAAGCCTAAAAAAAAAACTTTGAATATTGTCTACGACGAAATTTTCCAAAATGTTTGATCTATCAAAAGCTATTTAGGGTTCTCTAATTACTTTTTTTTTGTTATTGCTATGGCATTTATTTTTTATTTTTTATACGGAGACATATTTTATTCTTATTATTCTATTTATTTATTTATTTTTATTTTTTATTTATAAAACTATGTGCATATCTCTAAATAAGGATTTACAAAACTGAGAAAATGGACCGATTTTGTTCTTTTCTCCATCACATTTAAGCGACCATCATATATTCATCGTCATTGTCATATTCATCGTAAATGGATAACATTCGGGTTGTTATAAGATTTTTACTTTTAATATAAGTTTCTTTTATTTTTTAACAAAGCAACACACAATCGTAAACGGATAACATTCAGGTCTCCAAGTTGTAATATTCTCATAATGCCATATAAATATATTAGTATAAGATCATAATGCATTCAAAGAGACGAAGATACGTTGCATTGATTTGTAAATCATATTTATATTCCCTTCAAACCAACTGGTCAAAATTAACCTAACTACCCACATTCTAACTGAATTGGATCATAGTTTTATTCAGTTTGTTTCAGATAGTTTCAATAGAGTATTTTAAAAATGTAGAAAATACAAAAATCGAGAAATTGAGTCAAATGATCGTTTTAAATCATTCAATATTTTATGTGTATTTGTGAGGGTTTTGGCTCCCATGTTAGGGTTTAGTACCCCTTAATTTGCTAGAAATAAAAATTGTTCGAATGATTTTACGTGCATTTGTGAGGGTTTAGACTCCCATATTAGGGTTTAGTACCCTTTAATTTGTTAAATAAATTAAAGGTATATTCATATAATATTTTTAATACGTACAACCAAAAAATATATAAAACAAAAATTTTTAAATATAGAAAGAAAGACCGATAAACAAAAACATTTCAGTGATTTTCTCCCAACGTCTCGTAAACTCAATATAAGAGAAATATTAATCGTTGCTTGAGTCTGGTTGTGAAACATGTTCTAGAAAAAGTGTGATAGAATTTACTAGTGCTAAGATTGGTACAATCATCTTCATCATCCTGCTTTCCATTCGACACACTCTCAATTTACAAAACTATGAGATCCACAATGTATCATTACCTTGCAAACAGCTCAAATCCGATCATTTGCTATATGTTTAAGATTCAACCACAAAAGCCTCGCAGAAGGGTTTGACACAATGTATCATTACCTTATAGCCACCAAAGGTTTTGATACAATGAACACTGAGGGAATTTTTGTATTGGCAGACACGTTTGAAGTAATTTGGATTAAGATTCAACCACAAAAGCCTCGCAGAAGGGTTTGACACAATGTATCATTACCTTATAGCCACCGAAGGTTTTGAGACAATGAACACTGATGGAATTTTTGTATTGGCAGACACGTTTGAAGTAATTTGGAAGAATTCTTAGAAGCACCTGGATAAAGAAGACTAGAACTTCAGATGAAAATTCTTTAGCTAATCACGACTTAGTTAAGTTTATGATTGAGAAAGGAATGTGCAAGAAAAAAAAGAAACAAACCAAAAGTTGTCTCAAAGGCCAATTCTCAAGCACTTTTAGAAATGAGAAGGGTAAAAACAAGAAGCAACTTAGTACCTTGAAGGCTTGAATTTCAATTTTTTCACCGTTTTGATCATAAATCTGTCATTTTGAGTTAGGTAAAAGAAACTTCCACCCTTTCCAGTTGAAGATAGCTCCCTGAGACGTGTAGAAAACAAATTTACCAAAAAGAAAACACATTTCATTTCAAACATGTTCATAATCTTATTAACTAAAACCAGATTTCGGTATAGACACATTACCAAACATTCATCAATTTTCTAAATTAACACTTTTGGGGAATTGTGGGAGTGTAAATTCACACCAATTGAATTTGTCGAAAGTTTGTTAAGAGGGATGAAATTTTTGAGTAAGAACCACGAATACGAAGATCCAAAGATGGTATTTTATTAAGCTGTTTAGAAAGCTTTTGTATGAGAGCAAAAGTACAGAGTTTTGCTAGATAAAATTGCGGATCCCCTTTTCAGAGGGTATACATGAGTATATATACAAGTTTAAGTCGGCTAGGTCAATATCTAAAGAGATAAAAAAGATTTCCTAATTCCTCGGGATTTCCTTTTAGCAAAGCCTGCCACCGTCATGGGCTTTGATTTATGGGCTCATTGTCTCGGCCTACACGTTCATTTACTCAGCTCGGCCCAACTTCTTATCCTTAGGCTTTGGGTCGGATGGCAGTGGCTGAGAAGCTCCGGTGACACCATGGTTCACGGCTCGGGTGACACCATGGTTCACGGCTCGGGTGACACCATGGTTCACGGCTCGGGTGACACAGTGGTTCACAGCTCGGGTGACACCCTGGTTCACGGCTCGGTTGACACCATGGTTCACGGCTCGGGTGATATCATGGTTCACGGCTTGGGCGATACCATGGTTCACGGCTCGGGTGACACCATGTTTCACGGTTCGGGTGTCATCGTGGTTCATGGTTCGGGTGGTTTCGTGGTTCATGGTTCGGGTGGCATCGTACTATGGGTCGTGACACCCGATCCGTTTGCTGTACCATGGATCGGTGTACACGACCCAGCTTCTTCACCGTGGGTCGTGCCACCCGATCCGTTTGTTGTACCATGGATCGGGGTACACGACCAAGCTTCTTCACTGTGGGTCGTGACACCCGATCCGTTTGCTGTACCATGGATCGGAGTACACGACCCAGCTTCTTCACCGTGGGTCGTGACACCCGATCCGTTTGATGTACCATAGATCGGGGTACACGACCCAGCTTCTTCACCGTGGGTCGTGACACCCGATCCATTTGTTGTACCATGGATCGGGGTACACGACCCAGCTTCTTCACAGTGGGACGTGACACCCGATCCGTTTGTTCTACCATGGATCGGGGTACACGACCCAGCTTCTTCACCGTGGGTGGTGACATCCGATCCGTTTGATGTACCATGGAACGGGGTACATGACCCAACTTCTTCACCGTGGTTCGTGACACCCGATTCGTTTGCTGTACCATGGATCGGGGTTCATGACCCAACTTCTTCACGGTGGGTAGTGACACCCGATCCGTTTGCTGTACCATTGATCGGGGTACACGACCAAGCTTCTTCACGGTGGGTCGTGACACCCGATCCGTTTGCTGTACCATGGATCGGTGTACACGACCCAACTTCTTCACCGTGGGTCGTGACACCCGATCCGTTTGTTGTACCATGGATCGGGGTACACGACCCAGCTTCTTCACCGTGGGTCGTGACACCCGATCCGTTTGCTGTACCATGGATCGGGGTACACGACCCAGCTTCTTCACCGTGGGTCTGGACATCCGATCTAGTTGTTGTACCATGGATCGGTGTACACGACCCAGCTTCTTCACCGTCGGTCGTGACACCCGATCCGTTTGGTGTACCATGGATCCGGTACATGATCCAGCTTCTTCACCATGGGTCGTGACACCCGATCCATTTGCTGTACCATGGATCGGGGTACACGACCCAGCTTCTTCACCGTGGGTCGTGACACCCGATCCGGTTGTTGTACTATGGATCGGGGTACACGACCCAGCTTTTTCACCGTGGGTTGTGACATCCGATCTGTTTGCTGTACCATGGATCAGGGTACACGACCCAGCATCTTCACCATGGGTCGTGCACCCGATCCGTTTGCTGTTAACTTCAAGTGGGTGATTATTGACCCCAACAGTTAATTATCATGACGACAACACCGGATCCCCTTTTCAGAGGGTATACATGAGTATGACCATTAGACCACATGATGACCCTCTCGTGATCGAATTAATTATCAACGACTGCGACGTAGCACACATATTGGCAGACACCAGGAGCATAGTGGATGTAATCTTCCTCGAGACTCTCAGAAGAATGAATGTCGACCTGTCCGAAGTGATATCTACCCCAAAACCATTGACTGGATTCTCTGGAGAAACCATCATGACGACAGGGAAAATCAAACTCCCTGTCCAAGCCGGTGAGGTGACAAAAATCGTCGAATTCTCCGAAGCCGACCATCCAGCGATCTACAATGTCATTATGGGGACTCCCTGCTTGAATTCCATGCGTGCCGCTATTTCAACCTACCATCTCTACCTTAAGTTCCCTACACCAAATGGAGTGAAAACGATTCGTGGAAACCAAAAAGAATCTCGTGTCTGCTTCCTTGCAGCACACAAGCTCAGAAATCTGGTGACCGATCCAGTGGCAAATTCAAAGCGCAAGAAAATAAAGACCGACAGAGAATCGGTAAAAGAGCTTTCCAAACTATTATAGCAATTACAGATAGCGAAAGATCGCGAAGAAGAAGTATCTAAGCCAACTTCCGACCCCGTAGTATCAGTTTGCATCGACAATGAACATCCGGAGCGATGCGTAGAAATTGGAGCAATGTTAGACGAAAAGATCAAAGAAGAACTGGTTGCTTTCCTGAGGAAAAATATCAACACTTTCGGATGGGAAGCAGAAGACATGCCTGACATCGATATCAGCATAGTAAGCCATGAACTGAACGTTGACCCAACGTTCAAACCGGTGAAGCAGAAAAGGAGAAAGCTTGGGCCAGACAGAGCAAAAGCAGTCAACGACGAAGTAGAAAGACTCCTGCGTGTCGGATTGATAACGGAGGTGAAGTACCCAGACTGGTTGGCTAACCCAGTGGTGGTCAAGAAGAAGAATGGCAAATGGCGTGTATCCGTGGACTTCACCGATCTGAATAAAGCTTGTCCAAAACACAGCTTCCCCCTTCCACACATCGATCGCCTAGTCGAAGCAACGGCAGGGAATGCACTCCTATCTTTCATGGATGCCTTCTCAGGTTACAACAAGATCTTGATGAACCCCAACAATCGCGAGAAGACCGCTTTCATAACGGATCGTGGAATATACTGCTACAAGGTGATGCCATTCGGCCTGAAAAATGTCGGAGCAACGTACCAGCGACTGGTGAACAAGATGTTCGCTGATCAACTCGGAAAGACAATGGAGGTTTATATAGACGATATGCTGGTAAAATCACTAAGAGAGCAGGATCACGTCGCTCATCTTAAGGAATGTTTCTCACATCTGAACTTTCACAACATAAGTTAAACCCGACCAAGTGCAGATTCGCGATCACCTTGGGAGAATTCCTCGGGTACCTGTGGGAGTCGAAACTTGCACAACTAAAACTTGTGAGGAACTTTTAGGGATTCAAAAAACTTCTATGTAACGAAACCAAGAACAGAGATCCAAAGATGGTGATTTTATTCAAGCTGTTAGAAAACTGTTTGCAGAGAAAGTAACGAGTGTCTTTGCTAGGTAAAATTGCGGATCCGTTTTTCAAAGGGGTACATGTCTATATATAGAAATCCAAGTCGGCCAGTTTAGCTTTTGTTAGAATAAGGAAAACTTCTTTATTCTTCGGGATTTCCTTTCTTCGTGGTTCTTATAAGGCGGTGGAAATTTGTGGGCTTCTTGCATTGCCTCGTCGTCTCGGCCCACCAATATCTTGTGGTTTGTTGCCTCGGCCCAACAAGATATTGGGCTCGTTGCTTCGTTGAGTCATCGGCGGGCTGGCTCGTCGCTTGTCTGGCCTGTTTGGCTAGTTTGGTTCGTCGATGTCAAGCCGAGGTCTTGGCTTCGTCGCCTGCTTCTCCTTGATGCCGAGCCAGGGAGTTGGCTCGTCGTCTGATCTTCCTCGATGCCGAGCCAGGAAGTTGGTTTGCCAACATGTCGGCTCATCATCATTTGTTGGTTCGCCAACATATTGGCGCGTCACCGTATGGTGGTTTGCCAACATGTTGGCTAGTCACCGTTTGTTGGTTTACCAACATGTTGGCTCGTCACCGTTTGTTGGTTTGCCAACATGTTGGCTCGTCACTGCTTTTTAGTGCCGCCGAGCCAGATGTTGGCTCATCACTGCTTCATGTCGCCGAGCCAGATGTTGGCTCATCACTGCTTCCTGTCGCCGAGCCAGATGTTGGCTCGTCACTGCTTCCTGTCGCCGAGCCAGATGTTGGCTCGTCACTGCTTCCTGTCGCCGAGCCAGGGATGTGGTTCGTCACTGCTTCCTGTTGCCGAGCTAGGATGTGGTTCGTACTGCTTCCTGTCGCCGAGCCAGGGATGTGGTTCGTCACTGCTTCCTGTCGCCGAGCCTGGGATGTGGTTCGTCACTGCTTCCACCATTATGGCTTGCTTGGCTAGGCTTTTTCTCCACACAGAGAAACTATAAAACCAATCCATCGATTTCTATGAAATCTTGAGTAATTACCTGTTCGGAGTTGCAAATTTAGCGTGAAATCGTATTTCTTATGCCGTTTCGATATAGTCTCGATAGTTTTCTTTGCCTCGCCATTAAACCAGCACGAGATTTTCTAAAACTTGACGGAAACCCATCACATCCCTAGCTTCCCCATCCGCCATATGCAGATTGTCCCAAGCTTCCAACTCCACTATCGACTGATGATTTCTTCCTTGTCGCCACATATGACGGGAAAAGCAAAGTGATAGATAAATCTGATCCAGAACTCACCGAGAGCTCGGGGAACGGTAAATCAAAGTCTAGAAAGTGACTTCAAAGGGAGAAGAGCCACTTCGAAGATCTGAGATTTGATGATGGAAGATGATGATGATGATGATGAACAGAGATTAAGAGATTGAAGAAGATAATATTTGTGTTTGATTGATTTCTGGGTAAAAGCCAAAGGCGTACATATATCGTTGTCTGCATAAGCTAACCGCTCACAAATCGAGACCGGTTTACCTAAACAAAGTAGCTAAACCAGAGATTAGAAATTAAGAAGCATAACCAATAAACCAAGAGAGAATTCCTATAACAATACTTCCCTCTTCAGAACATCCTTGTCCTCAAGGATGAAAACATTGACATCTTCTAAAAAATGAGATGTTGAAGGCATAGTAAAGACCAGCCATACCATCACACTTGAGTGTCTTCCTGTAGGTATCGACAAGACACTTGCTGTAGCAATCATTGTCTATCTTAAAGTTGAAAAACCTTCGGAAGTAATCTTTGAATGCACAGTTCCAGACCTTTGGTGGTCTTGGAAAATGAAATATTTCATAGGTGAGGATGGTAGCCAATGGATTTCCAAAATGTTCCACTGTGAGCTTGACAACCGTAGTTCCTTTGCTTTCATTCTTATGGTTGTGTTCCATGAGGATTCTGTCCCATGAGGACTAGCTTGGGAGAGTTGGTTAATTCTTCTAAAATGAAACCAACAATGTTCTTTGACAATGAACCAGTCCAAGTGTCAACAAGCCTTTGACAAACACATGACGAAATCTTCTTTAACTTCAGCAACTTCGAGCTAAACTCCAAGACATATGCAAACCTAAAAATTTCATGGCATTGATGTACGTTACTGTAATTTGAATGAGTTTCTTCTGGAGGCCGTGGCAATGATCCACAAAGAGAACCAAATGATGTGTTGTGAAAACCAGCAACTCTTGACTTCATGACATCTCCATCGAAAGACAATATCACCATAATATGATCCTTAGTTATAAGCAATGGGGACAGCTTGTCAATTATTTGGAATCTTATAACAAGAGAAAGCTTGACTTGATCAAGTGACTTCATGAGTGATTGCATAAACATTGCAGGAACCACAATGGCATTTAAGCCATTGAATAGACCAAATGTAAGAATCAACCAGCAATGTTTCAGTAATGGCATATCCTCACCTTCACATGTCATTGCAACCAATCATATAAACACATAATAATCTGGTTCTAAGCATCGTGTATCAGCCCCACACGCATGATTCTGTATAAGTTCTGTTACCCTAAGCTCATCTTTTCCAATCTGCTCAAAAACAATACCAGAATTTAAGGAGAGCTTAAGCCATGTAACTCCACTTCTATGTCTCCCATCAACAAGATACAACTGAGGTAGCATAAATTCCTTAATTATCTTCCTACCAGGATAGTAAAATACTAGAGGATAACCATCTTGTAAAATCCAAGGTGACTTATAAATAGTTTCTATCTCTATATTCTTAAACTCACAGAGGTAGAACGGTAAGCCATGTCTTCGTATTAGCACATCTCCATCAGCTTTAACTAGAGAAAAGAACTCGTTTTTACCCCCATTAAATCCCATTCCCAATAGAATATAAGATTTTTCTGTGTACTTGTGCTCATAAATCACTGCTAAGATGATACTCCCAGCAACATTTTCTGTACATTTGTATTTGTCAACTTTATGTTTCGCAAAAACATCCAACAAGGTTCGAGCAACTCTATGACATCATCTCTAAAGCATGGTTGCCTTTTTCCCTTATCATCAGCTCCAATGTTCCCTAGCTTCTTCTTTTCTTTATCCCAAACAGTCCCTCTTTGCCTATCATTACTCACCCATGAAATATTAACCTTCTCGTCACGGTGGCGAAACTGATGGGGTGCTCTTTGGCCACTGGAAATCCATAAGCACAACTTTGTCTCTTGTGATTCATTTTTCACGATTATCAACATAAAAACGTCATTTTGCAGAAGGCACAAAGAGCTTATCCACTTTTCCATTGCTGGTAGTGGGGAATAGACAATCACCTTCTCATCAAGACCAAACGTGGAAAGGGTCAATTGTTGATCTATCTTTGATGTTCCTTCCTTCATGTTGCTTCTACCAACAATAATCTTATTGATCTCTACCAAATATGCATCCACATACATCACCATTTTTGATCCAAGAAGTAACTTCATCTCACTTAAAGTGGTATGCATCTTTTACAACTCTAAACCATGATAGCAACGCCGCAAAATCTGATTCTTATACTCACTGAAATCAATTTCTAGCTCGCGTATCCACTCTGCTATCCCATGAAGCTTCGTTTTCTGCAGAACTCCCCAATAATGTTAACTCTCCCTAACCAGTCCCACTGAGCTTGTACACACAATAATCCACCAGGTTTCCACACATGTTTAGCTTGTCCAGAACAAGCTATCATCTTGTTATTCTGAGGGTATGGAAACGCACCAATGTTATGTGATACTTCTTTTAGCATTGATTCTTTCTCCGGACTTGATTCTTCGCCTTGAATTTTTTCTGTCACTATTACATCCGTTGCAGCGTTAACAATCAAAACAGCATCGTCAATAGGCCTTAGAAAAGCAGTCATTTCCTCATAGAGAATGATGTGGTCTGGGATATCAAGAAACTTCTCATCTTCATTCATAACCAAGGTTTCAACCTCCACCTTATCAAGAGGCTACTCATCATCATTCATTACCAAGGTCTGAGCATCTTTTGACTCTATCTCCTCAATCTATGATTCTTCAATCGATTCTATTTCCTTAAACGTAGAAATCAGGTCGGATGGGTTCGAATCTGGAGGATCGGGTGGTTGGAGTGAAATCGGTTAAACTTGTGGCGTAGTTGGAATGATCGGCGAAGATGGACTGGATTTATGGGGCTTCAAAGCGTCGAAAAGCTTCAAAGCTGGAGAGGAGTACTCGCACAGATAATCCATGAAATCCTCTTGAAAAGCTTCGAAGCGTCATTTTTGCTCCTCCGTTTCCCTTTAATGCAGCAAGCGCATAGCTTCTTGTCTAGTGTAAGCCATCTATTCCGGTTCGAAGAGCTCGAATGCTCTGATACCAATGTAACAGGAAAAGCCGAGTGATAGATAAATCCGATCCAGAAATCACTGAGAGCTCGGGGAACGGTAAATCAAAGTCTAGAAAGTGACTTCAAAGGAAGAAGAGCCAGTTCGAAGATCTAAGATTTGATCATGATGATGAACAGAGATTAAGAGATTGAAGAAGATAATATTTGTGTTTGATTGATTTATGGGTAAAAGCCAAAGGCGTACATATATCGTTGTATGCATAAGCTAACCGCTTACAAATCGAGACCGGTTTACCGAAACGAAGTAGCTAAACCAGAGATTAGAAATTAAGAAGCATAACCAATAAACCAAGAGAGAATTCCTATAACACCACGATAAAATAATTCTCTTGATCTCGTTGAAGGAATTCTTATGATGTTCCTCTCTCATTCGATGCCCCTTTCCGTCACCGAACTCTCCGCTTCCTTTGGGTGTGAGATGAGATTGAAAACCGACTGTTGCATAACGAAACTGAAAAAAAAATGAATCGCTTTGCAGATCAACCATAAAGATGAGGTTTTGTTAAAAAGAAAAAATGAGAAACAGTCTGATTGGGCCAGGTGTAACAATGCAGCATGCTGATTTGGCAGAACCTAGAGAGATCCCTTCTACTTTCATATAGTAGATTGATCGATTTACTAAGGATTCATTAGGGGTAATAGAGTAATTTCAAGTCATAACTTTTATTCTGACACATAATTATTTTTTAAATAATATTCTTGATTTTTCTATATTAGTTTGTACAGAAAAACACTAGAACATATTAAACCAAACAAAAAACTCTAGAAACATACTATTCTTTAGATTGGTAATATTTAAACAAAAAAAGTACGCTTTAAATAATTTTACAGGTATTTATTTTGTTTTGATGTTGCAAATATGACATCTCTCTCTATTTGAAAAAACTCTATTTACAATGCCATGAATCCAACTAAATGAGTAGATCAAATGGATATCGAGAGATTTTATCGGCTATTTTTAGTATGTTCTTTAACCAACTTGGAAGCATGTTGAATCATGTTAATATTTGACTAATTTAGCAACTGTGTGTTTGAGTCATCTTTAAAATGCAATTCACGGCAATTACTTGCTCCAAACAAATCATAAAATCCAACAAAACACATAGACCAAGCGAAGTCATTTTTTCATATTTTGGTGGTTTCATCATTGCGGTTTTCTCGCTTCTTGCTTAGAGTCGCGAGATGACTGACACATGGACGGTGGATATGGTCTTTTTCTCATCACGCTTCCATTCGGTGACGCTGATTCGCTTTCCCCTTCTGATTTTATAAATACCAGTTACTTTCTTCTTCTTCTTCCATCCACAATCACTTCTCTCAGCTCTTCAATAGATTTTTGCTTTTGTTTCTTCATCTTCTTCTTTCTCAGATCATCTTCTCTCTTATTTTTCCGGGTAGATAATTACTTTCAATTCTTCATCCTCTTCCTCGCCGACCACCTTCTGGCTTCTGAATTCTCTTCTTCTTTGGGCTCCATCTGTACGTTCTTTCTTGTTGCGACAATGTCATCAAGTTCCTTTTCTTCTTCTTCGCCATCTTCTTCTGAAAACGATGTTCCGACCGAGATTTCCTAGGTTGTTCCTGTGTATCAAGAGCTCGTCAGATACCCGGGAAAAGGTGGTACGCTGGCTGTTCCACCTGATGGGTATTTCTCCATTTTCTGGTCTTCTTTTCGGACCAGATTCCATCAGCGGTTATCTTGGTTGATGATGGAGTTCTGTGAGGAAATCTATATTGCCACAGCTGGTTATCTGTTCCCTCTTGGGGATTGATACACGCTCTCTAGGTTCTTTCTGATGTGTTGGAAATTTCTGTTTATGGATCCATGTTGGTTGGAGCTTTCGAGATGCAGAGAATTTCTCTGAGATCGCCCTGTTTTGACCTCATTCTGTGTTGTGGATGTTGGTGCCCCGTCGACCTCCCTTCAGAGGTGTTGGTGGGGGGATGATGACACCTCCAACTTCTTCTTTATTCGGCATAATGGGCTGGCCAGGCTTCCTCGTTTATGGAACCCTCCAGGTACTCCACTCTCTCCTTTACTCCGGCCTTGTCTTCGCCTGACTTGTTTCCTTCATTGGTTATTTCAATACGTTTACCTTTCTTCCCTGAGTTTTTTAGGGAACATTCCTAAAACCCCGGCTCCGTACCCTTACTTTCCTGATGCTTTTTTTGCCGATATGTCACCGTACCGCCGCCATGAATGTTTGCTCTACAGGAAAGAGATTAGATGGAGTTCTCTCTATTGTACTCCTAGTAATCCTTATGTGCTTCCTAGGCACTTATTTTTGTCTAAAGATTCTCTGGGGATATGTGTACCCTTATGTGGAGGCTCCTCCAATTCTTTTGGAGGGTAGCGAGGAGCCATCCGCCCCTCCTACTCGTGTTTCAAATGTGTTTAGCCTTCTCTCTTTCCCCTCTATAATGGATCCCGTTTGTTATTTTGGCTGAGGGTGATTGTGATCTCCGCTCTTTCTGGCTATTCCTTTTTTACAGGGTAGAGGAACAGCCCTCTAACCAATATCCATGTCTCTAGCCACATCGAGAAGGGCTCATCTTCGTCCAGAAAATCTCGCGGTGAGCCGGAGACCTTGTTGGGGTCAAAACCCGCCCAGCTATGATCAATGGGAAAATGGCTAAGTATGAAAATACGAAGAATCGGACAAGGCCAAAATTGTGCCTAAGTCGTTTCTGTACGAGTCCACTTAAGCACAAGAGAGGCCATTCTGGCTAAAGCAGCTCCATTTCCGGCCGAGGAAGCTTCACTTCGGCAGAGAGACTTCGACAAAGAAAAGAGAGACTTAGGCAAGCCTTGTCTCCGCTTAGGCAAGCCTTGTCTTCACTTAGGCAAGCCTTGTCTACACTTAGGCAAGCTTTGTCTCCACTTCGGCAAGCCTAGCTTACTTCGGCAAGGGAGACTTCGGCAAGCCTAGCTCACTTCGGCAAGCCTAGCTTACTTCGGTAAGGGAGACTTCGGCAAGCCTAGCTTACTTCGGTAAGGGGGACTTCGGCAAGCCTAGCTCACTTCGGCAAGGGAGACTTCGGCAAGCCTAGCTCACTTCGGCAAGGGAGACTTCGGCAAGCCCAGTCACTTCGGCAAAGGAGACTTCGGCAAGCCTAGCTCACTTCGGCAAGGGAGACTTCGGCAAGCCTAGCTCACTTCGGCAGGGAGACTTCGGCAAAGAAAAGAGAGACTTAGGCAAGCCTTGTCTCCGCTTAGGCAAGCCTTGTCTTCACTTAGGCAAGCTTTGTCTCCACTTAGGCAAGCTTTAGCTCACTTCGGCAGGGAGACTTCGGCAAAGAAAGGAGAGACTTAGGCAAGCCTTGTCTCCGCTTAGGCAAGCCTTGCCTTCACTTAGGCAAGCTTTGTCTCCACTTAGGCAAGCTTTAGCTCACTTCGGCAGGGAGACTTCGACAAAGAAAGGAGAGACTTAGGCAAGCCTTGTCTCCGCTTAGGCAAGCCTTGTCTTCACTTAGGCAAGCTTTGTCTCCACTTAGGCAAGCTTTGGCTCGTATCGGCAAGAGCCTTGTCTTCACTTAGGCAAGCCTTGAAGGAAGCATCACTTCGGCGGCCCACTTCGGCAGCCTGACTTCGGCAGCTCACTTCGGCAGCCTAGTCACTTCGGCAGCCCACTTCGGCAGCCTGACTTCGGCAGCTCACTTCGGCAGCCTAGTCACTTCGGCAGCCCACTTCGGCAGCCTGACTTCGGCAGCTCACTTCGGCAGCCTAGTCACTTCGGCAGCCCACTTCGGCAGCCCACTTCGGCAGCCTGACTTCGGCAGCCTAGTCACTTTGGCAGCCCACTTCGGCAGCCCACTTCGGCAGCCTGACTTCGGCAGCTCACTTCTGCTGCTCACTTCGGCAGCCCACTTCGGCAGCCTGACTTCGGCAGCTCACTTCGGCAGCCTAGTCACTTCGGCAGCCTAGTCACTTCGGCAGCCCACTTCGGCAGCCTGACTTCGGCAGCTCACTTCGTCAGCTTAGTCACTTCGGCAGCCCACTTCGGCAGCCTCACTTCGGCAGCTCACTTCGGCAGCCCACTTCGGCAGCCTGACTTCGGCAGCTCACTTCGGCAGCCTAGTGACTTCGGCAGCTCACTTCGGCAGCTTCGCTTCGGCAGCCTGACTTCGGCAGCTCACTTCGGCTGCTCACTTTGGCAGCCCACTTCGGCAGCCTGACTTCGGCAGCTCACTTCGGCAGCCTAGTCACTTCGGCAGCCCACTTCGGCAGCCTCACTTCGGCAGCTCACTTCGGCAGCCCACTTCGGCATCCTGACTTCGGCAGCCCACTTCGGCAGCCTCACTTCGGCAGCCTCACTTCGGCAGCCCACTTCGGCAGCCTCACTTCGGCAGCTTCATTTCGGCAGCCTGACTTCGGCAGCTCACTTCGGCTGCTCACTTCGGCAGCCCACTTCGGCAGCCTGACTTCGGCTGCTCACTTCGGCAGCCCACTTCGGCAGCCTCACTTCGGCAGCCCACTTCGGCAGCCTCACTTCGGCAGCTTCATTTCGGCAGCTCACTTCGGCAGCCTCACTTCGGCAGCCCACTTCGGCAGCCTCACTTCGGCAGCCCACTTCGGCAGCTTCGCTTCGGTAGCCTAGTCACTTCGGCAGCTCACTTCGGCAGCTCACTTCGGCAGCTCACTTCGGCAGCCTCACTTCGGCAGCCCACTTCGGCAGCCTCACTTCGGCAGCCCACTTCGGCAGCCTCACTTCGGCAGCTTCATTTCGGCAGCTCACTTCGGCAGCCTCACTTCGGCAGCCCACTTCGGCAGCCTCACTTCGGCAGCCCACTTCGGCAGCCTGACTTCGGCAGCCCACTTCGGCAGCCTCACTTCGGCAGCCCACTTCGGCAGCCTCACTTCGGCAGCTTCATTTCGGCAGCTCACTTCGGCAGCTCACTTCGGCAGCCCACGTCGGCAGCTTCGCTTCGACAGCTCCGCTTCGGCCACGATCCACTTCGGCCGCGATCCACTTCGGCCACGATCCTCTTCGGCCAAGCTCCACTTCGGCCATGCTCCACTTCGGCCAACGAGCTCGCTTCGACTATGATACGAATCCACTTAGGCACGATACGAACTCGTTTCGGCCGAAGTCATTTTTATACGAAACTGCTTGGCCGAAGTCAAAATCATACGAGATTACTTGGCCGAAGTCAAAATCATACGAGACTGCTTGGCCGAAGTCAAAATCATACGAGACTGCTTGGCCGAAGTTAAAATCGTACGAAACTCTCCGGCCGAAGTTATACGAAACTGTCTGGCCGAAGTCATACGAAGCTGTCTGGCCGAAGTGATACGAAACTGTCTGGCCGAAGTCGATTCTATACAAAACCTGAAGACAACGCGGTCGAAGTCATTTTTATACGGAGCTGGAAGACGACGCGGCCGAAGTCATTTCTATGCAAGGACGACAAGCCCATCTCCGGCCCGCGCTGGGACAAAAGCCCACGAAGTCAAACCGACTCACGAGAACAGAAATCCCGAAGGATTGGGAAGTTTTCCTAATCCCTTGAGGATTGACCTGAACGACTCAAACTAGTATATATATCGATGTACATCTCTTGATAAAGGGATCCGCAATTTACTTAGCAAAAAACCCTAGACTTTTTTTGCTCTCAAACTCTTGTACGAAAGCTTTTCGACACAGCTTAATAAAAACCATCTTTGGATCTCTTCGTTTGTGGTTCATCCGCAGAAATTTCATCCCCCTTAACAAACCTCCGACAAATTCTAATTGTGTTGATTTCGACTCCCACAGACCTCTTGTCTCACTTGTGCGGAACATGAACATGAAGGGGAAGTTCTTTGGGCCAGAGTTCTGGAGCTGGAGTCCCTTCTTCTAAATACGGGGAGGATGGTGGCGGCTGCGGAAGTGATGACCACGACGCTGGGAAACATCTTTTAACTGGAAAATGTGATATAGGATCGGAATCACTCCAATTCTAAGATCACTGAATGATTGAGAGATTCCAAGCCTAACTCGCGGGAAGGTGGATTAAAGGTAGAGATGGAAGGGAAGTGATTGACTCGCTCAATGAAATGGATAAAACAAGAGGATTGAATCACTCAAACACTCTTAGGTCCGCAACTTCAGATAAAATAAAGTGAATTACACACTTTGAATCTAAAGAACAAACACAAAGAGACTCGGTTCTTTGTAAAGAGAAAACGAAACTTATATTACTTCAATGATCAAGGGTGTCTTTTTACAATGGATCGAGGTGAAATTATATAGAACTCTTTCTCAACATTCTAATAGCCTAAAATAAGAAACCAAATTGCAAAATTAAAAGAAAAACTAGCCGTTGGGGTTTAAATGTGAAATCTGGCCAAATAAGGCAAGTGTATATCCAACTTGCTGTTTTGGGCCTTCAGCTCGTGGGGATGAATGTAGATGACTTCTTGGGTTAAAAGGGAACCCTCTGATGCTTGTAGATTGTCTCCAAGTCGTGGCTTCAACTGAGCATAAGTTCGGTGGACGAGTTTCCTTAATTACACCCGGTTTTGGACCTCTTTGGTAGGCTCTTAAACCAACTCGAACCAAGGGTGGTTTCTCATGATAAAACTCTTTAAAATAGTTGGTTTTCTAGTGAATAACAAATATGAGGTGATTGGATCGAGCCAATTCTCCTAGGGACAACTTCCATGGCTCGGTTAAGGCTCCTGGTGAAGGTTTGTGAACCATCTTCAAATTTGATTGTTCCAATTGGGTCCTGGATCGAGCATTCTCCTTAGGACATATGACTGGCTAATGAATCTTCAATTTGGGTCGGGCAAAGTCTCCTTTGGTTCGGCGAAGTTGATTTTGGTACAGTTCCGGTGAGTCCTCTCGTACCATCTTCAAATCGGGTGGCTGGTAAATGATTCCACTTGAACCATTAGTCTTCTTAGGGTTGATTTGCTGATGAATAATCAACCCTAGGCCTTGTACTTGATCGAAACTCTATTTGGCCAAGAATTCTCCAAAATGGTCCGTATTGACCGGTTTGGTACGTGTACCATCTGGTTTGGTATGCTCCCGGTTTGGTGTGGTTTGGATGTCCGCATGAAACCCTCCTCCTTGAGAAAGTTTTGACCTCAAAACTTGATAACCTGCACATCGATAGAGCAAGTTAGTATTGTGCATCATTTGAGGGATTAGAGAGTTACCTCGGATCATGGTTCGTGTGTTGCTTGGATGTGGCTGAGGTTGGGCATCTGGTGGGTCTTCTT